>JAQQSE010000071.1:600000-937058 GCA_035772565.1 Antheraea assamensis | reverse complement strand
TCTCTAGGATACAGTTACTGAAATTGTAACGAAATGATAATGAATATATGATAATTAAATGTATGGTATATGTTATAAAACCAATAATGAGATTTATATTATATTGGCAAGTAGGTGGTTAGTAGATAATGGTTCTTGTCTTTGTTACTTTTTTCGTGCTGGATAGATTGTGAATGGTTTTTACAATTTTATTAATTGTATTTTTGTCTTGTACAGTTCAGAGAAGTTAAAAAGGTTAAGCATTTTACGTTTATGTTTTTGAAGGTCATTACAAATAACTAATTTAAAAAATATTTGCATTGTTTATCAATACAATTTAAACAAACCTACGCCTGTAGTATATACTAACAGCTGAGATATTCTCGACATTTTCCAGAGAGAAAGTTTGCAATATGTATGCCGGTATATAAGTAACTCAAAGAACCTCAAATCATGCCGATCAAAAAATTTTACCCGCGTAAACATGAGAGGGTGATGTAATGATGCTCGTTGAAGCAATCGCGGAGCTATCGATAAACACGATACCAGGCAGATGTAAATTTCTAAATCATTCAGTATCTCACAACGACATATCAGCACATTTCATATATGTAATTAGAGCCGGATATAGAGAAACATTTGATACAAATTAATTATTACATCGTAATTTAACGCTAATGCTAGTAAGGGTTATATGTTAATTACACCGTAGTATCATTATTTAATAACAATTATTGTAAACACTTCCCAATTATCCCGTCATTGGATCACGTAGTTAATTTTATATTGTACGTTAAATTGTAACGATAGACGAATAGACAATGAGATTGATAAGATGTAATTTGTTAACATTCCCTTTAATTTTGTACAGGCTTAGGTCTGTTACAATTAATGATTAATTAGTAATTGTGAAAGAAATAAAAATAAGCAATTATAATGTATTTCAAACTTCATTGGTCTATGAATAGTTTGATTATTATCGAAAGTTATATTAAGTTTTTACTGTTTTAAATATTGTATAGACAAAAAACTAAAACGAAACTAGATATTAATATTTAAAAATGCCTTGTGTTACAAAGCGTAATCGAAATTAGCGAAAACACACTGAAGAAAATATTTCCAAAAATTTTTTTTTTTAAATAATGTTGTCTTTCATTATTGTATACCAATATCAATGTCATGAATATTAAAATTGACGTCGTTCTGATTGAGATAAACTCTTATCAAAATATGTTACATGCATCAATATGTCTAAGCTTAGACGTGTGTTCGGACTTGATTACCAATACAATAGTCACTTCATAAAAGATGTCTGGTAATGTTAATCAACGAAATATTTCATAATAGTTTGTAACCGTCGTTCGCGCCTAAACAGAACAAGCGCATCTTTTGTCCTTCCCGCCTCTGCCGCTTTCATGCCCCTTGTGCCGAGTAATTCGACGGTTAATCAGTATGACGTCATAATGTAACTGAACAAATTCTTAACATTTTGAGTTTTAAATTATCTAGACGTACGTTGCGTTAAATAATAGAATACAATTTTTTAGAACATGAACATCATCAGTAATGGTTTTAAAAACTATTCAACATATTGAATTTTAATAAAATGAGGTATAATTCAGCAAGCAACTCCCGCCAAAACATTACCGCTGTGAAGCGGCCCGGCTCCGCCCCCCCTTGCCCTTGCCAGTGAGCGCTAAGGACAAGCCAACGGTTTTGTAACGGTCAAAGTTTATTCACCTCACATTCAGCTGTGCCTATTATTACGTAATGATATGACCGATCTATGCAATAGAATCTTGGACTTAGACAATCATATGTTGAAATGATGTAACAACGTTTTTTTTGTTTCATGAGAACTACTCGTCTTATATGGATAATTGTTGCTGTGCCCACACAGATATCATGAATACTTTTTCAGTTTTCATTTCAGGTCTTATTGAAATCAGTTCAGCCGATTCGAATATTAGAATGGACACATAATAGACACTTTTATTTATACGAGTATCTACAACGACATCTTACCGGTGAAATATATTAATATCTCCATCACTAGTGTATGACCGATTAAGATTTATTTTTTACGCTTTGATAATTATGGCTCAACGAGTTGAAAGAAGCTTCTTAACTATTTTTACACAGATAACTTTTTTTGTGTTTTCGTAATTTTAAATCTCTGGAATAGCAATATCACAAGAAATTATGAAAAATTCCTAATCTTTACTTCCTTATCCTTACTAACATTAAAAATGCGAAGGTGAGTTTGTTTGTATGTTATGTTTTCAAGCTTTAACGGCTCAATCGATTACCAGGAGATTTTGCACACACATTTTCAGGGTACAGAAAAGGGCATATGGTAAATTTCGTCCAGAAAAAAGTATTGTTGAAGCTGGAAGCGAAACCTAGTCGTATAACAGTTTGATAGCAAAACGGTATTGTTTTATTTCCAATATAATTAAAACAATTATTAAGCTTCAAATAACCTTTTGAATCTAATATTTGTAGACATCTATTTTTTTCTGAAAAAACTATAGCGCATATCCGTCACAATGTTTATTTGTACTGATCATCACGTACAGCAGCTCTATTCAACACATCGTGTAGACATCGTTCACACTACCAAAGTTAAATTCTTTTAACGTTATTACGTCACCAACAAGATACATCGGTGATAAGCCATGCCTTCACGTCCGTTACCTAACTAGACCCTTTGCGCGAAATTTTATTTCAAAAATGTTCTTCTTTGTACCATATTCAAGACTTACTAAATGCCCCAGATTTGCACAGGCATAATGCACTAACGTCGCATTATAAGTAAACAACATTTATAAATTACCAAAGTCGTACAAGTTACGTAGTTACCTTCACGCAATAACTTATTTAGTAAGTTCTAATCTCTTAAAAAAACACAGATAAACACGAAATACGACTTTATTCTATAATAGTTATTTATATACTATATGCTTCATTAAAAGCAAAATTTTAGACTTAAATTTATTGAAGTAATTTCTAAATGAACTTCATTATAACGTTTACAACTTTGCTTATATGTTTGAGGACAAATTTGTAAGTAGCGTCAAATATCTAAAAAATATTGTAGACGTTATTTCAAACTGCGAACCCTAAAAATTGAAAAAAAAAACGATGTACGTAATTAATTATTTGCATAAAACAAAACTTAGAAAAAGTCATCTCAGAAAGTCACTCATACATTTCAGATTCTTATCCAATTACTATCCACTTACTTTGTTTATATAAGCCGAAAAAAATACATTCTCTTGACTTTTAAAGGATTTACCTTGTAACCACAATATTGCCTCATAATAAATATTAATGTGTTCAAAAGCATAAATACTTTAAACATATAGTGCGTCTGCCACACTACACTCATACAGACTTAGTAAAATATTTTCAAACTGTCTTTGTAAAGCCGTGAAGGCCTATAAGGTTAATAGGTTAGTTAGCTGGAAAAATAAAATATATTCAAACTGAAACAAGTAACTAACCAGGCGAACTTATAAAATGAACTCCCATATTGCTATAGTTTCATAAGGACATTTTTCTTCGAGTTGCTCACAGACGTGGTATTTGAATACGCGAGTGATGAGTCAGCTCCGCGTGTTTGATTATAATGACCGTTATAATTTGTTATTTCGTAAGTACCTACGGTGACGTTGTAAGCTTACTCAAATATAATGATTAAATGTATTTGCACAAAGTCTACTCTCTAATCTATTTATTGTTAGATAAAGACTTTTACTTAATATTCCCTAAACTAAAACCTTACTGTGTGTATTAATATTGATAGTGTTGTGAAACAAAACAAGTTGTGAATCAAATAAAACTTATAAATTATGTATTAATATTTGTATTTATATTTTTTTTTATTAAATTTTATGTTTTTGTCGAATAAATTTGAAAGTCTACGACAACATGTAACCTTCATATGGAAGACATTATTGCTAAAATAGTGAATCAATCATACATTTATATTTTGTACTGAATTTAAAATACACATTTTATGTTTTATCTAAATTTTTACCAAAATAATTTCGTATATCACTTTTTGTCTTCAAAGAAAATAATTTTGACTTTTGTATGGTTACATGCATTTCGAAATCAACCCGTGTATTTGTAATTAATGAAAAGCTTACCAGCTGCAATTGTTGAGTGATTCTGAATATATTATTAAATTCGAAATTCAGATTGTACAATTTATTTATTTCGAAACTTATTTTGTAGATACCTGTAATAAAGGCCACTGGTCAACTACGGCGTAAAAAAATAAATTTAACTATCTGTTAGTATTCCCGGAGTTAAAATACGAATAAATCAATTCCAATGAAGTCACATGAGAAACTAATATAATTTCTTAATAATAACGAAGAAGAATTGTAAATGAATACAGTAATAGGTAAAGCATCTACTCAATCTATTTAATAAAATTTTGTACAATGATATCACATCTGCATATAAGCGACCCGTTGCAAGGTCAAAGGCCTCTTTCCAAAGGAAGGTATGTGCGTAAGCACCCTACCAACCCACGACGTAGAGTTGTGTTAAGTATAAAGAATTTCACATTTCTTATTCGTTCCATTATTCCTTTTCCTCAACATTCCCTACGTACCGATTTTCTCACGACGTTTTTCTTCAACAGCAGTCAATAATGTTACCCCTGTTAAATTAAAAAGTACTATAATCTGTATAAATATGAATAATAACAATTCTTTTTTTTTATCTATTTTTATAATGATGATCATAAATAAAAATTCAATTTCATTCACTGTACATATTTTAAATTAATTTTGTACATTGAAATTATATGTAATTTCAAAATTGATAATCTATAAATTGATTACTAATATCTCGGAAATAATTGAATGAACCCATATTTTAATGAGATAAAACAACGAGTCAAAAATATTTATTGCATAAAAAAGCAAGCGAAGCCATGGGCGATTTCTAGTATATTCATATATAAAACCTAAAGAAACATTACTGAAAATATTATGAACACGCACTAAACTTTTCGGTCAATTATTGTACTAGGAATGTTTCTTACGACAAGACGTAATGAAAACAGTTGTGCTATTTTGTACGAATCAATTACTTAAAATTTAATTATAACATTGCCTATTTAGTACGTAAAACTATGCAAATATACTGAAATCTCAGTGCTTAGCTGTATCATACAAGATGCAGGAGTAATATTGTAATCTTCAGTTAAAAGTGTATTAAAATTCGGTACGTACTATACAAATAAAGGTACAACAAAGATACGAACTATGACTTTGTTTTATTTTAAATATTGTATTTATAGAGTGAAGAAGGCCTTAAATTATTATTATATAATTGGCTACTGTGGAATCTAGAATTTACTAAATTAAGTAATTTAATATCATGTTTATGACATATTTCGAATAATTCTAAAGTAACTGATAAACTGACATCAGAAACGTAGTGCACAGTTCGGCTATATTATTATGTCATTTGTTAAATGGAATGTATTCGGGTCATTGAACACTCGACTCGGTAAACGCTTATGATGTAATACCGATACCAACTGAAAATAACGATCGTTCATGTTGCGGGTGGCGACAAAGGCCGAGGGGAGCAGGGGGCGGGAGGCATTGCGCGGGAGCAGGGCAACGGACATGGTATAACGTGTTGGCGGGAAATACGTTCTTGTGCAGGGTGTTCCTTGTCGTTATGCGCTAGACATTAATACTACTCAGTTTACTTCATGTTGTTAAGATATATGTGTACTTAATTATCTCTAGGAAAGTTAGTGATAATTGGTACGAAATGGTAATGAATATAACGGTAATGAAATGTATGGTATAACTGTTATAAAACCAATAAATAGATTTATATACATATTGGCTACTACCCGTGAGTTGCTATGCGTGAAAAAGTTTCTTTCTCTTTGTTACCTTCTTCGTTGCTGGATAGATTGTGAACGGTTTTTCTAATTTGTTTAATTGCATTTTTGTCTTGTACAGTTATATCTTTACGAAACATTTTTTTTGTATCCTGTAATACTAAACCTGTCATATCTTATAAGATAATCATAGAAAATTATGCGATGCAATTGACAATAATTGGATTATTCGATAAGAATTAATCACTATATTGGTCAAAATATTGTTGCACTAATAACCTTAATATTTTTTTATAAATATTAAGGCTATCTTTGGGTGATAGACATATACCTTCGCAAACTTTCTGTAAGCGTTTCAAGATAAACATTTTTGTTCTATGTTATTTAGATATAACTCAAGAAGCTTAATAATTAAAAGATAGCGTTAGAGATATGCCTATATTTTAATGCAAGAAAAATATAACACAGATATGAAATTTACATAAGTAAACATATTTATAAGGTAGCAGTTACGATTAACTACAACAATTCGCTATGATCGGTTTATCAACATTTGCATATTGGTCGCGACCCCAGTCAAATATTTATATCTATAGCTCTGCTTGATTACAACAAACACTGCAGCTGATACCAAAATGCGATAATCATGACGTAACAATATAATGAGTTTTTATATGTGAGAATATTAAAATTATAATAAAAAACTGATTAAAATGCAGTTTTGTATATTTAATAGTATGAGCTTTACAAATATACTATTAGTATTGAAATTTATGAAAAAAAAAACATATATAAGTTTTATGGTAAAACCATATTTTTTTTTCTTTCATTGTAATTAAAAGATAACATTAAGGTTAAAATAAATTTTTAAATCCAGTGTCAAGGTCACGTCAAAAGTTTCTGAACAAACTCAAAAACGTATGCCGGAACGATATTTATTTGTACTCACCATGACATGCAAGTTTTAATCAACACGTGTGTAGAAACCGTTGATATTAGTCTCGTGAAATTATTTCACGCGCACAATACGATCAATAATGGCGCTAACCTAGGGATGAGATTATTTTGTTCATAAAACTAATTAAGCTTGAAGTTCATTATAAATGACTAATTTTAAAAATATTTGCAATGTTTATCAATACAATTGAAATAAAACCTGCCTCTGTAGTATATTTATACTAACCGCTGAGATATTCTAGACATTTTCCAGAGAGAAGCTTCGCAATATATATGCGGGTTAATAAGTACCCCACAGAACCTCAAAACATGCTAATCAAAAAATTTTACCCGCGTAAATATGACAGGGTGATGTAACGTTGCTCGATGACGCAATCGTGGAGTTATGGATAAAACACTATAACTGGTAGATTATTACATCGTAATTTAACCCTAATGCTAATAAGAGCTATGTGCTAATTACACCGTAGTATCATTATTTTATAACAATTAATGTAAACACTTCTCAATTATTGCGTCATGGGATCACGTAGTTAATTTTATATTGTACGTTAAATTGTAACGATAGATAAATAGACATTGAGATTGATAAGATGTAATGTGTTGCTTAACATTACGTAATTCATTTGATAACATTCTCTTTAATTTTGTACAGGCTTAGGTTTGTTAGAATTAATGTTTAATTAGTAATTATAAAAGAAATAAAAATGAGCAATTATAACGTATTTCAAACTTCATTGGTCTATGAATAGTGTGATTATTAACGATAGTTATATTAAGTTTTTACTGTTTTAAACATTGTATAGACAAAAAAACTAAAACGAAACTAGATACTGATATTTAAAAAAGCTTTGTTTAAACGCATGACGCATTGAATAAACTGTTTTCATAAATAAAATTGTACTACAATAATGTTATATTTCTTCATTGCACCCAAGTAGCAAAGCAATGTAATAAATATTAAAACTGACATCATTCTGATTGAGATACTCTTATAAAAATATGTTACATGCATCAATATGTCTAAGCTTAGACGTCTATTCGGACACGATTACCAATAACAATAAACACTTTATAAAAGTTAAGATATTTGGTAGTGAGTAATCAACCGAATATTTCATAATATCTCTAAACAGTCTTTCGCGCCTAAACAGAACAAGCGCATCTTTTGTCCTTCCCGCCTCTGCCGCTTTCATGCCCCTTATGCCTAGTAATTCGACGGTTAATCAGTATGACGTCATAATGTAACTGAACAAATTCTTAACATTTTGAGTTTTAAATTACCTAGACGTACGTTACGTTTAATAACAGAATATTATTTTTTAGAACATGAACATAACCAGTAATGGTTTTAAAAACTTTTCAAAGTATTGAATTTTAATAACATGAGGTATAATTCAGCAAGCAATTCCCGCCAAAACATTATCGCTGTGGTGCGGCCAGGGGCGGGCCTTACCCTTGCCAGTGAGCGCCAAAGACAAGCCAACGGTTTTGTAATGGTCGAAGTTTATTCACCTCACTTTCAGCTGTGCCTATTATTACGTAACGATATGACCGATATATGCAAAACATTCTTAGACTTAGACTTTATTGTTTGAAGCAACAAAGATAATTTCTAATTATAGCGGATAGTAATTAAATATTTCTTTAGTAATATTTACTTATAGGTGATAGGAAATTACTTTTTTAGTAAATTTTGAATTCTACTATTTTTTCGTAATAAACAAGTCAATAAATGCGCTTCAAATGTAACAACACGTAATGGGCTACAGAAAAATATCAAATTGATATAGAGTCAGTGTGTCTAATTGATAAAATATTATTTTTGAACGCATTGCGATCTAAAATAAATATTACAGAATAAAGACGTTTCTCGAGTCGTCTCTGTGTCTGTGAGTGCTAATAAACTATGTATTGGATTTTAATACATTATTCCCGTAGTCCGATGAAACTGTAGCGGCCTTAACAAACGAACAGTGCAGCCAGTTCCAAAACAAAAAAAAAATTATATCTATAAATAATATTGAAATATTATAAAACAATGTCACTTTTCGATACGGTTTTCAGTATCTTTTTAATAATTCATTTCAAATAGTTTAATGTATTATATATGTATATTATATTTATATAAAATATATATTTATATTCATAGAAATAGATAGTAATTTATAATTACTATGTTGAAATGTTGCAACAATGTCTTTTGTTTCATGAGTGTTATATGGATTCATGAGCGGACTTCTTTTTGTGATTGAAATTTTACCTTACTATTTAAGTCTTCTGATTCTGATACAGATTATAAACTTTCTTTCCTTAATTTTATCGTTGTTGCTTTACCCACACATATATCACTACTTTAAAGTTTTCATTTTAGGTCTCATCGCAATCAGTTCAGCCGATTCGAAAATTAGTATGGACACATAATAGAAGACTTTCATTTATACGGGTATCTACACCGACATCTTTTCGATAAAATATACTAACATGTGCATCACAGGTGTATAACAGATTTTTTATGCTTTGATAATTACAGCTCATCGAGTTTAAAGAAGCTTCTTAATTATTTTTGCACATATAATTTTATTTGTGTTTTCGTAATTTTAAATCTCTGGAATCGTAGTATCACAATAAATTATGAAAAATTTCTAATCTTTACTTCCTTATTTTTACTAGCATTATAAATGTGACGGTGAGTTTGTTCGTTCGTTATGTTTTCACGCCTAAACGGCTCAATCGATTACCAGGGTATTTTGCATACACATTAACAGGAGTACAGAAAAGGACATATGGTAAATTTCGTCCCGAAAAAAGTATTGTTGCTGAAGGATAAATCAAATCTACTTTAAGATTGACGAAGCCGGAATCAAAACCTAGTTGTATATTATTTTGATAACAAAACGGTGTTGTTTTATTTTCATTATAATTAAAAAAAATATTAAACATCAAATAACCTTTTGAATCTAATATTTCTAGACGTCAATGATTTCTGAAAAAACTATAGTGCGTATCCGTCACAATGTTTATTTTAACTGATACATCACGTATAGCTGCTTTAGTCAACACAACGTGTAGACTTCATTCATACTATCAAAGTAAAATTCTTTTAACGTAATTACGTCACCAACAAGATATAGCCGTGATAAACCATGCCTTCGCGACCGTTAGCTAACTAGACGGTTGGCGCGAAATTTAATTTAACAAGCCACGGGAAATTCTACCTTAATAATTCGATTATTTTCTTGCTTGTAACATATTTAAGACTTAATAAATACCCCAGTTTTGCACAGGCATAATGTACTAACGATGAATTATAAGTACGCAATATTTATAGATTACCAAAGACATACAAGTTTTGTAGTAACCTTCACCCAATACTAATTTAGTTATGCATAATTTTAAAATTATCATATCTTCTAAGTCATTCATGCAAACAATATGCCAAGATGGACAATTTAAACATTCTATACCAGTATATACCAGTTATATTTAGGTACCTAGATATACATAATTGGATAAGGATTCATTTATTTAATTATCAAATACAACATACACAAAAAAAAGTATAAAATGAGTCGTGGTGGTCGAGTGGTTTGACCAGTGGAATACCAATCCAATGTCCGGCAAATCCGGCATATACCAATGAATTTTTCTGAATTCACGAACAATTACTCATTCAAATTGGTGACACTATCGGTTAACTGTGATGGAAAACATCGTGAGGATATCTGAATCTGAGAAATGTTCTTTTAGTACCTCTGTATGTGGAAAACATAGAACTATGGATTTCTCAGAGTTTAATTAAAATCACCAATACATCGTGGGCTGGCGTAGTGATTGTGGCCATGCCTTCAATCAGAATGAAGCCATTCGCCTTGTAGTGGGTCTCTTACAGGGTGATGATAACAAATTACTTTATAATAATTTGTAAAAGATAAAAATGTTCACTTTTTGGTTACCTTTATGAAATAGATCATTGATTTATATGAATATAATATACATATAATATTTCAAATATTAGTGAAAACCGTATCACAATCTTTTGCTTTGATAATTCAGAGGAGCTAAAAAAACACAGATAAACGCTTTGTTCTTTAATAGTTGTTTATATGCTATATGTTTCATTAAAAACAAAATTTTAGACTTAAATTTATTGAAGTAATTTCTAAATAAACTTCATTTTTACTTTTACAACTTTTCTTATATGTTTGAGGACAAATTTGTAAGTAGCGTCAAATATCTAAAAAATATTGTAGACGTTATTTCAAACTGTGAACCCTAAACATTGAAAAATATACGATGTACGTAATTAATTATTTGCATAAAACTAAACTTAGAAAAAATCATTTCAGAAAGTCACTCAGACATTTCAGATTGTTATCTAATTACTATCCACTTACTTTGATTATATATGCCGAAAAAAAATTAATACATTCTCTTGACTTTTAAAGGATTTACCTTGTAACCACAATATTGACTGATAATAAATATTAATGTGTTCAAAAGCATAAATACATAAATTTAAAGTTAAAGTTGTGCAGCAAAGCAAATAAAACTTATAAATTATGTATCATAAATTTCAATAATATATAAGTAGTCCGATTTTTTTTTACTTACATCAATTTAACATTTGTTTGTTTCAGTATACTATAATCTCAGAGCGTAGCTGTATCATATAAGATGTAGGAAAAATATTATAATCGTCAATGAAAAGTGTTGTTTCTTTTCGAACTGACTACACTGTTGGTCTGGCAAGGCCTCTACAGTTTTATCGGACAACTAAAGGGAGCGCTAAAGGCACTCACCTGATTTTATATAGGCAACCATCACAGGGGCGCACGGTGCGCCTGGTCTTGAATTGTCACCGAATATCCCGAGTCGAACTAAGCTAACTGTTATTTCATATAAATATGAATTTGTGAAATATAGACGTGTACCATGCTCTATATCTGACTATTAAAACTACTACTAAAACTGATTAGTAAATTAATGTAAACTAACTCCGTTCGAAAAAGGGATAAAAACAAATCCAAGCAATATGTGTACCTACATGTGTGTATGTGCACGTGTGTGGGGTGATCTGTGTTGTGTTGTAATAACTAGTGTTTGAAAATTTATTCAGTGTCACTATATTTGCGCAAGCAACGTGCTCGAGGGCACCATTCCGGAGGATCAGACCTCGGCTTGAGGCAGCTGCTGAGGGAGGCCTAGGTATGTGTGCTGGGGCAAAATTCACTATATGTGATTACTTGGACATGAGCACGCACACGCTCTGTTTCGAGGGACGTAAGGGTACTGAAAATTAGCTAACGAAATTTCTTCAGGAGGATCGGTGAAAATAAATCGTGGACGTCTTTTGCACCGCGACGCGTCGGGTACGGTGTTATAAGTTGCGGCGGATACCACCTAACGAACTGGGATGATACATAGCGCTATCGAAAAAACTAGTTGTGAGTGTTTTGACGTACTCCCAAATAGACGGCATCTCCAGGTCCCTATGGAGGTTGACTCTCCGGATGTATTACGGGGTACCTACCGCTTCACGTAGAAAACAGTTCTATAGCTTTTGTAATATTTCAAAGTTATACCTTGACATATGCGCCAGAACAGGACAGCTATATGTCAGAATAGGATGAATACACATCTTATACAAGGTAGTCTTATGTCTGAGGGATATTTTACTTTTTAAGCATATTAACGGATGTAAACGACCCAAAACCATAGCGGTTTTGTTTCGCACTCTTTCTACATATGCTTTAAAAGATAGGTGCCTATCTAATGTAACTCCAAGATATATGACCTTAAGGGCCCAAGAAGTCTCGGTTTCGTACTGCCTGAGGAGCTTTAGATTCTTAGGTCCCGGACGATTTACGGGGTCGAAAAATATCGCGATGCTTTTTTCAGGATTGAACTCTATTCTCCATTGACGATACCATTCACGGAGTGTGACGATGGCCCGATTGATTCAATTTCTAAGAAAGTCCGGCCACCAACTGGCAGCGTATATAACTGTATCATCAGAATAGCAACCTAATTCGATCCCCGGGGACCGGTGTGCCAGACCTTATCGAAGGCCTTGGCGACATCGAAAAAGACTGCTATATTGCGTTTCGGTATAGGTTTATGCGGGGTGACCTTTTTTCGTGGATTTTCGTTAAATTTAGAAAAAATGTAGTCCGTGAGGTGGTGTACTTGATTCGTATATGAGTGCTTAGCGAGAAATTGCCGTATTGAAGATGCAGACCAGGGGAACTATGATGTGGTCAAGAAGGACCCCATCAGGACCTGGGGATTATCTAAGCTTGAAACGCTTGATGGCGGCCGACACTTCATCGAAACTAACCGGGGTTACGGTATCCGCTCAAAGAGACGTGAGAGAACGTTCTAACGGGTGTTCGTTCGATCCGATACGGACAGGGTTGGTGTTAGCAGTGTTCGGAGAACATTACTCCTCTAAATTTGCGGTAAGATATTCCGCTTTGTCGATACTTTCGAACGTGGGAGGAAATCCAGGACTTATTTCTAACGGGAGCATGGGTGCATTAAGATCTGATTTGAATCTACGTACTAATGTCCAATACGTCACGTGGGACGGCTGGATCTCCTCCAGAAGTTTGTCCCACCTGGCGGCTCAGATTTCTGTAATACGAGATCTAACTAGTTTACGTAACGAACGTAACCGATCACGATAATTTACAGACGGGTAAGTGTCATAGGCTTGAGTCATGGCATTCTTTTCCATAATCAACGCTCTCACGTTGTCGAGGAGTATACAGCGACGATCGTTCACCGCTTGTACCTCTTTCGAGGTTTCCCTAACGGCGGTCTGAACAAAGTCAACCAGGGAATCGATAGTCTGTTCCGCGTCGGCTTTAGACACCAACGCGCCCAAGATTCTATGTAAGCTATCCGAGGAGGGATTATCTTTTAAATATCTACTGAGCTTCGCGTAATCAGCTACGCACGCGGGCTGACACTCGATATGGGAATTCGAACCTAGCTGTTATATCACGGGGTGGTGGTCTGAATTCAAATCATGTACAACTTGTATGAGCAGTACCGGAAGCGTGACATTCTTTAAAAGTGCTACATCTATTAGTGTCGGACGACAGTGATTCGAATATTGAGTGGGTTCCAGCTGGGCTACGATGTCAAAAACGAGATCGCTACCTTGCTCGTCGAGAATTTGCCCGTTGCGAGAAGTACTCGGACTGTTCCAGAAAACGTTTCCACTGTTGAGGTCCCCGACTATGATGATCGAGTTTCCTCGCGCGAACATCGCCTCTAAGTGGGACTTGAGAAGCTCTCTATTCGGTGAAAGATATGCTATAGATACCCTTCACACTGACACTTCCATATTAGAAAGAACGGGCGTCTCTATCGGCATACAGTACAACGAACATTTATAATAAAATAAAGTGCCGCCCCCGCGGGTGATACGATCGTTTCTGACTATATTATAATTCGCGATCCGGGGATTGCCCATTTTTGGTTTTGTAGGTAGTGTTTCCTAAACTATAAAGAAATATCTATTTGTCTATCGCGTAAGAAATCGGTTACTAAGTCGCGTTGTGTATGGAGACTTCTCGCGTTAAGAAACAAAATACAAAGACCGCGCGGTTTTATTCTATTTAACGCAGCGAGTTTTATTTATTACTATTTACGGAGGCGCGGGCGAGGCGTCGTGTCATCACGACAACGCCTGGGAATGAAGAGAGCACGTTAAGGGAGCCAATGTCCCTATTACTATTAATTATTTTATTGAACGCGACGATCTCCTCAATATCGTGTTCAAGCAGGACCTGTGTCAGCCAATCGATGCGTGACTGAGATTGAGAAAACGTGGACAGCCAGGGTAGGCATCGCTCTCTGTGGCTGGGGCTGCATCTGAGGCTTGAGAACCTGAGGTTATGCCTTAAAGCCCAGTGGGCTACGGAGGCCCGTCAGGACTGGAGGGCAAGCGGCACAGAGGGTGCCTCGCGTGGCGTGGAAACCGGCGCTACCGGGATACAGGAGGTACCCGGCAAGTCAGGGAAGACCTCCACGGATTTGAGAGCTTCGGCTTGTCTCGCTTGGTGGGGACGTTGTGTGCGCAGCGCGTGGGGGACTCGCCATAGGTCGCAAGGTGACCCACGTTACCTCAGAGGACGTGGCTCGTGGGCTCGAGAGTGTCGGGAGTGCGTACGCACTCCTTCGTAGGATGGTCTAAGCACTTAACTCTAAGCACTTAACGCACCTGGGACGAAGATGGTAGTTTGCATGCTGAGTGACTATAACTGTGACAGTTATGGCACTGCGACGGAGTATGGGACTTGCAAGGGGCTTCAACAGTGATGCCGGTGACGCCACAGACAGAGGTGAGGCCGAAAATGGCCTTACCCTCTTGTGATCGGTCAAGGACGACCAGGATATAAGGTATCCTATGTACCTCTCGGAAAGGAAAGTCTTGCTCCTTAAGGGAGCCTGAGAAGTCATCGGTCGATATCTCGACCGGAACACGTCTAACTACGGCGCGAAGGAGGCGCTCTTCCTCGAGCGCGAAAGTGAAATAAGTGAGCTTCCTCTCTGGGAGAAGAGAGGTAGGCTTACACGGTGGTCAGTGGTGGACGAGACTTTTACTTGAATACCTGTGGGAGTATTCAAGGTGGATGTGTACCGGATATTCTTTTCGTTTAACCAAGTAGATATTGTGGATGACTTGTCTTGTATAGTAACGGGGGCGGGGTGCGGGGCTTCTTAGCCTCAGCTACAAAACGCGTAGCATGGGCTTGGAAGCTACCTAAGCCAGCACGCATGTGAGATGAGACGGATGCAATTACGCCCTCTACTAGTAGTATCATAGTTATCGTGACTTCCGTACCAGATTCTGAATCTGAGGCGTGTGACGTGACGGTAACGGGCAGTTTCCGCTTTCGGCTTAAGTTTGTAAAATCATCGTTCGTGATTGCGGGGGTCACGCTGGTATCAAGCTCCATGTCAGAATCAGGGCTAGAGCTCGATATGGGAACTTCAAATACTCCTGTATCTACCGGTATCTCCTGGAATAAAGGTGGCGCCAATGACGCGAAAGAAATCGTGGTTGCTAGACGGGGAACGCACATAATATTATCCGATGACGTTAACGAATTCCGTGAATAACGATGGGGCGCGAGTAGCGACAAGATATCGCAGCCTATCGAATGGTTTAACATGGTTTAACGGAAAAACGACGACAAAACAAAAGAGGGTGCGCAAAAACGAATTCTCGCAACGCTCCACGCACTTGTTGTCACAGTTAACGTTAACACGCGGGTCGCACTAAAAAGTGCGGTTTACGATCACACAAACAATCGCACAAAACACTTTACACAGGCGCGTTTCTTGGAAGTAATTGAAGTTCAAAAACACAATAGTATTAAGCGATGAATCACTCGATAGTACTGCTCACCTAAACGACAATTTATTAGTTCACGAAACAACATCTGGTGCGCATCGGACACGTCCTAACGTGATGGCTACTGGATCGGAACTCCATGAAAAGTGTTCTTAAAATTCATTACTTACTTTACAAATAAAGGCACAGCAAAGATACGAAAAATTACTTTGTTTTATATATTGTATTTATTGATTCCAGCGGGCCTCAAAATATAATTATTTTATTATCACCTGCATAACTTTCAAGTATTAAGAGTGACAGTGGAATTCAGAATTTATTAAATGAAGTTATTTAATATCATGTATATGTAAATATTTTGAATTATTCTAAAGTAACTGATAAACTGACAGCGGAAACGTAGTACATAGTTCGGTCATATTATTATGTCATAGGCACAACGGAATGTGTTAGGGTCATTGAACACTCGCCTCGGTAAACGCTTTTAATGTAATGCCGATACCAACCAAAAAATAACCATCGTTCGTGTTGCGGGTGGCGGCAATGACCGAGGGGGGGGGGCATTGCTCGGGAGCAGGGCAACGGACATTGCATAATGTGTTAGTAGAAAATACGTTCTTGTGCTGGGTGTCCCTTGTTGTTATGCGCTAGACATTAATTCTTCTCATTTTACTTTATGTTATTAAGATATATGTGTACTTAATTACCTCTGGGAATATTACGAATAATTGGTATGAAATGGTAATAAATGTAATGAAATGTATGGTATGACTGTTATGAAATCAATAAATAGATTTATATACATATTGTCCAGTACCCGTGACTTGCTTTGCGTGAAAATGTTTCTTTCTCTCTGTTATCTTCTTCGTTTCTGGATAGATTGTAAACGGTTTTTTAAATTATTTATTGTATATTTCTCTTTTACTGTTCAGGAAAGTAAGAAAAGGTTAAGTATATCTACACAAACATTTTTTTTATATCGTGTAATACTAAACCTGTCATATCTTATAAGACAATCATAGAAAATTGTGCGATGCACAATATTATCGTTATTAAATACCCAACATAACCATAACATTGAATTATGTGATGCTTACACCGATAATAATTGGATTATTCAATAACAATTAATTAGTATATTGATCTAAATACCGTTGCAAATAACCCGTTTTTGTTTGATAATATTTTGAAGATAAAACAGATACTGGGGCTAAACTTTCCTGAATCAGAGAAATATAAAAAAGTATCTTAACGTTTGTCATATTGTATACAGAGAGAGTATTTTATTTTAAATTCGTGGCTTATATGAATAATAGTTTTCGGAACAATTAAGTGTACTCATATTATAATAACAAATCTATCAAAGTTTATTGAAATAACGTCAAAGATTACCCCCGCGTTTCTCAAAAACGACACTGACATGCTTTTGGCGATTTTCGCGGGGTTTAGACATGAATTTTGACGCCTACTTCAAAGGCACGGTCGTTGAACATACTGTATTTAGCCGTGCCTAATACATCATAATGTGGTGTAATTATGCAATGTGGTCCTATATTTTGTCTATATTGCTTAAATAATAGAGATACATTTTGAATGTTTCGAATCGTTATATAATTAAATCTCTTTCAATATATATAGACATCGGTGATAGAAAACTACTCCTTTTAAAGAACTTTGTATTCCATTGTAAAGATATCTACACTTAACAGTTTGGCAAAGACCCTAATGTTATAACTATTGGCGATTGGTCCCGGGAAGATATTTAATTGATACTTGGGTATGCAGGTGGATACTAAAGTAATAATATTCTGAAGCCTGCTACTATTTATAAATATTACAGAACAAAGTTATTTCTCAGCTATCTGTATTTTCCAAGTTCTTCTACACTACGTAACAAATTTAGATACAGCTTTCACCATCGTTTAGAGATTGTCTTCTGCTAATATAACATGGCTAAATGTAGCTTTTAGTATATTATGAATTGTTTTTTACTGGCTGAGTAGCAGTAAATATTACATTTTGATAAAAAAAATTGTTTAAATTGGTATAGAATCAGTGAATAGATTTATTCAAACACTAGCTAGTGCGCTCGCGACTAGGGCATGCAATATTCATCTGATTATATTATTCGAGTTTTACGAATACCACTATCAGTACTAATAGACTTTTAAGAGTTTTTCGAATACCTTTGTATTATTGAATATCTAAAACGATGAATATGCTGTAAGTCTTGTTTCATAACAATCATACCTATAATTGCCTTAACACGATTACCTAGATACATATTGATAATTGACTAAAATTTTTTTTGAGAACTGGCTTTACGCTGTTGGCTTGAGAGGCCTTCACAGCTTTACCGGACTAAAAATTAACTAACATGTAAAGATTGCCAAATACATGTTAGTCAACTAGCATTTCCTTTTAAAATGTGTAGCTTAAACCTGTGCTTTATGCTCAAACATAAAGCACATTAATGAGTATTGCAGCAAGAACAACACAGAAGTCATAGTTTTAAATATTTAATAAGTACTCTCATCAATGATTTCCTTGGCGTGACAAACTAGAAAATAAATCAAATTTGAAGGCAATAATCATGACAAAGAAATATAACAAAATTACAAATTTAATTATATTAATAATTAGAACACATGCTTCGTAGTTTAAAAACATATTGTGTCGATATTAGTACAAATTGATACATACAATATTTATTGACTAAAATTATTACATTATCTTTCTTTGTAAGGGCGATTGATGTTAGGAAGTTGTATATTGTTTTACTTGAGACTCACATGTGATTTATTATATTACAAGTTAAGAGTGCCGGTGATAGTAAAATGTTCGTTCTTGTGCTCTCCAGCTATATTGAAAGACAAAGTTCCTCAGGGTTATGTAGGTGTATAGTTCTTTTACATTAGGATTGCTCAACTTTTCGAAGATCTCGAATACTTGGGCCAGCATTATTCGAATAGTAAATATGGGCGAATACCCGAATAAAATGAATACTCAAATAGTATGCCTTACCCGCGACTTCCTTCTAATGAAATTGTTTTCTTTTTTTGTATTTATGGAAAATACGCGTCTGAATTTTATTAAAAGCGATTTTTTTTCGTAATTGTAGTTAGTGTTTAACATGTTTACTTATTTCGAATTACATCTGTTTAATTTTATTATGGTTGCTTTGATCCTATGGAAAAACGTAATAATTAATAGTTTATATAAAATTTTTAAAATACATATTTTCTAAGTCAATTCGAAAACACTTCAGTAGTTTATGAGGTTAGAACAAACAAACAATAAACATTTTAATTTTATTCATACTATCACCCCGTCACAACTACCTACGCGTGCATCACAAGTATCTAAAGGATTTGGATTCATTATATAGACTTTCATATTTACAGTTCAAGGAAGCTGTGTTAATATCTTTTTACAATTTTTTTTTTGTGGCGTGTAATATTAAATCACGATATCGATTTACGATATAAATATAATAATAAATTTTATTCAATGTCCCGATTTTAAGTTTATTTTGCAACATTAACAACTATAAAATTACTAGTAATACGTTTAGAAAAAATAAAATAGATCTATGTTTTAGTAATATAAAACAAAGAAACAAAAATAATTAGTATATAAAAAGCGAGCGGACAAGCCACGGACAAATTCTAGTATATTTATGTATCAAAATAAAAAAAAAAAACCATCGAAATATTTCGAATACGCACTAAGCTTTTCAGATAATTATTGTACTAGTAATATTTATTGTCACAAAACGTAATAAAAACAAACGAATATTGATTGAATGAGAAAACTTCTAAAACCATAATAAAATTGGACATTATTGGTACAATTTACTAGTATTGCATTAAATTTTAAAATCATTATTATTAGGAGCGATATAAATCACAAATTATAAGACGACGTATCAATAAGGCTCCAATAAAGGGTCCCGATTGACAATAGTAAAATAAAAGTGTACTTTATGACGTGGACATAAGAGATATAATCGTAAATTTGGGACATTAATTGTCCTTACTGTGTGTGACCTTGTGCGAGAGCAACGTGATGTGCTGTCCCTTTCATACCTATAGGTGATCAAATATTGTTTGCTTTTTCGTACGCCGCCATAACTTCAGTTGAATACTTTTTTGTTATATGCTTTAAATATGCTAGTATTTGAATATAATTTCACCTAATATTAAGTGACGACGTGACTTAAGATGGTAAGATAGTAAAAAGTTGAAATGGATTGCCTCTCAACTGCAGCTGCTGGACACATCTGTAGGTCTTTGATGGCAAATTTCTAATTCGAGGTTGACCAGAGCATGATCAGATGGGCATTATAATATACCTGACTTTTATCCTACAAAAATTCTGGTATGTTGCTGGAGTTTGAATCTACACCGAGCAACGCGGTATCTAAGCACGTCTACCATTAAGTCATCATCGTTTTAAAATAAATAATATCGACCAACAAGTAATGTACAGCAACTTCTATAAGTTGTAATGAATTGCGTAAAAATAGTGATAAATTACTTTAAAAAAATCATATTCCGGCTATAAAATTGCCTAAACCAAATTTGTCTACTTTGAAATTAGATTTATTGAGTGAAGAGTACGGATATAATATACCGCACTGCTCTGCGTAGGAAGTTTGGCAACATCGCATTGTTTTAGGAGTTACCAGAATCCGTTAAATAAAAGATAATAATTAGTATATCCAGACGCTATAGGATTTGAAGTGCGGGTGGGAGTGCCGAGAGTTTGCCATGTCGTCAGTGATATACGTATAATTATATATTAACAGGTTATAATATTTTGGAATAAAAAGTCGTTTTCATACGATTAAATTAATTAATTAACCGACATTCGCAGAGATTTTTCTTCTACCTAAAGTAGAAGTGCCAGACGTCAGTATGTTAGCATATATAAGGACGGAAATTCATTCCCGGGATGTATATATATATATATATATATATATATATGAAACGTGTACATTAGATATGTAAATACAAACAGTGTATCGGATGGGATTTACAATCAGCAACAAATTTGGAACTTTAACCCACTGTATAACTTCCTCAATGCTCACTTGCACTAAATAAAAAAGTAATGAAAATTTAAAGCTGTGCATTAACTGACAATATGTCTTAAAAATATTATTATACACATAGAATGTACAAATGCATGAAGCGATAATGGGTCAGTTGGTAGTGTGTTCGGATACAGCGTCGAAGAACGTAGGTTCGAATCCTAGCAACTGAGTCGGAGCTTTCGGTGAAGAAAAACGTCGTGATAAAACCATAGCACGATGGTAAGGCTTTTTGTAAGTCTGCCTGGCTAGCTACAACCCTCAAATTGAAAATCTGTCGCCAAGCACCTGTTGTTGTGTTCGAGCAGCTGCACTTGAGAGCTAGTTTCACTCTAGGTTTAGCGTGACTACCACCTTAAACCACATTATTTAAAATCAGATGAGATTGTGGTCAAACGCTAACCTATAAAACATTAAAAAAAACATTATAATATGCACATATTGTCAATATCATTTAGTTTTTGCGACCACACAAAAAGTAACCGCGTATCCATTACGCACAGAAATTGTATTATGAAACTCTTAAGGCAATGCGTTTATGATTTAATATCGCATTAGAAAGGCCTCTTCTAACTTCAAAATTACTATTACTTATAATGTTGAATTGTAAGCAATGAATTGATAATTATTTGTATAATTAAAAATACGGAAAGAGTTGAAGTATTCAAATTTTGCATTAATATAATTATATGATATTAAAAAAGGGTTAATTTTTTAAATATTTCAACTTAAAAAATTAACCAATTATGATTGAGTTTCAATTAGTCGTCATAATTCTACTAAATATACCACCAAGGTTTACATACCTCAGTAAATACAATCGTATCCCAAACTCATCCGACCGTCTAATGTTCATGACGTCTCATAGGAAATCAGATAAAGCTTGAGGAATATACATACACACGTACTTTCGATTTGCTATTATTTTTTGGACACATTGTCATGTATTTTAAAAATGAATTTTAAGTCACGGGAACTCATCTATACTTGAATAGGGTATAAGCCTTATTACGGTTCCATAAAATACGCTGATTACTATATTACGTTTCAAAAACAACATTACCCTCTTTTTATGCAATCAGATAAAAACAAACCTGTTGTATATTAACTTATTTTGGTGAAATAAAAAGCAAAGTGTGTCGTAAAGAGAAACGACAGAAATGAAAGAGTTTTATTTAAAAAAATACAACAAAAAGCCAACGTCACGCGGTGTGTCCAGGCGGTCACCTATCCAAGTACTGACCGCGCTCTACGTTGCTTAACATTAATGATACGACGAGAACCGGTGTTTTCAACTTTACCCAACACAGTCTTTACCCCCACCACTTTTCGCCTCACAAAAAGGTTGCCGATCAGAATTTCAAAGTTTCATTTCAATAATATATACTTAGGAAGAATTGTCTCACATCACAAGAATACCAAATAAAATTACTTCAAAATTTATTTCTATGGTTTCAACACGATATTACCTGATATGAAGTGACAATGTGATCTAACACTCTATCCTTAGAAGAGAGCTGGACCTCCAGAACAACCACGATAACACACAAATGGTAGGTGCCAAATTTGTAACTTAATGAAGGTAGCTAGCCAAGCGTGCCTACCATTATACCATAGTTTCATCACGTCGTTTTCTTTTAACGAAAGCTCAGAGCTATTTAAGAGATTCGATCCTACGTCCATCGACACGATGTCCCAACACGCTACGTAAATTATATCACGGTAATAAAAATTGAGTACATTGAAAGAGCATAAAAAGTTTATATATCATTTTCCAAAGTTCGATATTCTACCTTGCGACTGTAGCCAAGGGATTTGGCATCCTTGAATTACCGTTAGAAACAAGGAAACCCTGAATACTCGTACAGATTCACATGAGCGAACGAGTGAAAATTTACATCCTAATTTCCCACGTGAATTCCATTGATACGGGATCCTCTCTTCGTTAGCGATATCAAAAATCGAATATCAATATTTTGCGACACTAATGGATATAGTTTGAACTAGCTTTTGCTTGCGACTTCACTCTTGTTAATTTAAATTCAATCTATCCGGGGGATGGTAATTTTTGAAATGAAAAGTATCATAGATATTTTTGGTAACCCTGAGAAAGTGTATGAAAAATTTCGTTGTGTTTGATTGATTATTTAACACGTGAAAGCGTATTAACAAACAAACTGACTTTCACGATTATATACTTATAAGTATAATATTACTTAGGAAAGTATTATCAGGAATGCTATGGGTACAAAATAAAGTTTTAACAAATTTAAAACGAAAAATAATTACTTAATTTAAGACTCAGTCTCAATTACGTATTTCACAAGAACAAATCGATTACAGAGATAACTAAATATGACAAATTCAAATTATTTACCAAACATAATACAGCCTTACAAAAGTGACGACAATGCTGCCGCAATCTTTACATATAAACAACATCTTCCTATGAATAAGTCTGCAAAGAAACTACCCATTGTACTTTACATTGTATACCTAAATAGTCAGAATTTGGCATTTTGTAGCTAATGTTTTATTTCTACCGCTATTGTCTTCCTTTTGTTTTATTATTAACGTTTTGATGTCCTGAATAGTACAATACATAAAATAGTACGGAAAAGTGAACATTTTAGATTAGAAAATCTCCATGTAAAAAGTGAATAAGCTAGCGAGTCAGAAGACTGTAGACAATCTTCAAAAATATTACCAGCATTGATGTTCAGTTGTCATTCTATTACATTACATGGTCGTAATGTAAATGAAAGTTTGCTGTAATTTTCTTCGTTTAAAACAGCTAGCTTAAAATAAAAAACGAGGAGAAATTCTCAAATGAATTTATAGATGCATTTACAAAAAAATACCAAGCTGTATTGAAAATAGCTTTTACTGAATATTAATGAACACAGAGCCGGTGAGCCGATTTGATTTTCATCCGAATCCATTTTACAGGAAGTTGCGGTTCCTGTTATGGAATTCATTCGAGTGGATGACATGAAAAAAGAATTTAATATAGAGAACTACAGCTAGAATAAAATATTCCCGTTTTTATGAGGCGAGTTTGACGGTCGTTTTTTTCCATATCAAATTGGTACCTAAATTTAAATCAAATCCGTTCATTTTTTTATAACAGTACTACTATTTCTACCTAATCCTTTTTTCTCCTTATTTATTGTTGGCTATACATATTTATTATTAAAGTTTATTTCTACCAATATCAAGGTATTTTTAGTGATACAACTAAACGATACCTTCTTGATTACATCTTTGCAGGATTTTTTATAGTACCGTAAAAATCATGTACTATGTTAATATTTCTAATTCCACTTCACTTGTACCGATTAATGATTCAAATGCATTAAATAAAACGTCATAGTATATTGTAGGTTTATGTAGGTAGGCCATTAACGCATGTTTATTAATAAAACCGGCAAAGAGCCTGGCGAAAACTCAATTGATTCGTATTTTAAGCGTTGATGGCTCACTCCTTATTATGTTCGGACATCGTATTCATCGACGTATCGAATTCTTGCCCATGAGTAGGGGCTTTCGGTGACGAAAAACATCGTGATGAAACCATAGCATTGTGATAGGGCCTTTTCTAAACCCAGCTGGCTAACTACCACCTTCAATTTGAAAATATGTCGCCAAACATTTACAGGTATGTGCCGGTAGCTGCACTTGAAAGCGAATCATCATTTAATATCAGGTGAGATTGTGGTCAAATGGTACAACCTATAAAGTCCAAAAGACATATCACCGAAAAGTATCTATGTAGATTACCAGTTCAATTCTAGCTATCTATAATTACGACAACTAAAAACAAGAACCGATGTAAAACTTAGAATACATTGTGAGGCGATAGGATTATATACTGAACTAACCAAAAGTATATAACACAACGAAATATTCAAAATAATTACACGATAATTAAAAGTACTAAAATTCAGCCATCCATCGCAAAATTCGTAAATCCACTAATTGCAAACTACAGCTAAACTAAAGCACTTTTTATTGCTATTACGGTCTCGCTGGCAGTGGTGCTTGAGACGCGGATTTCGTCACCTGTTGAAAAATAATTAGTCACAAAAAATCTGTAGTAAAACAAAAAATGCAGGTGGCGTAGTGCTAGACGACATCCTGTGTTACCCACTCGACGGTGAAAACTCGAAAAATTCCAGACGAAAATTCGGTTGGAATTTTTCGCACAGGCAAATACTATTCGAACGAGTGTGCTCGCCCGTCTGACTGAATCACGAGTGGAAAACAAACCTCTTGCATTCTACTGTATAAGTTTGGAGTATAGCTAACTAAATACTAAGTGTTGAAATTATTTCAAATTTTACTCGTAATTAGTTGCTCTTCCCGGCTTCGAAGAAAATGAGACCAAACATTCTCTGTACATTATGGCCATAACCTTGACATTTAAATAGAATATCAGTTGAACGCCAATCAGTCAATTCTGACAATGTTTGTTGATGATCGACCACAGTCTTCTCATCTCATTCATTCGTTGGCTTTTTTACTTTGAGAATTTACCCAAATTTTTTCAAACATTTTCTTTCTTACAAACAAATTCCTGGCTGAACTGGCTGAAACCTATTAAATTATTATAAATCAAGTATGTCATTCGAACAAATGAAATACCTTTTTGTCACTATATATACCATATATAGAGTCAGGAGTTTCACTGTTACTAATTAGCCTACAATGGCTCCATATATGGAATAATAGTGACAAAATGGTAATTCATTTGTTCGAATGACATATTCGATTTATAATCATTTAAAAGGTTTCAGCCAGTCTGCATTAGGATGTCATTCTAATCATAGAGCTACATACCTATTTAGATAAAATAATTGTAAGAAAATGTCTAAGAAAAAAAAACACAATTAAATATATTACTCTGTACCTCACACCTTAAGTAAATACAAATTTTTAAACTGTTTTAAAATAATTACTGGAACTGGTGACATATTTAATTAAATGATGAATAGACAGCTATAATTTATATATAAAACAGTTTATATATTTTTTATCATTGATACCTACCAACATTTCATTTCATGCCACCTTGATTTGCTTAGTTTTTTTTACGTAATGGTAAAACGTTATCTACTCTATGATTATTAATTATGTTACTAGGACTATAATGTACCTATAACCCTTAGAGAAGTAGTCCAGTTTCGTTTAATGAATGTAATATTACCCTTCATGAAGTCCCTATTACAGTTTCACCTAATGTTAAATGACAATGTGGTAAAAGATACTCGCTTAACCTAGAGGAACTGGCTGGCAAGTGCAATTGTCGCAACACCCGTATACGTGCTTAGCGACAGATTTTTGACTTGAGGGTGGTAACTAGTCAGGTGGGCTTGGCAGCCCTGCCACAATGCTGTGGTTTCTTCATGATGTTTCTTTCAGCGAGAGCTCCGTCTCATTCGCAATGATTCAAATCTATGTCGATCGTCGCGTTACAAGAAAAAAATATAAATTATGCTTTTAATTTAACAAATTACACTCTCAAATGAAATTAAAGTAAAAAATACAATACAAAGTAGACTAATGATGAATCCGCCTTCGCTTCTACGATACGAAAAAATCTGTTGTAAAGGATTTGACAGTTATGACATTTTAATTTGACAAGTATAAACATATTGATTGCAGATTGGTTGCACAAGTATCATCACATTGTATTGATTACCGCCAAAGCTATCGAGGTGCAAGAGCAAAATGGATCAAGAAACTGCAAAAAAGTTGCTCGTTGAGGGTGGAACGTTCGTATTCCTGGGTGTTCCTCAGGAAACACAGTTCGGAATAGACATGCAATGTTGGAATACGGACGAGGATTTCCGTGGAATAAAAATGATACCACCTGGTTTACATTACGTACACTATTCCGCAGTTAGTAAGTCAACTGGGGATGTTTCACCGAGGTATGTATCCTTTAAAGTGTTAAAAATTCCTTAAGACTCTTAATTCTCTTCTGAAATATTATTTCCCATTTAGAATTCAATTCAAAATGACTAGTTTATCAAATATTTTCTTCCTTAAAAGATAAATTATAATTTTATGTTTAGGAAATAATTCTATACTGATATATATTTAGTTCTATCTCATTTCACCACCAATATAAATAGTACTATCAAATAATATAAAAAATCAATCCATAAAATGTAAATGCCATAGAATTTCATGATAGTTTTTCTTATATGTGTCTAATAATAGTCTGTCTTTTAGTCCTATTACTATTAGTACATACATTTTAATTTTTTTTTATGTTACCACACTTTCACCCTTCATGCAAAAAGGAATAAGAAAACTATAGTTGGATTTGAATAAAATATAGAAAAGACAATTTTTAATTGACTTTTATTCGAATAAGTAATCTGTAAGTTGAAACTTGAACTAAATGAGTTGATATTCATAATATTAACTATATACTTTTTTTAAATTAAACCACAGGTCTGGCTTCTTGCATTACTTTCATATGAAAGAATTCTTGGTCAAAATGTGGGACAAGAAAACAGAGGACATGAGTAAAGATGAGATTACAGATGAGAGCATTCAACATCTGAAGGATAACTTGTTAAATTTGGACCGTCATCTTGCTCCATACCCTTATGAAATTTGGCAGAAATGGAAACTGCTTACGTCTCAAATCACAGGTTTATAATTCTTAAGTGTAAATACTATGAATATAAAATTACATGAAAAGTTTAAATCTTCTATGCAAACAGATATATTGTTAGATAATGAATGGCATTTATTAGATTAAATCTCACCTCTAGATTGACCCTGAAGTATATGTATAACTAAATGGGTAACTTAGATGCATCATATGTCAAATTAATCACTATTTTTGTTTACATAGAAACTTTAGAAATGATAAGTCAATATATTATTGTAACAAGATTATATAAAAAATACCTTTATTTGCATAAAAAGAAAGTGAAATTATTCAACTGCATGCAAGATAGGCTGAGTTAGAATTTTCTAACATAATTAATATCAATAGGAATATGTATGATAGAACAATAATATAATAAAGATAGAATATACTTCTATTTAAACATATTTTTTAGCTCAGTTGGCTGCAAAGCTTTCCCCAGAGAATGGTATGATCCGAGCCTCTGTTGAACTTTTGTCCACAACCAATGAAGACAGACCTAAAGGTGTAAAACCTAAAGATTCTACAGAACAACAGGAAGATAAAACTGAAGATTCTTCTGCAAAGGAAGGTACTGATGAAGAGAGTACATCTGGACAATCTGATGCTAAGAGAGCTAAGAGAGTAACACGGGAGGAGAAAGAAAATGCTATGTTACCAGATTTAAAACCGGCTCCAGGTTGTCTTTTTGTATAAACTGTATTACTGTAAGATTATTTTATTATGCACATACATTTATTCATGATTACCATGAATATAAAACAGGGATTGCCATGATTCATTGCTTATTAAGGGGTCATTGAATTAATTTCAATGACTATTTTTTAACATTTAAAATGATACTAATAAAAACATACCTTTTCTTACAACATATATGTATATCGATTTAGATCTATATTATTTTTAATTTTTCTTTGTCACTATGTTAATGTAGCAAATTTATTCATCTTTTTTTTTTATATATTATAGGGGACTAACGAACAGGTGGGTCACCAGATGGTAAGTGATCACCGCCGTCCATAGACACTAGCAACACCAGGGGTGTCGCAAGTTTGTTGCCGGCCTTTTAAATATGTGGGCCTCCGGCGCTCTCACTGGCCGAATGAAACGCAACAGTGCAACCACTGTTACTTCACGTCGGTTTTCTGTGAGAGGGTGGTACTACCCCGGGCGAGCCGAACCATTCATGCTGAAACCAGTAATAGCTTCAGCGTAGCTCTACCACCTACAAAACATCCTCATACATAAATGAGTTGTATGATGAGCATGTGTTAGACCTGTTTCTGGATGTTACTAGGCATTTTATGTGTAAAAGGATATCCTCATATATCTTATATATAGATGAAATTATAACATGGGCAAAACTACTACATAGATTTCAATTTCTTTTTTGGTATTTAGTCTTTTATCTGAGCAAAAGAGTTTGAGAGAAGAGAGGCATTTAAAAGCGTTACACGTTCAGCAATGTGTAGTGTTATGCCTTATGGTGCTCATGCCCAGGAAAACATTATTTACAAAGATATTTTGTAAGCATAGCATATTTTCGTTGTCATTCTTTTATGGCTTTCCTCTGAACATAAAATATATTGCTAATAGGTAACCCGGCATTTCATCTTTCTAAAATGTTAGCTCTTATGTATTATGTCAATGTCACAGGGTTTCTCTTGTTTTTTTTTTTATTATTAACACATGAATATCGCTAATTTATTCTAGGCATGTCCATGAGATTCACCGAAATACCAGTAGATAAATATCCACCAGGATCAACACCAGAAGAAATAACCAAACATTATCTGGACCAATCATACTCGTTGGAGCTAATGATTGCTCAGCATGACGAGTAAGTTTTTATATTTTATTATTTTATAGAATCTTGATTTATTGTGTGTGATAAGCGATTTTATTGACAAACTAGCTGTTGCCCGCAGCTCCACATGCGTTTTTTTTTTAATTGTAAATTGCTTCTTATAAGATCTTCTGTTAGTGAAAGTTCTGTGAAAAATGGTTCAAACTTTTTGGAGATAGTATTGCAAACGGAGCAACGGTCGAAAGCTAGTCCAAAATAAAAAAGTTTTTATTACTTTTTATAACGTTAGCTATCTGTCAGTGAAAGTCCCATGAAAATAGGTCCAATCGTTTTGGAGACAGTACTACAGACGAAGCCACGGATGACAGCTAGTCTAAAATAAAGTAGCCTATGTCATCCGCTATAATTTTAACTATCCGTCAGTGAAATTTCTGTCAAAATCGGCTCTGTCGTTTCGAAAATTACTTGGAACGAACAGGCAGACAGACAAAATTTTTAAAATTGTGTTTTTGTTATCAGTATCATGTATACGTCCATATCCAATGAGTAAAAAGTCGTTATTTTGATATTACATACAGGCACTTCATTTTTATTATATGTATAGATTAGAAAGTAATTATAACAAGTGGCTCTTAACTTTTGGACTATCCAAAACCATAAAGGTTTATGTTCCATAGAAACTAATGTAGACCTCATGAGGCACAGGACAACAGACTGATGGCACTGTAATCTTAAAGACATATCTAATTTATTACAAAACTTAAAAAAATAGCAAATTATGTATTATATCATCGCATTTTTCGGAATTCATGTACGTTTACTAAATGTAATTGGTAACACTATCGGTTGACAGTGAAGGAAAACATTGGGGAAACCTGAACCTTAGAAATGTTCGTATAGTACCACCGTATGTGAGAAAAATATAGAAATGTGGATTTCTCAGAGTTGCTGGCTAGTGCAATAATTATGTTCATACATTTCTTGAGGTAGAGGTGTATGGCCCTGCAGTGGGCTCTTAAAAGGCTGATGATGATGAAAATCCAAGTAAATTCAAGATCTATGAAATGAATACAATAGATAATAATAATTATGTTTACAATTTGTGAAGTAGATAAGTTATTCAACTAACTTTTAAATATTTTAGGCCACTCCACATAATAGGTGAACTACAATTTGCATATTTATGCTTTCTCATCGGACATTCCTTAGAGGCTTTCGAACACTGGAAAAACCTTGTCATCTTGATGTGCTCATGTGATGATGCAATACATAAATATAGAAGCGTGTTCTTCCATTTCATTAGAACCGTTGAGATACAAATTGAAGAGATGCCAGAAGATTTCCTAGCTGATATAGTTATGAATAAGAATTTGGTTTACAAGAAGCTACGAGAATTTTTCCGTACTGCATATGTTAGCAAAGTTGATGGACGTCTTCTGACAATGATCGAGAGATTAAAAGAGAATCTGACAGATAAACTGCAGTGGGATTTCACGGGGTTGGATGCTGATGAGGAGGATGAGAAGCCAGTCGTTGTGAAATTAGATAATGAGGCGGAATAAATCTACTATTATATATTTCATTTAACTTGGAATGTTTATTGTGAAGCCTGCATCACTTTTATCCAAGGTAGATGATGTTTTGTGTAATTATGTACTGTGTACATTTGTAGGTCCAATTTATTATATATTTTTTTTAAATCACGTTTTATAAGCCCACCTTTACAAATCGTAATTGGGATAATAAGGAGTGTAGCCAAGTTTATGGGCAAAATGGGCAGGTAGGGGCAAATTCAGGCAAATGAACATTAATATATTCATGCTTGAAAGTATGCCAGAATATTTAATAAAACAAATTTCTACTACTATACTATTATATTTCATGAGACACTTTGATTAAATAGGTGTAATAAGAATTAAAGAGGAAAGTTCCCTAGTAGGGTAATAATATTAGTTAAACTAGACTGGTACTGGTAATAGATTAGTTATCTAGTTTGAACTGAACTGATTCAGGTAAACTCCTAACTGATCCGCCTAGTACTCCCAATGCCCTGCCTATACTATTCCAGTAATGCTATATCATATAGGACAGTCAAGGAACACAGTTACTTCACAATTAATTTAGTGTTGTTCTTAAATAATGATTACATAGCATATTTACAAATAGTAAGAGACATTTTTTGACAATATTGCTCTATTAGTAGCTAGTAGTAGTGCTGCAAAATACTAACTAAGGACCAGATCCACTCTTGGAAAAGGGTAGTGGTAATAAATATTTTAGTAGCACTTTAATGTAACCCATAAGCATTTTTCTTGATCTGCATTGCCTTTCCTAGCAATATTTAAATTTTCATTGACAATATCTGCAATGTAACATTGATTAAATGCACTTGAAGCCAGTATCCCTCCAGGTTTAGAGTGACTACCATCTTAGTCCACATCATCATTTAGAATCAGATGAGATTGTGGTAAACATTACATAACCTATAAAGTATAAAAAAAAATTAAACTCTCGCTGCACATTAGTCCAAAACTTACTCTAAGATTTTCTAGACCTTTTATTATTCATGTGCTAGCATTGTAGAACGGGAAACCTAGTAGGGTGTCCCTCCAGGCTTATGATCATAACCATCATATGGACCGTCTGCTTGTTTACTGCCCTTTAAAAAAACTTACCCAAGTTATACTAGTGTAGGGGTTTGGGGGTAACTTGTTCCTGTGCTATATCTGGCTACACCCTTGAGTGTATCTGTAAAACTATTTTGTGTGCAGTGTGGATATATGTGTTATATTTTTTAGCAGGTATTGTGACTTGGAAGGAAGGGATGTTTACTTATTTATATATTACTTCTAGATGTTTCTTCATAGCAATTATACCTTAATGAGTATGCGCATAGATCGTTATAAGTCTTCTGTAAGCATATGCAATTTGATCTTGACTTTATTATAGCTTAATATTGTGTACATTAGGGTGTAATTATTTTCGAGTATTTTGAAATTCTTTTTCACAATAGTCTTAAAGCGGTTCCAAATATCTAAAGAAAAACCCTGCCAAGTTACAGCGCTTAATTTTAATATAAACGTGGCCCAAACGGTTCCAAAGTTTTAAAAGGCAAAATAGCATGTGAAAATTCATCTTGTTCTTTGTAATTTTGTAAGTTGCTTACATAAATAAGAACAACAACAAAATATGTTTTTCATAAGAAATTTAACGCTTTATATAAAAGGTCTCTTATGGATTTTTCACTTATGGGAACATACCCACACTACGTGACTCGTTCGGGGGAAGGAGATCTTAGAAAGTTCCATGCTTGGCCATATGGAGGAGGGGGAAAACCGTATTTATGAATTACTACATGAAAATTAGAAGAGTACAGTCTTCTCATATACGATGGTCACCAAGGGGCGGGAGGGGGCTTAAAAATTGTCATAAATGAGTCATGTACTATATGGGTACGTTTCCTAACTATCAGTTCGAAAGATATTCGAGGTCAAAGTTCATGGTTGCGTTATTTTTGCTATTTTACAGGATTCTGTTAAAATGTAACTATCGTCCTTGTCTTCATGACGCAATTTTGGAAATATTTCGCGATTTTTCAACTCGGGTCGTTAAAGTAAGTTGAAAAATGCATTCGGTAGGACTTTTCAGATATTTTTGGAATCGATTTAGAACTATCGTCAATAAGAATTTCTAAATACACAGAACAAGGACCACTAAAGTCCACATATTTATATCACTGTCATGAATAATTATTAAGCGTAGTCAAGTGTAGAGGCCTGTCAAGCCAACAGTGTCAGTGTAGTCAGTTCGATAAAAACATAATTATTAAGCTACATAATTTCGAAATATAAGTAGACCACCAGTTTTTTAAATATGCCTGATTAGTACATTAGAGTAGTTCCGTAGACACCATATCGATTAAGCGTAGAAGCATTTCTTGACATTCTGATTATTTTTGAAGATATTATTGTGTTAATTATTTGATGTTACATAATTTTAATGGAAAATGGATGTATTTTAGTTAATAAATAGTTTGTGGAAATTAATGTTGTTTAATTTTAATGGAATGAAATAATGTACTTCATGTATAAACACACCTTATTATGCCCATACAATTTTTTTCAGGAAGTGGCCCCTATGACTGTTATAAATGATGGTGTACGTATTACAATAAATAAGTTATAGCACTAAATTCATAATTACGTTTTGCAATCGTAATCGTTAATAAGTAGTCCGGGTTAAAAATATATAGTAATTTGTACTATTTTACAAATATTAAACGTGAATTAACTTTTTTCTTTTTGTTATTTTAATGGTAATACAAATAACAACGTTGATATATTTTAAATATACTTAGTCTGACCATAAATACTGTTATAATTAAAAATAAACAAAATATTACATTTTAATTAGGAAACTGTCATTTTTATATGGTTGTTCATTGCGGTTTATAATTTTGGCGCCAAAACATTGTACAATATTTTGCGATATTAAAATGGAGTGGGGTGATAAAGAGAACCGAATCACTGTGATTGCATTACACAAAGTAGGTATGAAGCCAAATGCAATTTTTAAAACTCTCCATACGCTTGGTATTAGTAAAATGTTTGTGTACCGGGCTATCAATAGGTATAATTTTGTTTACGGGTGAGAAAATTCCTACAATTGAGCAACATTTTAACAAACAAAAAGACCGTATTTATGCTGGCAGCTTCCCGATTAATCGACAGAGTGCCACGTGGGCACTATCCGACTTCAGTGATTGGTTTGGTGGGGTATTAGCTACGAAGGAGTGACTGAGTCATACTTTTGGAAAAAAGGTATCAAAACATCGGCACAAGTGTATCAAGATACCCTTCTCGTAAAGGCAGTGAACCCCCTTAACATCACCATGTTCAATAACCAAGAATGGTCCTTCCAGCAAGACTCGGCGCCGAGTCATAAAGCTCGGTCTACGCAGTCTTGGTTGGAAACAATCGTTTCGGACTTCATCAGAGCTGAAGACTGGCCTTCGTATAGTCCCGATCTTAATCCGCTGGATTATGCTTTATGGTCGGTTTTAGAGAGTACGGCTTGCTCTAAACGCTATGATAATTTGGTGTCCCTAAAACAATCCGTACGATTGGCAGTGCAGACTTTTCCCATGGAAAGAATGCGTGCCTCTATTGATAACTGGCCTCAACGTTTAAAGGACTGTATTGCAACCAATGGAGACCACTTCGAATAACCTTTTAATTTTTTTAAATAGTTTTATATTTATGTATGAAACTAACACACTGTAAAAGTAATAAATGTTATCTGCAATAGAAATTTTGTTTTTTTGTTGTTTTCTTTCTTTCAGTATTTATGGAAGACTAGGTATTTATACCGATACTTCTCGATGACTGGGTTATTTTCTGAACCGGTAATAGTATTGACGTTCATAATCACCTTCCTAGGGCCTTAACTGAATAAAGTATTTTTGATAATGGCACCATATAAGGTTCGTATAATGCCGGTTAAATTTTACCCTATATGATGCAAAAGCACTCTGAGAGTTGGTTTTTCTTTGAAATTGTAGTCTTAAATTTTTCTAGTTATTACTAATTATTATTTCATTCTTCTCATTCTTTCGATGACTGGGTTGTTTTCCAAACCGATGATAGTTTGACGTTCATGAACGCGTATATTTAATAAAATATTTTAATTTGGCGCAGAGGCCATACGGAAAAAAAAAAAAAAAATTTAATTATTTTTTGAATCTCGGTTACTAAATACTCGATTAATATAGATTTTTTATATCACGATTAATCTTAATCTGTTCAAATTACCAAATCTGGTAATGGCAACATGGTGTCGTAGGCAGGTATGTATAGTAGGGTGTACCAGGAAAATTGAATTTTTTCTTTTCTTCAAATGATCGTGTCATTTTGTTAGAGAATACGAAAACAATGACTCTGAAAAAACCGAGCCCTTAATATTGATATTTAAAGGTCACGAGTCGAAATTTTCCATTTCTCATGCAATTAACACAGAATTTTTACTTTTTTTTGCAATCTGATCTGATCAAGTGTGATTCCGATTATCGTTCTGAAAAAAACAACTTATATTCTTATAGGAATTCGATATCCTACAAAGAAGGTATCTTAAGGTTTTTTTTATTAATCCACTCTTAGAAAGTTAAAACTTAGACATTGAATGAATTTAGAATTTTTTCTTCTTTTACGGGTAACTTATTATAATGTAATGTTGAATATTGTTAAAAAAAAAAATCAATGCAATAATGATAATGAATTTATTAAATTTCTGTTTGAAAATCTTTTACTGCAGTGAATTTAGCAAAGAAAGAATAAAATAGTCAATCACAAAAAAATAATAACTTATATTTTAAGTAGAAAATTCAATTATACTAATTTTTATGTTTATTAATCAAATAATTGTAATTTTTACATGAAGTAAAATTTTTGATGATTTTTTTACAATTTGTAACAAATAATTGGAAATCTTCATTTTTTTTTCGTGAATCTTTGAAGAAAATTAAAAAAAGTTCAAAATTCATTGTCTAACTAAAGTTATACAAAGATTAAAACCTTGAATAACTTTTTGGATTTACCAAAAAATCATAACATACCTTTTTCGTAGAGCATTAAATTTCCTATAAGAATGTTATTTTTTTTTCAGAATGATATTCCGAGGCTAAGTAAAAAAAATTCTAAATTAAAAAAAAATATATCATATTTTAATTGTATGAGAAATGGCAAAATTCGACTCGCGACCTCTAAACATTAATATTGAGGGCTCGGATTTTGACCACGTAGTATTGTCTAACAAAATTTGACGATCATTTGAAGAAAAGAAAAAAGTCTATTTGTCTCGTACAGTCTAATGTATACCCGACTGGGTCACGATCAGCATGCATAAGTAATAAACCAGATTCTCTATCGGGCCGACGTTAGACTATGATAACCACAAGGTATAGCGACGTTACTGTCATGATTTGATAAGAAAATTATTAATTGAACTGAACATATTTTAGCAGAACGGCTTTCTAATATTATATATGTCTACATTAATTCAGATTTTTTATTAAAATGTATGTAATAAATAGACATATAATTGGCAATTTTTAGTTAAACTTTAAGAACTTTAACTTTATCAGTTAGGAAGAATGTTTTTTTTCGGACTCACTACACCGTTGGCCGGACAGGCCTCTACAGCTTCACTGGACTACCCTTAGAAAGAATGATAAAAACAATTTATGATATTACAATTTAATTAACTTATCATATATAATAAGAATACAATCTATGAGACGTATACAAAGTTACTTCTTCTTTTTGAATTGCTTCTTAGTTGAAATCTGTTTGATTTGTTTCTCAAACTTCGGTTTTTTGGAAGTAACAGCTGCCGTTGCTACTGTAAAAATGATAATTATTAGCTTGCTTAAAACAATAATTTTATTTAAAAAAACGAGCTGATACAAGCGTTTTTATATGTAAAAAAAAAATTGATAGTAAAAGTAGGAAACTTTTTAAACAATGTTATCCGCTTGCTTCACCTCCCCTGTGCATTCGCACTGCACTGAGTGTATCAGTTCACACATAGCGGAACGCGTAGTGCTTATAAAAATCGCAGTATCTTAAAATTGTAAACCTGGTATATGAATCACAATACTTTTATGTTATCGAAATTATTAAATTGGTCCTTCTAAAATTATTTATACAGATATTTTGAAAATAAAATCAAAATATATCACACCTAGATTTTCGTGACAGACCAGAGCTTTGATACTATAGATTTATACATGATATGTTACAAAGTTTCAAGACTCATTAACAGTCCTTGACACACTTTGTTAATCCATCCCTCTCCCTCCTCTTTAAAGTATGACATTATTTATGGGTTCATCATTATTGCAAATAAAATAACAAAATGTATGCTTCTATAATGGACTCGTAAAACTCGTTATATCTATAATAAATGTTGTCATTTAATAGACTTTACCTGATGAAGCTTTTCTTTTGATTTGTGGAGAAGTATTTTTCTTCCGTTTCTCATGTTTAGCCTTTTTATTATGTATTTGTTGCGTTTTTAGTGGAGGATTTCCTTTAACCTTCTTAGGGGGAAAATCAATAACACTAGAATAAATAAAAACCATGATAAGCATACAAATTTAACACAGAAAGGTTTTTCTAATAATTATTTTCAATACAGACCTTTCTTCATCATTAGAACTACCTAAATCTTCAACATCGTCTGGTAATGAGTCAGAATCATCATTTTCCAGCATTTTCTCAAATTCATCTGAATCAAATTCAATTGAACTATCATCATTGTCGGAATCATTATTTACCTGTATGAATTCTTCTAAAGGTTTGACATTTCCTTTCTTTAATTTTACATCTTTTGAATCATCTTTTATGTTCACTTTAATCTCTTGTGAACTTACTTTTTTGTTTTTTTTATTCTTTTTCTTAACCTTCAGTTCAGTTGTTTCAATGTTCGCCTCCTCTTTAACAACTTCTTCTTTTACGATTGGCTTTTTCCCTTTCTTCTTTGATTTGGTTTTCACTACAGTATCCCCTTCAATTGCTTCTGGTTCCCCTTTTTCTATTTTGATTTCTATCAATGCATCCGGAATATCAACAGGTTGGAAGAAGTCATAATTAATGCCCAATTCACTTAATTTCTGTTTTGTTTTTTTAAGACTGAAATGAGAAAGTTATTATATAGCTATTTAACTTCATAGAGTAATATAATTATAGTTATGCGAGTATTACTTGGCAAGTATCTTCTTGGCTTGCTTTAAGCTATCTTCTTCAGTTTTCAATGAATTACATATCTGAAATAAAAATCAATATATTTCATTACAAATGATTTGATATTACAAAACTAATCTGGAATTGTACTTCAAATCTTGAATTAACTATAAAGAGAATGATAATATAAAATATAATATATAGAAGAATAGAAGATATATAGAAGAAGATAATATAAAGATAAGATAAGAGATAAGATAATATAAAATATATAAAGAGAATGATAATGGATTTGATTACCCTTTTCTGTCTAAGTCTTCGTTCACTACTTGGATTATGTGTAGTTGTCCAAAATTTCCTCTTTGCATGAATCCTTATTTTTTCAGGTGGGATATACGCAGCTAAAAATGATAATATCTTTGTATGCACATTCAATATAGTTTTAAATATTTTTAGTAATTGATTTTAATGTGTCTTCTACTAACAATAATCTAATTTTACATATATATTAAGGTGTACCCAAATACAATAACTATTTTTTTTTCAGTAGTTTACTAATAAAATATCAGTTATAAATGGCGTTTTTTTTTGTCAAAACTTTGAGTTTATAATGTTAATTGTATCGGATGCCTTTTTATCTTAATCTTTGTAGATTATTAAATTTCCTTGACAAATATGTATTTTTTTTATACTTTATAGGTTAACATTTGACCACTATCTCATCTGATGTTAATTGATGATGTGGTCGAAGATGGTAGTCATGAGAAATCGAAAAAAAGCACCTGTTAATTCATAATTTATGAAGAGCTCAAACTTTGAAAGAATTTTGGCTCTCATTTTGATGACAACTGACAAAATAATAAACTGTTGATTTATTTGTCCCACCCTAATAGATATTTTTCTTTATTACACTGTAATAACAATCTTACAATTAGAGTATGTTATTAAGTCAGGTATGACTAAATCATATTGCCAAATCAGTATGAAAAACAATTATCCACTGCTGGCAGGCTTCATGCTCATAATTGTCATCTAATTAACACAGTTCATTGTGATATAAATATTTTATACAACAAATAATAAGCATAACTCTCCCAACTACTAGTAACTAATATCATTCATATAATGTGAATTTTATAAATGGATGACTGAATACTGTATATGATTTAAATCAGCAACTTTGACTAATTCTAAAGTAATATAAAATTTTTGTAAATAAAAGTTACAAGTTACCTTTAATTAATCTCTTGCCCATAAGATAATTGTTCATAGTCTCAGCAACAATCTCAGCCACAGTTGGCTGTTTGAACTCCACAAAGGCATGTCCCTTTGAACGACCTGTTCGCTTAGATCTAATAACTCTGACATTAGTAACAGTTCCAAACTGTCTGAAATATTCTGTCATCTGAGGCTATAAAAGAAATATGTATAATTTACTATATAGTCACAAAATGCTCATATGTCATAAAAATCATAAGTTTCTATAAAATTTACGAATTTACTTTATACTTTTTAGTTTGTATACTGGTTGACTTAATGCCACAAGACATTTTCTTCCTGTTAACTAGCCATATTGTGGAAAGAAATAAAATTTATTATAGGTAGTGCATATTGAAAAAAAAAGAAACAAAAGAATGAGCCAAATTAAAATAGTGATAATAAAAAAAGCTCACTTGAAGTAGTATTTAAATAGGACTTAATACTTAATGTATATCTAAAATACAAATACATAAATATTGTACTAAATAGTTACAATTAATAATAAATATTGACCATAAACCCACATATTTATGAATTTATAATCATATATTAAATTATTAGCCTTTGCCTGTGGCTTCAATTATGTAAATGTTAATTGGACCTATCTCTCGGGAACAGCTTTTTTTTTCTGAAAACCCTTTGTCTTTTCCTACGCCCCTGACAAGGTGCATGCAATATGTCATGATAATTGGTTGAATATTTAAGGCATGAAAGCCTAACAAAGTCACTTTGGCATGATGACATTCATTAACTTTTAGGCGGTGGGAAGTTCGGTGGGTCAGCTGGTTTTATTAATATAATCTAAATTCGTTTGAAAAAATGAACTAACCTCATAAAATCCATGTGGTATATGTGACAAATATACCAGACCTCTAGGGGGTTTCCTTTTCTTTTCTTGTCTGAACTTAGGCTTAACGCTAACAGGTTCAGATTGCTGTTCTGTTGATGCCAATTGTTTTTTCTGTAAAATATAACAAACGTGTACATAACCTCCAAATAATATTATCACAACAAATACAAAAACAATTACACACCTTTAAAAGTTTCTTAATGCCCTTAATGGACTTCACAAATTTCTTTTGCTTACTTGTATCTAATGCTACGTTCTCTTCCATGTCCAAAGGTTTTGTAAAAACTTATATATTAAACGAAAACAAGATTGATTTGTTATGAAATGAAAACTTTGACAGTGCTCTACAGTGTTGTCACCATTAGACGCAAAGTTGTGCAAAGGTTCACACGATAAAGTAAAGTAGAGTATATAATATATACATTGGTACATCAGTATATGTATAATATCAGCATTTTTTCTTATAAATGACTACTGAAAGTATGCGGTTCGTCAAAGATTTCAACATTAATATCAAGAATGTGGGTGCTTAAAACAGAACTGACATCGGACTGTTCGAAAAGGCTGTGTAGTACATTTAAATTTCCTATTTAGTCAATTGGTTTTGACATGGGACTGTTTGAAAAAGCTGTGTATTACTTTTAAATTTCCTATTTAGTCAATAAGTCTTCTTTTTTTATTTTTTATATTTACACATAATAATTTTAGTTGTAAGTAGATATAAGTTACGATGGGCCTGACATATGAGTAATGATAAAAGTCCCTAAATTAAATAAAGAGAAAAAAAAAATTAAATGACGATAGGTTATCAAAGAGTATAATTTAACACATTAATACCAGTTTGCTATATAATTGTAAAATTTTATAATGCTTTCTCATACATAACAACTAGCTTTTGCTCGGGGCTCTTTCGCAGCAATATACAATTGTTCTATTGCTCGGCAACAGTACATTTTTTCAGTATAACCAATGATTACATTTGTTCAAGTATATTATTTAAGACATGAAAGCGTAACAAAGGCATAAACAAACTCAGTTTGAATTATCATATTAGTATGAATAACAATACAAGCATCAAAGAAAGCATTTCTTTGCATGCCGTCTATCTGGGAGTACGTTAGGACACTCACTAGTAGCTATTTTGAGAAAGCCGCGAATCATCCCAGTCCGTTAGTGGTATCCGCCGCGACTTACAACACCGTACCTGATGCGCCGCGTTACAAAAGACGTCCGCGATATATTTTTACAGATCCTCCCGACAAAATAACGGCAGCTAACTTCCAGTACCCTTCCGACCCTCGAAACAGAGCGTGTGCGCGCCCACGTCCGCGTAATCACAGATCACGCCGCCGCGGCTTGACTGTGAATTTTGCTCCAGCACACTCGTCCAGGCCCCCCTCGGCAGCGGCTCAAGCCGAGGTCCGATCCTCCGGAATGGAGCCCTCGAGCACGTTGCTTGCGCGACAACAGTGACACTGAATTAATTTTCAAACACTAGTTTTTGACACACAACACTGATCACCCCACACACGTGCACATAGTGGTTGGGTTGTTTTTTTATTTTTATTTTTTGAACCCCTTTTTCGAACGGAGTTAGCTTATACTAACTTAGTAGTCAGATTCAAGATACATGTATGAGTTCCTGAAACATATATGCTTGGTACACGTGTATGTTTCACGAATTTATATATGTATGAAATAATAGTTAGCCTAAGCTTAGTTAGACTCGGGATATTCGGTAACAGTCCAAGCCGAGGCGCGCCGTACGCCCTTGTGCTGGTTGCCTACATAAAATCGGGTGAGTGCCTTAAGCGCTCCCCTTGGTGGTCCGGTGAAACTGTGGAGGCCTTGCCGGGTTGACAGTGTAGTCAGTTCGAAAAAAAAAAAAAAAAAGCATTTCTTTGCAGAAAAATTCTCAATCACGTATTTCTAAATATTGTATAATACTTTGTGTTCACATTTGTTATGTTAATGCTACTCCCATATCTGCGTAACGAAGCTTCGACTACTTGTCGCGTTAAAATTAACTTCAAAAATCATTCCGATAAAGGCACAGAGTTCCCGTTCCAACACCTGTGTCTTTCCAATAACTTGAAATTAGCGTCCGATAAAGTACTTTGATGTGCGCAAAAACCGCCGGCCCAGTTATCGTGCTGGGTGTATCGTCACGCAATCCGAAAGTCGTAACGCATAACGATAATATTTTCCCACATCTGCATTTAGTCTGACCATAGACAAAACATCGCGCCGATACACGCAGGTATGGGAGTAGCATAAAAATATTAATTAGACAATATACAGTATTTTTACTTTCTTCTTCTTTTAAAATGGAAACATGTGTGCGCACACAATTTCGCCAATGTCAAGTGAATAGAACCGTAAACGATGGAATTTGTACCTAACAATTTTTTTTTCATATCCAGACTATCTACAAACAGAAACCACAAAAAAACACGTAAACTACACATATTGTTAGATTACAAATACACACCAGAAAAAAAAAGGAGAAACCCTAAAATCTTTTGTTTCATTTTGTTAGTTTTTATAAATTTTGACAAGCATTCACAATTAGGTGGTTATTCGTACAAGAGTTGCGTCCTATGTAGTCTATGAATTCTGTAAATGTCATTACGTCAGTGTTATACTCCGCTAGGAGTAATATTTTTCTGTGGTGTTATACCTAAACGTTGTTCGATAAATAATATCTGTATACCACAGAGTACTTTATAATATAGCTGTATACATTACATGGACATATTCAATGATTTTTTTCATTTTTTGTATTCAACAAATCTCAATATGTTTTCCTATATAAAAGTATAACTTTTATTTATAGAAACAAAAAGCTAATAAATTTGCTTGCTGAAGAATTTTACTACAGTTTAGTTATTATTTCTAACAAAATGTCGATGGAAGTCGGAACATTGAACCAATACATACAATTCGTTGAACGTATGTTCAGGACATCTCAGGGTAACATACTAGCAAGGCTTCTCTCTCTTCGAGATATACATGTGAACAACAGAAATCTACGATCGAGCGACATAGCGACTCTTGTCGGCGGAAACTGTGTTGCTCCTATTGATGAGATTCTCATTTCACACTTGTTATGTATTAAGGTATATTAACCCCTATTTTAAAAACACAGTTTAGAAGTTATATACATTAACTATAATAAACCATAATGTTTTAAGTATATTTAATTTCTAAAAATACTATAATTTTTTATTAGGTTTCTATTTACTAGCATTTTTGTTCAAATTGTAAGTCTACCTGACTTTCATTCTCTTTGGAATCAACTTGGTTATGTATTTCGTTAGGAAAAATATGGTTTTTATGTCTTGTTAAGTAATGCACTATTTTGATAAGAGAAATGTTAAGTGTACACACAAACTTTAAACCTAACAAATTAGGGACAATGGTAAGGTTGTCCAGAACTTTCATTATGCTTATGTTAGCATTATGGAATGCGCTACCCGGTACAGTGCTCCAGCAGGCTTATGTCATGGTGCTCTTCAAAAAGGTATTGGAACAAGCTCTGCAACCATAACCATTTATAATGAAATGGTCGTTTGCTACAATTTGGCATAAAAAAAAAACATTAGAATACTAAAGCCATAATGAAGACATCAACTACCATAAAATTTTTATTCAAGGTCCTGTCCATCAGGAAGCTTTACATATCACATGAAAAAAATTGAGCCTTCCAACCACTATTTATGTGAAAAGAAATTGACAATCTGCAACATTCATTGATGGATTGTACTAATAACAGAATTGAAAAAGTGTGAACGATAAATAATAGTAGGAATTTAAGCTGTCAGAACATAATTACACACACATAACATTTGGTGAAACCTCATTTGGATTATGCCAAAATGTTGTTAGACCAAATGGTCACACCATCAGCAAAAATCTCCTGATGTGAACTTAGAAAGTATAAGGTACAACTGAGTTAATGTTTTTTCATTTTAATATATGCCAACAAAAAGACAAAGAAATTATGTGTCACTTTAATATTCACAAAGGTGTAACAATTATATTTTGCTTTCAGGCACTGTGTATATATGACTATATTGAAGCATACAACCACCAAAGTGCATGTGTTACATCCGTAGTAAAATTATTACAAGCTCAGAAAGAAGAAAACTGGACCTTGCCGCTTATGTACACTGTATGTTTGGACCTCAGGCTGGTTGCACAAAAGGCTGAAGCATGTAGCCGTTAGTATTCCTTTTCTTTTTCTACTTTGTTGGTTTCAGTGTTTGACCATAAATTCACCTGATTTTAAATGATGATGTGGTCCAAGATGGTACCATGCTAAATCTAGAACTATCAAAACACACCCTTTGGTTCTTAATGATAGATTACAAACTAGATGGCAGTAGATATCAATAAGGCCACCCTTTGTACTAATCACATGATTGTAATGTTTTATAGTGTTTGTTTTGTATTGGTGTATAATAAAGATTAAATAAATATAATATCCAGAAGAGCTTAGAAAAAGCTGTATAACCACATCAGTTTTATCACAATATTTGCCTTCGTCAAAAACTGCCTCATTCTCACATATGTGATCCTACATCAATCTATACTGTTGGACATTGTCTTCTGAACCATCAATATGTTTAACCATTCCCAATGTTTTTAAAATATTTTTCTATCTAAGTACAAACCAGACTAACCTAGAATACACTGACTTACCTCTAGCTCTGTTTCTGAGACTGGATTAGAGAATAATATGATTTGTTACAGGGGTAGTCTTGAATATATTGTAATTTTAATAGAATAATATTTGATAAATAGTTTCTTTTGTTATAAATAAATATATATTTTTTTAATATTATATTATTATAAATAATGTTCAATTATTTTAAATGAAATATATGTTATTTATAACTACTTTTATTCATAGTATTTAATTCTTCATACAAACTGCAGACTCTCACCAGAAATGGTTTAAATATGTAAAAAATATAATTTTTCATATTCACAAAAAAAGGAAGTATGTAGTATAACATCTTTCATGCATACATAAATACATACACTCGGTTTTGCTTTATTAGGTAACTTTTTTATACCATGTTTTTGTCAAAGTTATATCTACTGTGTGCACCTTTTGGAGTTTTCTACATTTTGCCTATTATGACTAGTTTACTAATCAAATCTACATATAAGAAGACTGCTATGTGACATTAAGCATTATACGGTGAACTGTGGCTATTAAAAGGCACTGCTACGTGCATCATATAATTGACCACATCATTGAAATGTTAAACATAATTTAAAGGTTTTGCGAATAACAAATGTTGGTATGCCTATGAAAATATACTGTTTTTTTTTTTGTTTTAATTTTTTTTCCTGAAAGCCCTTGGTCCACACCTTTTTTCTGAAATAGTGTTGAATAGAAATTGTTTTAAAATCTAGTGCAGCTTGTATTATGAATGAATGATAGAACTATGTAAAATATAAGAATGGAACAATTCATGAGTGCTTGGTATGTTGAAGTATGTGCTAAAGATATTTGTGAGAGTGTTTTATATTACACAGTTTGAGTTAATAATGACAAGTTTTACAAGGTTGCTAGCATTTTTTTTTATTAACTTTTGTTAATTTTGTTAACTCTTTACCATTTAAAAATTGTATTACATCTTTTTGTCTACCTTTTGCTAGACATGGGGTGCTCAAACTGGAACTGCTGGTGGTGAACCACCTCAATATTGTTAGACTGTGGTTGATCGACTCTGAGAGGCTACATCTATGTGTGATACAGAATTGTCATCTCGGTAGATGTAGATAACTTCCGTTTAAAACCAGAAAAGAAAGTAATTAGGGAGTTATTCTGGTGTAATTATGTATCAAATAAATTTTAGTTGTTTATACATTACATTTTGTTTTAGTTACGTGCCTAGTAAATTAAAATGTGTAAATAGTAGTTACATATCGGCAATTTTTTTTCGAGATCGACTCAAAAAGCATTTGCGATCGACCATTTGAGTGCTGGGCTATTTAAGAATAGTATTCACTGTATTTATCCATAAAGCAATCTTCTACCATAGAAAATAAGCAGTGTCTTTTTTAATTAAATAGTAAATGCTTCATTATATTAAAGCAATAATAATTGAATTCAAAGCCTAAATGGGTACCTGTCTGAAGTGCAACTGATCCGCAAACTTTGTGTGACAAAAAATGGTGGGAATGAACACTGGGTCGGGTGAAGCGTTGAAAACACCGGTTCTCATCCCGATTACCGAAGTTAAACAACGTCAGGCGCGGTCAGTACTTGGATGGAAACACTGCGTGATGTTGGCTTTTTGTTTCGATGAACTTTTTGTAAATAAGTTTTCACTTCTTTCCTTTAGTCATAAGCACACATACATTTTAATATTATTATATTTTATTAATTTATGCGTTGTTATACATTATGAATAGATTTGCGTGGGCTATAAAATAAATTATTTATATTACAGCACAAAGCAATGGGAAGATATTGGAAAAGGCTGCAGAAAGTCTGCTGGCATGTTTTCGAGTTTGCGCCGCAGATAACAGGTCCTCAGATGCAGATACAAAAAAATTAGGAATGTTGAACCTTGTTAACCAACTCCTCAAAGTTTACTTTAGAATAAACAAGTTGCATTTGTGCAAGCCGTTGATCAGAGCTATTGACTCGTCACCATTTAAAGATCAATTTCCTTTAGCACAACAAATTACTTACAGATATTTTGTTGGACGTAAAGCTATGTTCGATTCGGACTATCGCTCAGCAGATGAATATTTGTCGTTCGCCTTTCAAAATTGTCACAGAAAGAGTAATAAAAACAAACGGCTTATTTTAACATACTTGGTGCCAGTCAAAATGCTGTTAGGTTTCATGCCTGCGAAGCACCTGCTTGACAAATATGACCTGCTGCAGTTTTGGGATTTGGTTTCGGCTGTAAAGAATGGCGATTTACGTGGAATCGATAGAGTTATGGAGGAGCACGAAATATTCTTTATTCGAGCTGGTATTTATTTGATCGTGGAGAAGTTGAAAATCACCGCGTACAGAAACTTGTTCAGGAAAGTTTATTTGGCAGAAAATACCCACCAGATCGACATAGCCAGTTTCCAAGCCGCGCTTCAGATCATGGGACAAGATGACGTTGATTCAGATGAGACACAGTGTATAGTTGCGAATCTAATTTACGATGGAAAAATAAAAGGATACATTTCGTATCAGCATAAAAAAGTTGTTGTCAGTAAACAGAACGCATTTCCACCATTATCTAGTTTGTATTAATTAATCTTGTAGTTATAATGGTTATATAAGGATAAAATACTTGTCAATTATATATTTCTTTGTATTATTTATCAATAAAAAGTTATGTTATGCTGTAATGAGCGCAGTGATTTGCAGGAAACTACATTCATACACAAAACCGTTATTAGAAATATTGCGATCCTCTTCTTCGGAACATCTTTTTTCATTAAAACTGTTGAATAAAAACCACTTGACAATACCAAAAGATAATATAATAACAATAAAAAGCCTCGAGGCTGATGGATTATAGGGAAAATCAAACAGGATTCCAGATATTAACAGATTTATTTCTCAATGGTTGAAGCAAGAGAGAAAATCTCACAGTGACGCTTATATCCACTACTCGCACTTTTCTCCCTGAATTCCCTAATTTGGCAAGAATTTACTAAGGCTGCCTTGGTTTTTCATTTCAATAACAAACGTGGCTTTTCCTTCTATTGGGTTTTATAATTGACCAGCAATTTGCCGCGGCTTCGCACGTCTTTTCTTTGCAGTAATTATTTTCGACTCTTTATACCTGTATATATAAAAGAATAACAAAAGGCTTGACTGACTAACAGAAAAATGACAGAGTGTCACACAAGCTTTCATCCTCATTGTAACCACCTTAGGGGTTGAATTTTCAATAATCCTTAATGCTCACTTATAGTGTAAATGGAACCCGCATTAGCCCTCATAGTTTAAACTGCGTGTTGATCTGCAAGTCAATCAATTATTTTTTACAATTACGGTTTTGTAAACCAGGACCTAACCTCCACTGTCAAAAAAAAATCTAAAATCCCAGACTCTTTTTTCTGACAAAATTATTCATCGAAATTCCATTGTATTATTATGTTTATACTAAAAATAGTACAAAGACTAAAACCTAAATCAAGTTTACAATCAGTTTTAATATTTGATCTCTACCTTATTCCGTTAAAATTTGCTTGAAAATGGTATGACTTAATGTAAAATAGCTATAACACACTAATACATTTTTTTTCTACTTGAGATTGATTAGATAGTTATGCAAATAAGTTTTTTTTTAATTTTCACGTTTCTAGTACTCGAGCTTTAATAAGTTCACATTTAGATTTCTTAAAATCGATTAACGAAAAACTTGTGTTAATTGCTCATTTTAATGCTGACTGTAGATTATATTAAGATCTGTGAGCACAGATTAAAATATCTTAAAAAATCAAGGACAGTCTCAAATGAATGTGTTCATTTAGCTCCAATGGTTAAGGCAGAATCCATTTTATGTGTTTACAATACTGCTGATTTATAATAAAGATTATATTGGGATATAGTATACAAATTTAACGTAAAATAAAACACCAATGACATTAAAATATGTTTTTACTATTAAATACACAATATATTTCAAAGAATATTACAAATATAATAAATTTTGCTGATTATTAAAGTAGCATTATTTCTAACAATGCTAAATACTTACAGGTATTTTTGTTAATATTTTTTTAATCTATATAATTAAATTGTACTAATCTATTCATTTATACATGTTATATTATACATTTAGGTAGGTTAGATACTAAGATTATTTGTATTAATTTTATAGTTGAAAGATTACCTACGTGATAATGCACAATTGTATGTTATTCTTTTTAAAAAACAGCATATATTTTTTTCTTTTTAGATAAATCAATGCAATATAAATACTCGAAAAATGACCCTCCGATTAAGATATGTAATAAGGTTTACTGATATGAAGTGACAGTTTTTTCCATAAAACTTTGATACATTTTCCTTTCTCCATTCCTCCATTTTCTTTAAATTTTCACGAAAAATTATGGACTCTTTATATAAAAAAAATATCGTTTTCACTATGCTAGTGCTTTCCATATATTTCTAACCTCCAGTGTGATTGAGGTTAAGTATGAGCCATTAATATAATACATGAATAAATTCACTACATTCGTTTTTTGTTTCTTGAAATTAACTAGTTTCTATAAAATCGTAATATTTGATTTTTAACTACCTTATATCAGTTGATCCAAATGTTTTTAACAGTTATACTGTACGTAATACCCATTTTCAGTGGCCAATTATCAAAAAAATTACAATCTTAATTACCCTACAAAATTAATGTGATGTGTCAAGTTCTAAAGAATTTCAAGTATAATGTGTAAATAAGTATCAAAAAATGTAAAATTATCCAAATACCGTATAAAATATGGAAGTCAGAACTTCGAATATATTAACTTAATTATTAAATTGTAACTCTCCATCGTTACGATTTGCTACGGTTTGGGCGTTGTTTAAGGATAGATAGGTAGATGAGGAAAAGTCAATATAACATACAATTGCACATCAACCATGAACCATGCAAGAGATTTGGTAGAAAAATATTTGACTAGCTACACATAATAAGTATATTCTTGTAGGCATGTTTAAATATATCTTACTATAGTTACGATTAGCACTTAGGGATTAATTTTATTTTTGGAAAATAGAAAGCGTAAAAATGCTTATAGGATCTAATTGAATGATGATATTTTCTCTTGTTACTCTTTTTGGAAACATGCATGTTTAGTGAGAACAGTAAGTTATTTATAGATACGAATATTAGTGGAGCAGTTTTTCTAATACCGATTTTATTTGTAAGTCCGTTTAGTCCAGAGAGTAATGTGATATTTTGAAAGATTAATCAGCTGTTTCAGAATAAAATTTAGTTTATTACGTTTTATAGTGTCAAAATTGTAACACGACCACTTCCCGCGCAAACGTCCCTATAGGCAGGACACGGGTGCGAGCTCGACTGGCGCCCTCTGCAGGGACGCTACAGTAATCCCGCGCCAGTACCGCATGGCACCGCTCGCCGCGCCGTGACGTCATGGCATGCAGTCGCTTAATTAGGTTGTAACTAAGTTTTGTGTACCGAAATTATAATTAAATGTGTCTTAGTCATTTGCTCTATAATAAATAACATACAAATTCATGTTGTATCACAGTGATTTGCGATTTCTTTCAAACAAATTTATAAACTGCTGTCTCTAATTTATTACGTGCTTTGTATTTAACATTCAGTTAAATTGGACGACCACAGTAACTTTTTTTGTACCGAAATAGCTATAGACAATATTTACCAATTTTATTAAATAAATAACATGTAGGTAATACAGGCAACATAAGGTTTTACTACCAAATAAGGTTCTCTATATCAACATTTGAAATTTTGCTAACATTTTGTAATTTGAAGCACAATAGTGTTTTTTTTAATGCAAATAAGATATATTCATTTTAAACATATCATAACACATCGATTTTTTGTTTTACGGAGATATATTTTATCATTTACTTATGTAGGTACGTGTACAGGAGACCAGATTTAAAGGTCCGAAGAAAATAGAATAAAAAAATAAAAGCCTCAAATGGATGTTTACAGAACTAAAGTTTTTGTTGCCGTTCACTATATCCGGCCCTATACATCTAAATATTGGTTATTAAAGATCGGCTATTTGATTTTGTTAAATAATATTATTACGGCATCTGATTTTTTTTTCGAACAGTACACTGTTGACCTGGCAAGACATCTACAGTTTCACCGGACTACTGGCAGCTGATCTAAGTTTTTAATGTTCATATGATATATATTTTAAAATACTCTATTAGGGCGTATACTATAAATAGAATTTGAAACTCCATAACATTGTAAATGCTTAAATAATTATTAAAAACCATGAAGGGTACGAAGGTAACGTCTTTATGCTAAAGGCGTATTGTAGTTAGTTTTTTTGTTGCAGCGTATAAAATTAATTTTTTTCAAAGAACATGAGTTTGTGCAGCGGTGCTTCTTTCATGAGTTCGTCTTTGTAAGCTGCTAGTATGGCTCGGGACATGCTCGGTTCAGATGCACTTGTGTCAAGAAACTGTCGCATTAATCTGCAAAATAATAAAAAAATATTACGTATACCTATACGCATAGTGTTCTAAGGTTATTAATTTGAGCTCCCTTTTATATTGTTCAAGCACTATGTTGTTTTTCTCATGTTTTTTTAATTTTGAACTGGATACCGAAGTTATTAAACTTAACATTCATTCATTGATTTTAAGATGAATTAATTTTTTTTAAAGACTGCTTTTATATTTTTATAGATTGAGTGAGCCCTGTGTCGTGGTGTACAAACAAACAATTAACGGAAACAAACACTAAGAAGAAGTACAACCTATTGTAGTACATGCAAATAACTTCCCTGTGTGGTATTCGAGTTCATAATAGCGCAGTGTCTGCATAAACTGTCGCACTATCGGTGCAGTCAATACAACATTTAATTTAAAAAAAATAATTTTTCACCATGTCACCTTTAACCATAACAATAACAATTTCTTTTTACCCTTATCCTACCTAAGTATGGTCGATACAACGTGTTTTCTTTTTCCACTCTCCCTTGTCAGATGTCATCTCAGTATTCACATCTTTTATACACATATCATTTTTCCCACAATCCATTCTCACTTTTTTCGACCTTCCTCTACTCCCATATCCATCATCCACCTTCATACTTAAACCGTTTCTAGTTATATGGCTTTCATCCCTCCTCATAACATGCCCGTACCATGCTAACCTATGACCCTTCAATTTCTCTGTCATTGGCGCTATTTTCACACTTCCTCTGATATACTCATTCTTAATCTTATCGATTCTAGCTATACCACATATCCATCTAAACTTTCGCATCCCTGCCACGTGTAATTTTCTCTCATCCGTCTCTTTCGTTGCCCAGCACTCAAACGCATACAGCATACTGTAATGCATACTAAACATACATAATAATAATTTCTAATACTACATATATTTAATAATTTCTAGTTGTAGTTGGTAGGACAATTGTATCCGATCGGATCACGAACAATACTCCAGATTTTACAATCACCGTAGACTTGTCGCATTTTAGTATTAACGGGTAGCAAGGACTTTTACTCGATAGATCGCGTCCATCAAACACCTTTGTTATTAACTTATCACAATGTTATTGGCTTATCTGTTTCCGGGATCAGCTAGATCTATAATTTTGCTAGCTGATATAACATCGACAACCGACGAGTAACTGACGAGTAAGATTTAGGTGGTTGCCGTTGTTTCTGGATTACTTGTAATCAGATACAGTGCACTCACATATATAAAAGTTTACGTGTTTGACTGAAATTTAAGGCTATATAAGGAATATAAGGATATAAAGTTTGGCTGAGATCTATATGATTTTTTCGGCAAAATTATTAATTTGGGGAAAATTACCTGTCTCTCATATTTAAGGAAAACCTTTTGTTATCCGTGTGTACTACAAAGTTTACCCATGCCCACCTGGGCGGATGAAATTTACATTTATTGTACCTTACATTTTGACATATTTACATTGAAATTTACATTACCTGTTAGCCTGATTGGTGCCAATTAAATCGTGTGACTGAAGTAATTCTGGATGGTCCCCGATTGTGTCTGTCAGTGCAGCAATCATGACATCTGAATGAAATTATACAAATCTAGTTATCACATTACTATTATGTTATAGTTTTTAAAATTGCCAATACCATTATACGTATCCCACAAGATTTATTCGCTGTGTCTGTATGTGTTATGGTGGTAGGTCGTTTTCCTCCTTTGAATGATGATAAACAAAATAGAGTGCAATTAGATTTAAAACAAGCCAAAGCTTAAAAACAGTTAAGATTATTAAGAAAATCATTGACAAATGCAACTTATTCGCACAACTCTAGAACCCTGGTAACTTTTTCTGGAACCTTTGGATCTAGATGAATAGATGTCACTCTTTTTAATATCTATTGATATGTATTATAAAAACTATTTTCGATTGCTCTAGTTTTGTATAATTACCGAGAATTTTCTTCTCGATAGTACGCGATAGTTGTCCTCTCTCGGCTTCTAGTTCCAGGAATGACGTGAACCGTTGCGTTGCTGCACGAGCTGATACTGGGTCTCGGGAAAGCGATTGCGAAAACATCATCTGTAACGAAATGTATTACTTATTTATACTATATTTCAAGTTTAGTTGAACCAGAACGCAGTCAGATTAATAACATGATAATCTTCATACGTAATAGAACACTAATCTTTATTAGATGACCAACACCAGTCCCGTACTCGAAATTGTAGCATAAAACGAAAAACGCTAAGGTTCTCTAGAACCCTCCTATCGTGTTCCCTAGAACTGTGCACTGCATAATCCAAAACGGTTTTCTTCCAAGCCTTCAACATGATACTCTTCAAAATGGTATTGTAATGCTTTTCAAAATCGTCAACATAACATTAACACTCCTGGCGTTGCACTTGTTCATAGGCAATAGTATAAAATTGTAAAGTACATCTTAAGGAGTTAAATTTAGAAACATAAAAATTTTGCTTATATAACCTAGGTACATCCAATGGATTAAAAAAAAACATCTTTTAAGATTCTGTTGTGTTTTTGTGAGTGAAATTTTGTCAATTTAGGGACCCATTCTTTTAAGTCAGATATTTTTGGAATTTTTGTTATTTGGGTTCAATATAATATTTATTCAAACCTTAGCCAGCTGGTAGATGATTTCTTCCAATGTGTATTCAGTGTATAGAGTATCTGCAGCTTTCAATTTCTCCATCATTTCTTCGTACTCCTCTTCGGTTATGATTGGTCCGTCTCGGTCATAATCTGATGTACCTAGAAGTAAGATATAAACACAATATAAAAGGGAAATTACTTGTACTCCTACCAAATTGTTTACGATTGGAATTTTAATTACAATTCTGTAACATAAACAAAATTCGTACATGTAAAATGCACTGTCGAAGAAATTTCCTCTCACAAGTATATTGAAGAAAAAAGGGCATAAAATATACTCACTGACAGGAAGCCCTATGGCGAATGGCGTGAAATTTGTTTCTTTTAGGAAACCGCAAATTGACCAACAAAAAATTTGGTGTGAATTAATTTATCGCGAACATACATTTATTTCATACATCGTCTGCCGTTAATTCCATTTTAATTTATTGTGATTAACGTTGCAGTCAAGGGCGAATTTAAAACATACTATGTACCTACTCCCAGCCACTAGTGCTGCTTCCAACTGATATTTTTTAAATCTTCCTACGAAAAAGTCTCATTAAGCTGATTCGGAATTTTATTTCTGCCCATGAGTAATTTTTGTATCATGAACATAATTGTGAATTTTGTGTTTGGGTGTTAGATAGGCATGAATGTAGTGGGGACAAACCGGGGCACCCACCACGAGAGGCAATTTCAGGGGACACCAAACTCATATTTTTATAATTTATCTGAAACCCTGAAGTAAGGGATGTTTCTGCCGTGGTTCGAAAAAATAGTAGATCCGGGTTGTTCGATATCTAAATTTATATCAGTTACCCACCCATTCACATTAATTATATACCCATAACTCAAGCATAGCTTGGAATTAAATGGCGGTGTGTGGAAACCTCTTATTTATTGATTTGTTAACGACATAAAATTGTAAGAGAATGTTACTGAGTCAGAAATCTTGAAACAATACTCTGAATAGACCAAGTGTTCTGGAGAACAAAAGGGATTATTAAAATAATCCTTCAGAGTGTTTACAAAACAACAACACTGTTCAGATATAGCATATATGTCCTTCTGAAAATAACAACTTGATTTGGTTTCACTGCCACGTCCTGCTAAATATATATTATTTAATGTGTTATGTTATGAGTCTAATATAATCAACAAACTCACAGTTCATTTTCGCCAATCCCACGGTTTATAACGTGACAGTTCTTTAACAATAACGGTCACAAATTTACCGGAATTTCATTCGCAATGATTGTCGGCTATTTTTAGAAAGTGCAAGTATTATTACATTCCCACGATGAAAATCCTTTAAGCTTAGCTTGGCGGTATACCGTTGGTGGCTCTGTTACTTTTGTTTATTAAGTCTATTTTAAAAATGTCGCTTATTTACATTTCACTGCGCATATTAAGACGATTAAGCTGTCTAATTTATTTACAACGACTCACCGATTATGTTGGTCTGTAGCATCGGATCGAACGCCCTCTTCATAGATTCTGGTCGCAAGTCGCTAAGTGGCAGAGCCGGTATCGGTAACATGTTGTTACCCAGTTCCCGGTTCTTGGGAATTGCTCGGATGACGTCACCACTAACACTGAATGGTAACTGTACCATAGGATTACGATACTGATATTCCTGAAACGAACAAAATTACAAAGTGAACTCTAAGTAGTGATTTTAAAAGAAAGGGTTCCTATAACTCCGTGTAGTGTGTTGTAATTGTTAATCACAATGACAATTATTGCGTAAAAAATCACAATTCATTCCAGTAATTATGTTTAACCAATAATGCCCATCATATATCGGGAGAAATAGTTGCATACCAAGATCAGATCCGATCCATACGCGGCTGCCTTGCAATCAAAATGCAAACCAAAATCAAAATGATATACCAGTCATACTCCTAGTTAGTTGACATCTTTCCAGGGTCAGCCAGATCAAAAGCAATGTATTGTAGGATTCTCGATGTTTGCCGCTATTCCTAGCTTGCATTGCATTAACCATCATGTACTCGTATAAACAAAAGTGTATGAATATAAGCGAATCTCTATATATATATATAGTAGTCTGCTGTTGTGCGCGCATCACTCAAAAAGTACTGGATAGATTTCGATCTTATCTTTTTTTAGTTTTACTTCTTAAGCACTTACTCGTCATCTAAAAAGAATTATCACGATAGCTTCTAATGTTTTGGTGCTTAGGTTGTCTGTTATGTATATTCTTAATATAGCAAGGAACGCAAACAAAATTGCGGTAATATCCGAATCTATCATAAAAACATAATCGTGCGATAAACTTTTGAAATTTGTATTCAATCTCCGTCAAGAGTTTCAAAACAAAAAGATCGAACGCAGTTAACAATCCCTTTTGTGAAAATGGCCCCTTTTGTACTAATAGAAACGGCTTTCAATTTATTATTCCTGGCCCATAGTCGAAAGTGGGTCGATTGATTACCAACTTTACAGTATTTGATTCAAAATTAATACGCATTTTGATTATATTCATTGAATGCTTTTAATTTCCCTACTATCCTAACCATTATGAGTAAACCAATAGATTACCTACAACATATTCCAATTTTTGTGCACAACAAATACCTCCATTGATATGCTCTGTAATGCCCTAGCAACAATTCTTCTTCTTCTTCTTTATTTTTTGGCTCCGTCACGGTTTGTGCACTAGACAGCGTCAAGTAACAAGATTTTGCCAAGTAAGTGTCTTGTGATAATCATAATGTTCTAACAAGATGGTGGTTTCCTTGTTAGAAATTTCCATGGAGTTTTAGTGGCATCTCAGAATGCATGCTCCGTGGTTTTATTTCCCATCCATTTCACTTGTGCATAATAACTGAACTATATTACGTAAAACACCACCAATATTACAAAATATAGAGTCTAATAACACAAGATTATGAATAAAATATAAAAACCACTACATGACAGACTAAGATCCCGCCAAAAACTCCCTAACAACAATTACAAACAATAGACGAATATCGCGACAATAAATTTAAAAAACTAGTCATCATCATCATCATCATCTTACCCTTATCCCACCTAAGTAGGGTCGGCACAACATGTTTTCCTTTTCCACTCTCCTCTGTCAGATGTCATCTCAGTCTTCACACTTTTTATACACATATCGTTTTTCACACAATCCATCCATACCTTTTTCGGTCTTCCTCTACTCCTATATCCGTCCACTTTCAAATTCAAAACTTTTCTTGTTACATGACTTTCATCTCTTCTCATAATATGCCCGTACCATGCTAACCTACTACTCCTCAACTTCTCTGTCACTGGTGCTATTTTCAAACTTCCTCTGATATACTCATTCTTAATCTTATCCATCCTTGTTACACCACACATCCATCTTAACATTCGCATTTCTGCCACATGTAATCTTTTCTCATCCGTCTCTTTCGTAGCCCAGCACTCGGATCCATATAACACGGCTGGTCTTATTATAGTTTTATACATCTTCCCCTTGAGTTTCAACGGCATTCGTGGGTCACAAACCACCCCAGATACCTTTCGCCAATTCATCCACCCTGCATTTATCCTATTCCTCACGTCCTTGTCTATTCCACCGTCATTTTGGATTAATGAGCCGAGGTACCGAAAATTGGAGCAGGCTGGTAAGAATACACCGTTTAAGGTAATATGACAAAAACTGGATGGACCTCCGAAGTTCTTTAAATTTAAAAAACTAGTATTCTTCGAAAATCATTACCACCCGATTTTACAGGAATTCAGTGACTCTGTTTGCCTTAAGAACGGAATAAATGTCAATGTCTAATAAATTGCTGTAGAAAAAAGAAGTGTGCTTAGTTTTATCTTCCCTTCATCGAAACGTAAATAGGCGTCGAGACAACAGTTGTTAAATAAACAATATTCTCCAAGTATGTACATAAAATAAAACAAAAGCTTTCCATTGTAATTTGTTTCTGTATAGGAAGAGAACAATTTTATATCATTCTTTGTTTGTTTTACCTTTTTAATGATTTAAAATTGGCAGTACACTGGTAATTAAAAAGGAAAAAAACTATTTAGTTTATACGTAAAGGGTCTTATGTTTCTCATTTCCATTGGAATTAAATTGGTATAACACAACGAAACGTTAGTTATCAAAATTTCAGTATTTACCTACGATTTACTTATTTATCTATCAAGATGTTCCTAGAATTAACCTTTTTTATTATATGTATTAACTTGTTATTGCCTTATTGTAAGGCATTTTATGGATGTGTTATTACGAGACACAGTGACGTCATATTGCCGTATTGCCTGAAAACAGACACAGTAGTTGCAATAAAAGGAAATAAGATAACATACACACTTATACTTTGTACTTGAAAACTCATTATATCCAAAAATAACATAGACAGAATTTAGATTGTAACAACTTGTCTACTATCTTATATTTGGAGCCACTACTAATAATAACATTACGACCTATAACAAGTTTTTATTACCTATTCAGCTCCTTCACTACTTAAAATAAGAGAGTAAAATCAGCCAGTCACTTTAACTTTAGTATCCACGTATATTACATTAAACTACGGATTAAGCACGGGTCAAGGAGCGAATACAAGGTGGTGGGTTGACCCACTTCGCATTTCGGTCACGAACCTATATACCTATCGGCATACGCATAATTTAATTAATATGTTATTTGAACCATGTTTATATTTGATAATAGTTTGTCAATATTCGTTAACGTAACCAAATAGCCTACAGTAATAGATTCTACATCGGTTTCAAATTGTTATGTAATTTCTATCCATTTATCATATGCAAATATATTTGTAGGGACATATATTTGATTATCCTTATCCTAAGTCATATCATAAGTGCGAAAGTAAGTTTACTTGTTTGTAACACTTTCTGAAGTTCTCAACTGACCATCATGCAATGTTATACAAAAAGGGCATAAATACAAGATATATATTTAAATGAAAAAATGTACTATCCCAGTGGGACATATTAAATATACCTAGTCTTGCCATAAATACTGAAACAAAGAAAAATAAAATTTTCTATTGCAAATAACATTTATTATTTTAACAGTGTGTTAGTTTAATACATAAATATAAAACAATTTAAAATATAAAAAAGCTTATTCTAAGTGGTCTCAATTGGCTGCAATACAGTTCTTTAAACGTTGAAGTCAGTTATCAATAGAAGCACGCACTCTTTCCATGGGAAAATTCTTCACTGCCAATCGTACGGATTGTTTTAGGGACTCCAAATTATTATGGCATTTAGAGTAAGTCTTACTCTCTAAAACTGACCATAAATAATAACCCAGTGGATTAAGATCGGGACTAGACCACGGCCAGTCTTCAACTCTGATGAAGTCTGAAACATTCGTTTCCATCTAAGACTTCGTAGACCGAGCTTTATGACCCGGCGGCAAAATTGAAATTGAACTAAATTGAACTATGTTTTATGAATCTTTTACGCTTTAATATTGGTGGGATTTTTTTGGTACAAGTATTTAAGCTTGGTAAATGTAAGAACCGTAGTATGACGAACAGAGACATAAATGATGACTAAAAACTCGTCGTCGGTGGTAAGAAAACAAAACAAACTGTTTTTAACATGGAACAAAAGAAACTTATTTGTGAAGAGATTGCATCACTTGACACTTATGACGCAAAAGTAGTATAGTGTACCCGTGCAAAGCCAGGGCGGGTGACTAATATTTTATTTTAGAATAATAGGTGATCTTACAGCTAACAAAAGAGCAAATAAAGAAGTAATAACATAAATAAAGCCATTTAAAAGTTCACACATATATATATATATATAATTATAACCACTGAGATTTACGCGTACGGCTAGACAAATGGACTAAATAAGTCCTATACGTCTATTAGCTAAGATTATTAGATATTAACACAGTTTATGACTATACCCTTAGTCGGTAATATTCATTTACGGCTAATCTTGTCTTAACGGAGGATTTTCTCTGATTATACGAGGAGAAATCCACTTGGCCATCTTATGAACAGTTACTTAGAGTAAAGAGTACTGTTTAGTATTTTCTCACCAAATAAAAGCCATGTGAATCATCGAAACTACAACTACATTATTTATTATATTAATTATCGACACGTCACAAACAGTTTCGTCACCAAACCATAGCCATTGATAGAAGATTTATTGTGACGTAGGAGTCTACCTCTGAGAATATTACTCAATGTGGTCTACGTGACTATATTGTAATAGATTGTGAGGTAAACCACAAGAAATACTAATAATTTTACATTACAATATTCAGAGTTTGTTGTCTAATGGAGATTTCCACAAGTTTATCCAACATATAAGTAAAAAAATATTTATATTGAATGTAATCTATGGAGCAGAGTTGAAGTCACAATTGACCACTGGAATGTCAATTCGAAATCCGTAGGTACGAACCCCGGCATGTACCAATGAATTTTTCGGAATTACGCTCAATAATTGACATGGATAATACTATCGACTGACGTTAAAAGAAATCATCATGAGGAAACCTGAACCTGAGGAATGCTCTAGGAAGAATATAGAACTGTGGATTTCTCAGGGCTTAAGGTCGTCAAAATTCAACATCAAGGCCTGTAGTGGTGATAAAACATGTACCTTCCCTTCGGGAGTAGGCTTATGCCCCGGTAGTTGGTCTCTTTCAAGCTTATGTTTTTTTTTTTTTTTTTTTTTTTTTTATGTGATGATGATGAATGAATAGAACAACAGATACGATTCAAAAAAATATTTTACTCTACTATTTAACTATTTAACTTTTTTACTATTTAACTTTCTAAAAAGTTAAATTCTGTTTGAATATAATAAATTGTATTTTATTGTTATCAAATATTATTAATATCTAGAAAATCGTAAACGGTTGCCAATTGTATTTAATTAACACTATAAAATTAATAAGAGATTACTCGATTATCTTGCAAAGACTGTTAATGGCTCGTTAATCAATTAGCCTTCCCACTATAAATGCATAAGTCACTCTGTCACCGTTTCATAACTAAACCTCTTTACAGATAGCAAACAAAGGCATAGATAGGGCCCAAGACCTGGAGAATGACATAGAGTACTTTATTTTATTATGATAAAGGAAAATATATACCTAGCAATACGGGTGAGCATCAGTTATTATAAAATAATGGCGAAGGTGGAAAGGCTAACGGGCTAATAAGCGATTGACAATATTTTCAAATTAGTCTATTTACCTTTCCATTGTTGAAGTACCCTAAATCTTTACGTGTCTTAATCTATATGTGTGTATGTGACTCAAGTCTTCCTAAACGGCTGGTCAGATTTAGTTTTTTTTGTGCATATGCAGTTGGATTCAAGTATGGTTAGGATTAAAAATTGGACCCAGCAGGTGGCACTGCGATCTGATTTCAGGATTTTTTATTATTTTCATAACAGGACAACGTCTTTGGGCCCGATAGTCCATAAATATAGAGCAAAGTAGTTTTTTCGCGTTTTCTAAATTCTTTGAAATTACATATCACATTTTGACATGTTTTTCACTAAAGTTTAGATCATTTATTCTGAAAGATATACCGTTTTGCTTTTAAGGCCTAGATGATGAAACTTATTGTAATTATGTTGTACAGATTCAAATAGGCCAAGAAAATTAATTTTACTTTATAATATGATCGAATTCGTTTACTTATACACCTTTAAAACTTAATACCTAATAAAATATTTCCTTATGACTACAATTATGCTTAATGGATTATTAACACAGTTTATCGGTATTACAAAAACAGGAAAATCTATATATGTTTGTCAAAACATACTTCATTTCGTTATTATTATAGGATTTCTATATGTCGTTCATTAAATGCTTTCTATAAAAAACAAAGTTCTCCAACGAATTTTTTCGGAATTCATGTACATTTACTCATTTTTATTAGTAACACTGTCCACTAACGGTGAAGAAAAATATCGTGAGGACACTTGTAACTGATAAATGTTCTTGTAGCATCACCGTATGTGGGAAAATATAGAACTGTGGAATTTCTCGGAGTCTGAAATCATCAATACGGCTGGCGTGGGGGTGATTACACTGATACGTTCTTTCGGGAAGAGGCTTATTTATGGCCCTGCAATGGCTCCCTTAAAGGCTAATGCAATGGTTGTGGCAGTGAGTTGATAATTTTTTTTGTTATGGAAAATTCGTCTATTCGTCTGTATATAGAGTCGTGGTGAAGGGTAGAAATCTGAAGAAAGGAAGCCAGAGCAAAAAAAAATTCTTACCTAACAAAATATTATGCTATTACAAATTTCTATGCTTCTAATAAATTTCGAATACTGTACGTGTATGACAATCGAAAATATTTAATTACCTTTGACTCACATATGTCATTAAGTACTTACGTTATATGCCAATTCTTAAAGGGAAGAATAAACGCAAACCCAAGACATAAATATTTCTTCTTAGATAATAATAATAATTTAAGCCGAATCACGCCATAAGTTGTTCTAACGACAATAGCTATTCATAATACATGTTGTACTGACCCTTGCGTTAGCCTGTTTTATTAGCAGATTTCTAAGTTTCTCTTGCTGTGCCGTCTCTTCAGCAGCCTTCAAGTTTTGTGAGTAGTGTGTTCGCAGATCGTCCAAACTAAACTTGATCTCTTGCAGGAATTCGATTGCTTCTTCTTTCGTCATCTATAAATATAACCCTAATCAGCCTGAGAATATTTTTATTCAAGGCAGCGCATAATGCACAAGCACAAGGACTATGCACAAGCATCATTTTATCACACAGCGTATTGGCTATTTCAAACTAGAAAAACTCTATAGTTCTCCTTTCTCCCATTTTGATGGTATGGGTGTTGGTTTAGATTCCGCATTCGTCGTTTGTCGATGTCTTCTTACGATATTTTCCTTTTAACCATATTGCTGATAGAAGAGAGATAATATTTGGATGAATATAAAAGATAGCCTACAACTACACTATTGTTTCATTACGAAGTTTTCAATCAATGAAATTTAATTAAAGAATTCGAAACTTTGTCGATCTTCGTGGTCTAAGTTAGCACAAACACTATCAATCAGTAATCAGGCAGAAAGTTATCATTGTGTTCTAAACCAATATCACAATGCATTGTTGATGTATATTAACCAATAACAAGAGTTATTATTAACCAACAAAAGTCTTTACAAACAATTACCAAAGAGGTTACACAATAAGTAATTATACTAGTAATAACACAAAAAATAAATAAGTCCACAATACGCTATGAAACAGTTGACGCGTATGCTATGTATAAACTATACTTACGCAGCTGGTGCGAATTTATTGGCTGCTTTGAACCAATAAGCGGACATCTATGACTGGGCGTAGCCAATAGCATACATGCTATGGAAAACCGTCTACACTATAGTAAAGGTCGGGACGGAAACACGTTACACTTTTTTTCGACTACTCCCCATCGTCCAAGTCTGTACCGTGCGATAAAGAATTTCGTTTCAAAATCTATGATCACGAGATTTTTATGTGATACAATGTTATTCAATTTTTAATAAAACACGATATTTATAAGCACTACAACAGACTCAAGAGATGTTGTAGGCAGAGTATATTTTTGTTTGTTTTTTCCTTTGTACATAAAATATATTCTTGCGATAATACGAAGACGAAGTTGCGGGTACCAGCTAGTAGACAGTATTCTTACCATGCCATCCTGTAGAAAATCTTCAATAGCTGTGGTAACGCCCCGCTCATCTCCTGTCCAGAACACGTACTCGGCCATATCCAAAGGAGAGTATTGCACGTAAGACGATGGTGAGTAATGCTCCAGCTGAAAATTTTAACTTTTACAAAACTGAACCATGTTAGGCAAGAAAAAACTCTGATACTATGTGAAAATATTTATAAACATACATGTATGCTGTTGGATTTCCAAATAAATAAATGAAAAAAAAACATATTTGTAACCCGTTGCTCGTGTAGTTAACATCTGTTTGAATTAATTGCTTTGTCGAAAACTAGATGTGTAATTTTTGTTTCTTCAGCGCTGACTGTAAAATACTAATGTTTGCATATGGAGGATATATAATGTTTCCACGCCAATTCGGATGGTTTGCAATTTTATTTTATTGTTTTTATTTCCTCAGCTTACTTATATGTTTTAGTACCCCTCAAAATTAAAATCAACGAGAGATTTTGAAACTGAAGAAGTACAAAATTTTAAAAATCGAAATCAAATAGTAATTAGAGAAACCCCATTACCAGACCAGGCTTAAAATTGAGGAATAGATAAGAGTTTAAATTTAAAATATTAATGAAAAAATCGAAAGGTGCGTTCAATTTTTAAAACTCGATTTGAAGTTTAAAATTCAGAAATCTTTGTGATAAAAATTTAAATATCTTTGATTTACTTTTTTCTATAAAAGCCATGTAAAACCAAAAAAAAGATTAAATTTCGTCAATTTTTGAAAAAGTAATGTCCAAAAAACTAAAAAAACTATCTTTTGGACGAGTAAGAAACAAAAACTGTTTTTTTGTTTTTTTAGCAGGAGGATTATTTTGAAAGGTACTAAAACATGTCACGGAATTGAGAAAATAATCATTTTTACAAACTGTCGGATTTCGCGTGGAACTCCTCATATAAACGTCATTTGATGATATGAACGTGGAAGTAGGTGTAAGTACTTACGTTCATTTTCGTATCTTTGTCGTTGAAAGAACGTCGAGCTGCTGTATGAGAGTTTTGTGGAGCGCTTGTAGCAGAAGCTGACTGAAGCAAGCGCGCTGCTCCATGGAAAATCTAAAGTACGTTTTATGTACAAAGTTTCAGTTGTAATGGTTTTTTTATTAAAATTCTTATATTAGGAAGAGTATGAGGTTTGAACCACCAGACTATTAAAATAATTTGGAAAGTTTTATATAAAATGATTGTCAACGAAAATCAGTTTCATGCAACTAAGCTAACCAAACTTACATGTGGGTAAGATCATGTCGAGTCGTCCCCCTATTTCCCACTTGGTCATGGAATGAACTTATAATTATTTTATAATGTAGTCTTCACTACCAATAATTTAATCCTGAAATACTTTTTTTACGTGATAACGTCTTATTCGATCGATTTGATGAACGCTGGCTGCACGCACGAAAAAGCATGACTCAGTGTCGCGTTCCGCCTGAGCCGAGCGTGCAAGCGAGCTCGCGGAACAAGCAATAGAAAGGTGCGATCAGTCTATGCGTTCGGCTTGTGACGCATCACAACCTATACGTAAACTATTTTGTCAACTGTTTATAAGGTGAAGTGAAAAGTTAATGTGGTTTCCATTGTTTATTACAACAACAATTGCGGCAAAAAGTATGCAATTTTTCATCAATGCTTTGTTAAGACGTTATCACGTAAAATTATCGTCCGTAAACCGAGTTTATAGGCAACCAATTTTTTTTAATTATCATTTTTACTACAATTTTTACTAAGAAAATTTTAAGGACTTTTAATTTTAAAAAAACGTTTAGAGTTGTCTTATTACATTTTTAGGATTTACTGTTTCATATTCATATTTTGATACTAAATTCAAAACTACATATATTTATTTATTGTAATATTGTTAACTATTTTTTAAGTTAACAAACAGGAATTTAAATAACTTCAACTTCTCCGGCAAATAATGTATTGTTTTTCTTTAAGCACATGTATCAAGTATTTGAGCTTATTATTTTGAAAGAAAATTGCACTACTCGCAATCATTTATTTATTCCCGAGCGATGTGCGCTGTCACACACATTGTCATTCGTAATTCACAATACACATAATATTGGTGATATAAAAAAAAATAGACAACAAACTTTATTTTATACAAAGGAATAAAATTTATTGAATAAAATTTTTATAAATGAGAAATTACTGTAATTATGGTAATTACGACTGACCCAGCTTGAAACCATGTCAAAGGACGCGGATACTGTAGCGACAGCGCTCATCGCTGCGTGATAAATAACCGAACTTGAAGCCATGTCATAGGGACGCGGATGCTGTAGCGACAGCGCTCACCGCTCGGTGATAAAACCGAGCTTGAAGCCATGTCAAAGGGATGCGGATACTGTAGCGACAGCGCTCACCGCTCGGTGATAAATAACCGAGCTTGAAGCCATGTCAAAGGCACGCGGATGCTGTAGCGACAGCGCTCACCGCTCGGTGATAAATAACCGAGCTTGAAGCCATGTCAAAGGCACGCGGATGCTGTAGCGACAGCGCTCACCGCTCGGTGATAAATAACCGAGCTTGAAGCCATGTCAAAGAGTCGCAAGTGCTGTACAGACAGAACAAAATAAACTTATATTGTTTAAAATAAGAGCATATAGTGAAATTTTCTTTAAAAATAATAAACTTAATTGTTTGATTCATGTGATTAAAGAAAAACAATTCATTATTCAAATTCTAGTATCAAAGTATGAATATTGAACGATAAATCCTGAAAATTTCATTAATATAACTCTAAGGATTTGGTTGAATTTTATTTCTTATTGAAGGTTCGTAAAATTTTCACCGTAAAAAAATATTGTCAAAATAATGTTATTTTTTGGTAGTGACTACAACATAATAAAATAAATATTTTTATATTTATTGACCAAGTGGAAGATGGGCGTTCCATTTGACGTGATCTTAGCCATATGATCAAGTCTTACAATAATAGATGAAGCAAAACAAGAAATGATTACGAGACACTGGGCATTAACACTCGACTGCAAGTGGTCATAAGTCACTATAGTAGTTTGCCTCAACGTATCACTCTATCAGTGAGTACATCTAACCATACAGTAACTTCAGCCGAGACATATACTAAAATATATACCTTAGTAGTAGGCTCGTCGCTGGCAGGTATGGGTGTGGCATCATGAACACTGATATGTGTGCCATCTTGAACGAGTAAGCGGTGCACGCCTTCAGCAGGAACGTCGAGCTGTGCTTGTGCGTGGATGCGTGGTTCTTCGCCGTTTACTGCATCAGCTAATGCATGCTGCTCCAGTCGAGAGACGAGATCACCATTCGTTTTAACCGCATCTGCTTTATCATTTTTTTGTATGTATAGGTTTTGGCGTTTGACCACAACCTCACCTAATTTTAAATCACTATGTGGCCTATGATAGTAAATACGTTAAATCTAGAGAGGACTAGCTCTCATCTGTAGCTGCCGGAACACACTCATGGGTGCTTGGCGATAGATTTTCAACTTGAGGATGGTAAATATCTAGATGGGCTTAGAACAAGCCGAAAGATACGGTGCATTCGCAACGATTCAAAACAACGTCCATAGACGGGCTGTCCAAATAGACTAAACAGTGAGTCATCACCGCTTCTTTACCATCCAAACATCTTTTGTCTCGGAACTAAGGATTTGTGATTCTGGTATTAATAACTGTATTAATTTAAAAAAAGTTCGTAGTTTCAAGACTTATCATCAATTTATGTATACCTATATCCGTAGGTACCTAATTTTTGGATTTCTTTTTTTTTTTATTCAAAGCTAATTGATTATATTCAAAGTTACTATCTACGAGCTCAATACAAGAATATCATAATATTTTACTTACAAACGCTATAATTATTTGTCAAAGGAAAGGGTTATGTATAACAAATTTGCTAACACGGTTACCCGAAGCTCGGAGAACCCAACCGGTCTTCTGAATAAATGATATTAATTTAAGCTAATAAGATGTAACTACGTTATCCTGTGTAGTTTCCTTGGAGTATTGTAATTTGACAAGACTTGGCTGTGTTTGACAAGATTGAGTTAATTCTCTTATAACTTTAGGTTTCGGGAGTTGCTAATAATGCGTCATATTAACTTAACCCGCTTACATGCGTGTTCCACCTGCCTTTATATTATAAGTAGTATACGTCACAATAAAACTCACCGAGCCTGTGGTATTCAATATGTTCGCTTTTGATTTCTTTATTCACCTCGTCACCGGGTTCAGCTATGAAACATAAAAGAATGCGCAATTTTCAATAATGATAAATCTTTAATATATTAAGTGGTTGCCATGCCTTTGCCGTCACGTTCTGTGCTAGGTTCAAAGCTCACCCAGTAAAATCATTAAATTGTGAGTGACAAATTATTATTCTGAGTGTACTTTGTATCCGTTGGTTCTATATTCATAAAGACCCCCGTAATTAAGGACTTAATTTATAAGTACGAGAGGTACAAAACAACCAAATAGTAAGCTAAAACACCTACAAAACTAATGCAATGCACGAAGTATTCATTGTCTAAAAGCTATCCAGAGAGACTAAATGATACAGAACTAAATTTTCCATAAAACAAAATTAAGCCAAGAATTTCTTTTATGTGCAATAAAAGTTCACCTTCAATAATTCACGCCCTAACAAGGTTATTCGATCGAATAACAGATATGTATTGGCTTTCCTATCTCAATACGTGTTGACCTCATTTCTAGTAAAGTGAATGTCTCGGGCGACAATGTAATGACATTGTTATAGACCGACTTTCTTACTAACACTTCAATTATTTATAGTCTAGATAGATGTCATTGTCACATCAGAATCAAAACCTATTGGCAAAGTGTCTAAGTTTATTTTAACTTGGCACTATCCGATTTCATGTCCTCTTTTCATCAAAGTATCTAAATGTGAAGTGTTCCGAATTGTAATAGTAATGTCATTCAAGACCACAACGGAATAAAAATCGTGGATAATGTAATACTTCATCTCCTATAGCGCCATGGGTCCATAAAATGTTGGCTACAATCTGTTTACAGTTTTTTCTTATTTATCTGCTATTTTAAATAGATTGGGCCTTTCACAGTTAAGAACATTTTATTCGTCTTATAACTACTTAGATATTTAGTTAGCAGTTTTATACAAATTTTCAGGCAACTGAGAGTTGTGGTAATCATTTTTAATTATGTTTAAATAAGATTCAAAATTAAATTTTTCAATATTAGACAAACGCATTTTCATCTAATCCAATATTTTTTTTAACCATTAAAGGCAGTATGTGCACAATACATATATTGTTACATTATATATTCTGAAAATTCAAGTCCTTATTAGAGAAGTAGGTAAATTCTTCTACAGTACTGATTTTATTAAGAGGTTCGCTCTGGGGAAACCAATTTAAGTTATAAAATATTTAACTTTAACCAGGCTGCTATTATAATTATTTTCCTTACACAAAATAATAATTTCACAAGAGACAACCTTGGTGACGTCAAATTAATTTAATTATGTGATAATTAATTTTATTAAATTATACTGTTAAAATGCGTATGTCACGCAAATTTATTTTGACCTTTATAGTAGCGAAAAAGTAGCATTAATTTGGGAATCATTTTTTACTTATGGGTTTTATTTTTAAATTAGAGTATTGTGACAGGTCTGTTGGTCCATTTTTAATAGAAAATAATTCTCGAAAATACATAGGAAAATGCATGAAAAAGTAAAGTGTTATTCTGAGGCGGTATTTAAATATGTCAATCAGCGAACTAAAATACTTCATGGAATGGTAATTATTTTTTTATTACTGGGAAATTAATTTATTCAGCTGTACCATTTCGGATCTTTAATTAGTACTGGTAACACTATTCTTTATAGAGATGCTATAGAATTTTTGGCGCTAAGTTATCACAGTGTTTTTTTATTTTACTTCTACACTTGCGTTATTATTATCTTATCTTTTGCAATTTACGTACGTGATGGCTCTGTTGGTAGTGTGTTCGGACACAGCGTCGAAAGACGTAGGTTCGAATCCAAGCAACTGAGTCAGAGCTTTCGGTGAAGGAAAACATCGTGATGAAACCATAGCATGGTGGTAAGGCTTTTTCTAAGTCCGTCTGGCTAGCTACTACCCTCAAGTTGAAAATCTGTCGCTAAGCACCTGTTGGTGTGTTCCGGCACCTGCACTTGAGAGCCAGTCTCCCTCTAGGCTTAGCATGACTATTATCATCGACCACATCATCAATTAACATCAGATGAGATAGTGGTCAAATGTTAACCTATAAAGTATAAAAAGAATATATATACATATATAGTTGGGCTTTTATGAATATTACACACAATAACGAGAAAAATGAATTTTAAATTATCAAAAAATCCTCCTAGAGATCTTGTTAAAAAGAAAATTAAAATGTGTAATATACTTTAACACAGACGGTAGCCAAGAAGGGAAATATAACACTGATAGAAAAACACATTCTGTTAATAAGTACTCAATAACTTGAATAACGTGTACATACCCAACTTAAGTTTCTCCAGTTGTTCGACTGGTAAGTCCTGAAACAAAAAAATATTTAGTAACACAAAATATATTTGTTCTATTTATACTTCTCATATATTCATTGGATCATTTGCATAAACAAACATTGAATAATTATTAATATTTTAACCCCTGAAATGTCCATAACCATAAAGATTTAAATTCCATACTAACGAATGTAGACCTCATAAAGCATGTTGGTAGCATAAGCTTAAAAAATACCTGACTTATTACAAAACTTAAAAAAAAATTAATGATGAGTTGTAAAATTATTATTTTTCTATAAAATTCTTTTTTTTTCATTTGTATGAACTTTTCTTTACTAAACCATACAATTTACAATTTATCATGTAGTATAATTAAAAAAAAAATAACATAATCCGCCATTTTGAGATCTCGATCTTAAAAAATCAGCCGAAGGGTTTATTTACTATAAAAATCAAATAATGACAATTCACATGACAATTCTTTGAGTACAAAAATTAGAAAACATACGTGAAAGTAATACTTCAGGAGTCCATTTGTATTTATCTATTATATGACAGAAAAAAAACAAAATAATCCATTTTGACGATGAAAATTATGATCTGAATACATCAACTCCGTAAACTGTCGTCGCGCCGCCTACGCGATAACATCAAAGCAATAAAACCTTATTTGCACATTTAGGACTAACAAAACTCTCAACCGGAATATTAATAACAGAAACCACTTAACTTACGTACTTATGTGCATTCAAACAACTTGTATGATGGTTTTCCTGTTGATTCGTGAGTTTATCGTTTGGTTACGATCTCACCTGATATAATCTCATACGGCATGGTGTTTAGCGCCTGATTTTCAACTCTAGGGATAACTAATTTATGGTTTCGTCACAATGTTTACCTACACCTATAAGACATTGTCAGGAAACACAACTGTGATTTATAGAACATATTACGTAAATTAGGTCAGTGGTTTTTGTGTCATAAACAAACTAACAGAGAGACGGGTAGATTGCTAAGTTGCTTGAAGGTAGGCGTCCACATTTTCGCATCAGAAGTATCGGACGCATCGCATTAAACGACGATTATTTTTTTTACAATGCGTCCACAATACCATCAGCAATCGGTTTGCCAAATGATTGCAAGTTTCTGTTTTTTAAGTATTTTTTTGGTACTCTTTTATTTTGTAAGATGTTTATTTGATTGTTGTCCGTTGTATGGATGATGGTGGCATGTTCCTTTTTGAACAAACCTTCGACAGAAATAAAGAGAAAAAAAATTAATATGTCGTATATTAACGTTGGTTCCGTTGTTTTATAGATTGATTCGGACAAACAATAGATACTTCAATCTTACGTATATAAACACTTCAGAAAGGCTGCACCCATTTGACTGCCTCTTTTTTTCGGTATGTTCGTAATTATCAAGCCAAGGTTTGTATGAAAGGAAATGTTTCAAAAATAATATGCAAAAGTAAAAAAATGGGTTCAAAAATCTTCATACAAAAAAGTGTGTGAATGATAAGACAGAAGATAGTATGGAGATCTTCAGAGACATTGATAGAATTGACTGATTGACGTTCATCCATCATCATTGCCATTTCCATTACATAGTTGTATTGTAAAGGAAAGACTTGGTCTCATTTTCGTCAGGTGCCTGTGAGAAGCCAGGGCGGACCGCTAGTAGTAACAGGGAAAGATAAACAATTCGGTATCATTTTCTCTCCTGTTTTCCAACCAATTCTCTTTTGTTTTTTTTTTCGTAGCTATGAACGTGCTGATTTTATGTATAGAACTAACCCTAATTATATTATAAATATGATTTTTTGTGAGGATGAATTGATATTTGTTACTATTCCACGCATAAGCTACTTAATAGTTTTTGATTTCTTTTTCGAACTCAATACGCTATTGACCTCACAGAGCTACACCAGACTACTACGGCGAGCGCTTAAGGCACTTCGCTACGTAACAATGGTGTTAAACTAGCCGAACTTCGGCTAGGGCTGTTACTTTCGATGCAACTTTTAGTTTTTGATAAAACTTTACAGTAATATAGCTTGTACATCAGAACAACAGAAAGGCTATAAATTATAAATACGTTATATAAATTGTCTAAAATATAATGATAAGTGTCATGTAAGTTTAAAAAACGTATGTGTACTTCATTAGCTTAAAGAATACATCAAATGCAATTGATAATGTTTTAATTTAAAAAAAAAGTTATAATAACTTTAAAACGCTTTAAAATTAATTTTCTATATATATGTGTACAGAATCAAGTAAGATACTAAAACAAAATCAAAATCAAACGAAAAATTAAGTAATATGATAATAATTTGTAATGTAGTAAACAAATAAAAAAAATACATACCCACAGTTAACATCAACTCTATGAACACACTTTTAAAAGTTTATGATATAAAAAGCGGAGAAGTAGAGCAAGCGGTGTGGTGCTCATGTTTTTTCTTCTGTACAGAAAATATATTGTTAAAACGACAAACGATAAAGACGAAGTCACGGGTATCAAATAATCCTTTATAAACATACAAACGCAGGCGAAGTAGCGGCCAGTCGCTAGTACCTCAATAATTGTATTAAATGACATGGTATTCAGTTCTGAATCATTCTTACGCCATTTGTCCGCCATTAGTATGTATATATTAATAATATCTAGTAGCATTCCTGTCAGTAAACAACTTAATTTGTGTCACTTCATTCTGTGACTGAATGCTTATTTAATTTATTACAATACTTTACAGTAAATTAAAACGTGTCATTATATTTCCATCCACCATGAAGTATATTAAAGTGACAGTGGATTAATAAATTTGTTTTTTTTTTAAGTATTAAAAATTGTATTAATTAAAACAAATGGTCGTTTCAATATCAAAAAAGGGAGTAAATTAAAGACTGATTGAATCGAAGATAACTAAATAGGGGAATGGAACTTCGTAATATAACTAAGTAAGTAAATCACTCATATTCATAAGTAAGTAACAACCAGTCTTATTTTTTTTTATATCACGATGGTGGCAAATAAGCGTGCTGGCCGGCTGATGGTCGCTTACCAGTCGCAGTCTATGGACGCTTACAACACCGGTAGTATCACATGCGCGTTGCTGACCCTTTAATATCCTGTTAACTTCCTTTTTGAAGAACCCCATACAGTAATCCCCTAGAAAAACCTCAGCATGAAGCTCCTTCCACAACCGGAACGTTCGTGGAAGGAAACTCCTCTGGAACCGGACCGGAAGAACTGATTCCGAGATATACATGATCATGTGAAGGCACTTGTTTACTTAAAGGATATACGAGGAAATCGTATCTATTTGCGATTAAATACATAACTCCAATATGTTATTTATTGAATATTAGTTCATCTATTGTCCATAATTTCGTGTGTAAAAAATAAAGTAAAATATAGTAAATAAAATAAAGTAAAAATAAAATATAAAGTATTAAAATAATATTGAAATACCATTAAACACTTTGTCTTATGTTTGAGATTCAGTTTTAGTTTCTTCGAGTTTCCGTTAATGACGCCATTACGACAATGACGACAATGGAAACATTTAAATAATTTTTGATATAAATATTCAGATTAGATAATAGGTGAGGGTTAATGTTTAAAATTCTGTTATATTTAAATAATATCAATTATGATTTTATATTCACATTTGCAATAAAAGGTAGGCGTTCATTACTATTTCTAAATATTCCCGCTAAAACGCTCGTTTTCATAGCGATGAATGACGTCACAACACTCTAAATATTATACCGTTCGTTTTTTCTTTAGAGCTTTCGCAAGTTGTGACGTCGTTGGCTAATGATTTTTGTATCTGTTCATGTTACAATAGTAATAAATTTATTATTTTTTATTGAATTATTAAAAACATGATTTTAATATAGAAATTATATGATATTCAGTTTACATTATTGTCTTATTAAAACAATACGAGGCATTGGTATAAGTGGAAATTTAGTCGTAATGAAAAAAAAACAAACATAATTAAAGTTACAAAAAATACATCAAACTAAATCGTTAGATACAGTTAGAGTAAATATTGTATGGGCAGAGTGCATAAACGAATGTTTTACTGGTTTCAGTTTTGCTACTAGATGTGATCATATTAATAATTGATTGGTTAAATGAAAAATCATTGTGATAAGTCGGAATGAATATCTTACTATTATACTGGATTCAATATACTGTGTGTGGACTAGTTACAGGTAAGTCATTTTCAACACGATTACATGCTAATTGATTATCATGATCATTACATCAGTTTTTAAGAGACCCACTGCAAGACCTCTTCTCGAAAGAAGGTATGAGCATATTCACCACGCCAGCCGACGACATATTGCCGATTTCAAACTCCAAGAAATCTACATTTCTACATTTTCTCACATAAAGTGGTACTAAGGACATTTCTCAGGTTCTAGTTTCCTCATGTTTTTCTATACCCTATTGGATTACCAATGTAAATGAGTAAATGTACGTAAAATCCGAAAAACTGCGGACATAACATTCCACTGGTCAAACCACTCGACCACCACGACTGAGAAGAAACCTGTTCGCTTCGGTTTTGTAAAGCGTTCCCTCTATCGCACACCGCAAGACAGAGACAAAACTATACGAAACCGAACTTAGTCGACTATCACGGCTTGCTAAATCAAAATTCGGGTACTGCGTAATTTTATCATTTTTTTGGTGTTAGAAAATAGTAATTAGGTTTAAATGAATTGCGACCACCATACGCATGGTGATAGACCCATCAGAGTGACTTTCTTTCAGTAGTCAGAAATCGGACAGTAAATATCTAGCAATGTAAAGGCTTGCAGATTGGCATGAAAACGACAACTGTCGATGGATTTTAATTCTGTCGATGGTTGTCGTTGTTTTCAAATCACCCTGTTCGATACCTGGTACCACCTGGTACCACACGCGTTTAAGAAAATTAATTTCAGAGTTGAAATTTTAGGTACTAAAGATTAGGTTTTGCTATTCTTTATTCATATAGCTCAGGGGAAAACATTAACATATTTTCTTTTTCTCTACACATGTTCTGTTAACGCTTATTTTACTAGTACAGTATTACAATTTTCTATATATTTTTTTTATAGGTGTTATTGATTATTATTCTTTATAGAATTTTTAGATTTCATTTTCTATATCGATTTAATTATCGATCGAATCGATCGATTAAATATTGTAAAATGCCGTCATAAAGAATTAAATATATGTCTGTAACACTATTGTTTGTTGCACATTTATCAATAAATAATCAAATTCGTTATTTAATGTTTGAGATGAAACTGCAGCTAAATTGAGTTTATCCGCTTTCATTGTATAAGGAAAATAAATATTGACATATTTATAAGGATATATTATTTAAGTGGTAGTGTATACGTACATACGTTTTTTATATATTAAAATATGTTTTTATAACCCTAAATAAGAGTAATGTAAATACAACAATTCTAACCAAAAGAATGTCACTCTAGAAATAGGTGTTATATAATACCGGCAGTTAGACTATTGTAGAAACTTAAATCATCTTATTTGTAAGTGGACGATCCTTCATCATACGCTACTCGATTGTTGTATATTTAGCAAGCGAGAAAAAAATAAAAGTTACAAAAAACTATTGCAACGAAGCACTTCTTGCCACACTGATAACATGGTTGATGACGACTGGTGCCGACTATACACAATTCAACGTTACAGACCAGAGCGTGACGATTCTCTTCGTTCACTATTAAAAGCGCCTAAAGTAAAATCACTTCAAAATATAACAATTGTTAAAAAAATGAACAACATACATTTACAGGTGTCCCTCTTGAAGGAAAACATTACCATGGAGGATCTATGATTCAGGATCCACTTACAGAGGTCCCAATTAATGCTGGACATCAAAACAGCAATAAACATAATGTAATATTTCCAAATAAGAATAATTCCTCTAATACGACTTTGAACAGTGTTAAAGGTAAGGATTTTCTTAATTTAATAATCAAAATCTATCATTTGGTTTAATCCCTTATTCCTACATTATATGCAGATGTTTTATTTAATAACTTCAGTTTTTTTTTTAATGAAGTACATTTTTATTTAAATACTAGTTTACCCCGGCGAACTTCGTAACGCCTAACAGTCGATTTTTTAATACTTATTCTGCTATTCGGGACCATCGTATAAATATTGACATTCATATTTTTACGATACTAACGTCACTCAATTGTTTTGCCTTCCCGGAATCTCTCCACTAACACTTAAACTTTATGGTATGGTATTAAAGTTCAAATTGACTTTTAAGTATTATTACGAATCATTTGTATGGGAGTATAGAAAAGTGTCATTTTAAGACTTTTCCGGGAAATTTTTTAATTTTTCTCTCCGTAAGATCCATCCTCGTACTTCAAGGAATATTCTAAAAAAAGAATTAGCGAAATCGGTTCAGCTGTTCTCGAGTTTTGCGCTTAGCAACACATTTAGCAATTCATTGTTATATTATAGATATTGAAATAGTTTAGTAATCATTCCTTTATTGTAGCAACAAGAAATAGTTTTTTTTTACTTCAAATATTGTACGGCTTGACCACAATCTCACTTGAAGTTAATTAATGATGTGGTCAAAGTGGTAAACGCACTAAACCTAGAAGGGGACCGGCTCTCAAGTGCAGATGCTGGAATACACCTTTATAGTTGTTTTCGGTGCATTAGTATTAGTATGTATTACCAGGTGAATGGCGACAGATATTGAACTTTAAGTTATTAGCTAGCTAGGTGAGTTTAGAAATATAATAAGTGATGATGGCTTAGTTGATAGCGTGTTCGGGCACAGCGTCGAAAGACGTAGGCTCCAACCCTATCAAATGAGTCTGAGCTTTCGGTGAAGGAAAAAACCGTGATGTAACCATAGGATGGTTTTTTCTAAGTCCGCTTGGCTAGCTTCCAGCCTCAAGCTGGTAAGCTGTCGACAAGCTCCTGTGGGTGTGGTCCGGCAGCTGCACTTACTTGAGAGCCAGTCACTTCTAGGCTTAGCATGTTTACCATCATAGAGCTCATCATTATTTATTATCAGATAAGATTCTGATCAAACGCTAACCTATAAAGTATTAAAAAAGCCCTAGCACCATGTAAAATCCACCTTCTCATAAATATATTAGTTACACAATAATTGTATACTTATACTATCTTCACCTGAAAAAGAACACTGTGTCGTCAAACAATAGCGACTGAATTTGCAATCTATCAATAATCCTGGCTGTTATATACAGACCGATTATAAAAAGCGACAAAATAACATAGTTACTGTTATCCAGAGATTCATTTGGTCAAAATTACTACTTACTTACTACTCAGCCAACTAATATTTTATAAAGAGAAAGTATAAAACGGACGAGATAACGCCAATTAACGGTTTTTTTCTTAAATTGTTTCAGTAATTTACTACGAGACCTAATGTATCGTTAACTGAAATATATGTTTTATCAAATGAAACAAGCAATGAAAGCATAATAATAACTAGGTATTTTAATAAGTGATTTCATAATAACTAATAATAACTATTTTTAATAGGACAAAATGAAATAGATATCAGATTCTTTCAAGAAAATAAAGTTTACGAGAGCTATAGGGCTATGACAAATGGGAAAATAAAGCAGAACGATAATGCTAATGGAGTCCGATTACCATCCGCGGAAATTCCTGCTTACCCTACCATATTAAAACGAATACAAATACCCGGTGAGCTATCACATTGTTTCCATCTTGTTTACTATTTCATAAAATCTCAAAAGATTTATAATGGTCGATGGTCTCCTTTGATATTGAAACGAATGATAATACCTGATATATATGCTATCACACAAACTGTTTCTATTTTGTTTGCTATTTCCTACAATCTTAAAAAGTTAATAAAAGCGTATACTCCTGCTCACCTTGCGACATCAATACAAATGTTTATATTTGGTAAGACGTTCCTATTTCGTTTGTGGTCCGTATAAAAAGTGCATCATGACTTTCAATAACAGTGCGAGTACGAAAGGCAAAATTCTGCCAATACGTAACGCATACATTTTAGTTATTGTTTCGTTTTTGCCGTCAAATGTCTCTTCTTACATAACATTACTACTGTTATTAAGCTATAGTTCACGAGCAGTATAATATCGGGTTTTCTAAAAAGCTTGTTTATAAGTTTGATGGTGTTTTACGTAAAAAGTAAAACGGTACAAGATTCGAAAAGTTATTTTTCATAAGTATGCTTTGTAATTTTTTGATACCGATAATAGTAGGTACTGAACTAAACTTTAAGATCATAGTTTCCTATTTTAAAGTAATTCAAGACAAAACCGAAGGTTTGATAACACATATTGTGCAAATTCGTCACACGGGTAAAGTCGATAGTGAAAGTTTATATTCAAAAATATTCCTCTATAGCCTACCACATTGTTTTTGCTTTATATATTCTTTTAAAATTGTAGGTGAAATTTTATTAAATAGTTAATGCCCATTATATATTAAAGGTGAATATGTGTTTGTTTGATCGTTACGCTTAAACCCTTTCCCACTTAACCGATCATGATATTTTATATATACGTTTTCAGTGGTACAAAAAGGTACAGTAACGCGAGCGAAGCCGCGAGTTAAAGCTAGTAATTTATTAATACCAATTGTTACAGATAACGATAGTTCACGCCAAGCTAATACTGAAGTTATAAATATTGGGAGCAATAATAAGGGTGAAGCATATACAGACAAAGAACTCAAGGAGCTGATTAACGACATATTTGGTAACGATAAAAATTTGATAATTCACATGAACAAAGTTAATCCTAAAAGAATGTCACTTGCCCGTCTATTCGTCAACTTTCCGCAACCATACCTCGGAACCGATTGCAATGAAAATTAACATAGAAGTACCCCGAGAGTTGGAGAGGCATAGGCTGTTTTTCGTATCGAATACTATGTCTAAAAACAAATAGTCGATGTTGCAGGAAAAGACCAGTTAAAAATAAACATTAATTACGTTAATATAAATACTTTGCACATCATTATTTCCATTATGATTATAGAGGCACCATAAATTAATAATTATTATTTGTATATCACACTTTAGGGGGCCAAGTATACTGGGGTGATTTATTATTACAAGACTTTATTTAGTTTGCAATGTTCGTTGGTTTGTTTAGGTTAAATCTTGTAAGCTGCAAAATTGCAAATTTCAAAATGGCCGCTATAGACATAGAAAACTGTTTAAGCGCATTTGTATGAAAACTTGTTTTTAATTATTTTTTTATATTCATTTTTAAAGGTGTCATTCAGATTAAGAGTACCCTTTACATTTATCTCAATGACGCATGATTTTTTGTTTAAACCACCAGTTCAAAATGTTCTTTAATAACATTAACAATCCACCCCGGTTTCGTAAGGGTGCAGTGATCTATTACATGTGGCATCCTTAATGTCCACTGTAATATCCGATCCATTTTTCAGCATTTTCGCATTTACAGTTCATTAAAGTTCAAGAGGTTTCATAGAAACTACTTTTTATTGCACTTGATACAACATATTCTATCGCGGATCTTTCTGTACTTTTTGTGAAATAATGTCTTATAAGGTTTAGCCAGTATTGGCGATGTAATGCTACGATCATTTATGGCTTTTTTAAAATACTCTTTTTTTCTCTACTTTCTATAAATATCATATGTATATACTATTTTCCCCTGAGTAATAATAAAAACCGTACAAAATTCGAAAAGTCATTTTTCATAAGTATGCTTCGTAGTTTTTTTATACCGATAATAGTAGGTACTGAACTAAACTTTAAAATCATAGTTTCCTGTTTCAAAGTAATTCAAGACAAAACCGAAGGTTTGATAATACATATTGTGCAAATTTGTCACACGGGTAAAGTCGATAGTGAAAGTTTATATTCAAAAATATTCCTCTATAGCCTAGCTAACATTGTTTTTGCTTTATATATTCTTTTAAAATTGTAGGTGAAATTTTTAGATTCTGTTTCCGTATATTATAACGTGTCACTGCCAAAACGTAAATCACCTAATAGTAATGTCCATTATGTATTAAAGGTGAATATGAGTTTGTTTGTTCGTTACGCTTAAACCCTTTCCCTCTCAACCGATCATGATATTTTATATATAGGTTTTCAGTGGTACAGAAAGGTACAGTAACGCGAGCGAAGCTGCTAGTAAAAGCTAGTAATTTATTAATATCAATTGTTACAGATAACGATAGTTCACGCCAAGCTAATACTGAAGTTATAAATATTGGAAGCAATAATAAGAGTGAAGCATACACAGACAAAGAAGTCAAGGAGCTGATTAACGACATATTTGGTAACGATAAAAATTATATAATTCACATGAACAAAGTTAATCCTAAAAGAATGTCACTTGCCCGTCTATTCGTCAACTTTCCGCAACCATACCTCGGAACCGATTGCAATGAAAATTAACATAGAAGTACCCCGAGAGTTGGAGAGGCATAGGCTATTTTTCGTATCGAATACTATGTCTAAAAACAAATAGTCGATGTTGCAGGAAAAGACCAGTTAAAAATAAACATTAATTACGTTAATATAAATACTTTGCATATCATTATTTCCATTATGATTATAGAGGCACCATAAATTATTAATTATTATTGGTATATCACACTTTTGGGGGCCAAATATTCTGGGGTGATTTATTATTACAAGACTTTATTTAGTTCGCAATGTTCGTTGGTTTGCTTAGGTTACATCTTGTAAGCTGCAAAATTGCAAATTTCAAAATGGCCGCTATAGACATAGAAAACTGTTTAAGCGCATTTGTATGAAAACTTGTATTTAATAATTTTTTTATTTTCATTTTTAAATGTGTCATTCAGATTAAGAGTACCCTTTAAATTTATTTCAATGACGCATGATTTTTTGTTTAAACCACCAGTTCAAAATGTTCTTTAATAACATTAACAATCCACCCCGGTTTCGTAAGGGTGCAGTGATCTATTACATGTGGCACCCTTAATGTCCACTGTAATATCCGATCCAGGTTTCGGCATTTTCGCATTTACAGTTCATTAAAGTTCAAGAGGTTTCATAGAAACTACTTTTTATTGCACTTAATACAACATATTCTATCGCGGACCTTTCTGTACTTTTTGTGAAATAATGTCTTATAAGGTTTAGTCAGTATTGGCGATGTAATGGTACAATCATTTATGGCTTTTTTACAATACTCCTTTTTCTCTTCTTTCTATAAATATCATATGTAAATACTATTTTCCTCTGAATAATAATAAAAACCGTAACAAAATCCGTCGCATAGTTAAGAGGACCTAAGAATTTATTAATGTAGATATGCATAAAGTTTTAAGATAAGTAGGTATTCGTTACACTATCAACAATGTATCTATAATAATTCGCATCGATTTAACAGCTGCAGAACATTGTTTATAAAAAATGTACACATTTCAGTTTTTCAAACACGTTGTAAGAGTTATTGAACAAGTATGCACAATGATGATCAGCGTGAAAAAAATGATTCTCACTGTAAGTGTACCGCGAATAATTGGTGTGTGTAATATAGAGGCGAGACTAGCTCTCAAGTACGGCTACCGGAATACACCAATAGTTGTTTCAAATTGCATGTGGTAGGTAGTTGGTCAGGCGACCATTAGAAATAGCCATTCTACTATGCTGCTGTTTCACCACGATCTTTTCCTTCATCGTAAACTATTCCAGTTTCTCGTCAATAATCACAGCAGATAGCTGAAACTTTCCGATTCTGTAAACCTTTGTATACGGATACTATAGTACTAAATTTCGTTTATCAATTATTTACCTACCACACTAACAGTTTAATTGTCACTTCCATAATCCCGGCACTAAATTCTATACGAAGCTGATAAATATTATACAGGCTTTATTTGCCAGTAATAAGCAATTTGCGTACACCCTTTTTGCGTATCCTTGAAATTCTTGGAAATTCGTTTACAGTGTTTAGTCTTCCACTTGTATTTACTAAAATTCTATGGATCTCGTTGGCAATTTAGCGAGTCGGTGAGTACATTTTTAAGGCCAACAAAGGGTTAAGGTTCATCTTAAAGTGGTAGTACAAGCATATAGTTTTGCACCAGTGCTTTTTGTGTAATGTAAATAAGGACTATCAAGCAATGTTAAGTAAGCAAGCAAGGCGATGAAAATAGAAACAGGCTGATTGTTGAAATAATCCCGATAGACAAAGACCGTAATTACATAAATCAATGTAGAATAACTACTATTACGTAAATATATTTCAGGAGATCTAGAACTAGGAACAAACAGTGATGATCTCAGTACTAAGGTATCTGTCCCAAACGACGAACATAAAGAGTTAAATGACAGCGATGTAAGACGGTATCCAGGTGAGCAAAAAAATATTTATTAATGTGACATTGGGATGTTAAAACTTTATCAGTATATATAAATCCTCGGTAATTATTATATTATATTTTGTATTTATTTATCTTTAATAAATAGGGAAATTTTGATTTATTGATAGACTTTACATCCATGGAATATACTTATAGAGCAGTTTAAATATTAGTGGTATTCGCCCACCGATCGAAATTGGACTAAAATGATTATTATAATGTATACCTAAATAAATAGACGAAATGATTAAATAATTGTAAAGTAAATTAGAATTTCAAGTTGAAATCAATGTATGCATAAAACTTATTGCCTGCTGGGAATTTCGTAACAGTCTGTTATATTTGTAAATATAACAATTTTGTCATTTTTGGACGTTTGGAATTAACGTGCGTATTCTAAATTAGAGGAAAAGTACGATTTGTTTCCAAATCGTTTTTATTAATAAAATTTAATCTAGTAAATAACTTCTAAAAAAATAGAATCGATTGGTAAATAGACAAGAAAAAGGAACGGAACTGTTTTATCGTCGCCTATTCATACATAGACTACTGTTAATAAAGTGAACGTTTGTATATTTATAGTTTCCGATAAGCATGTACATATAGCATGTTGGTAAAAAATTATACACAATGATAATAAATACTACTTCATAAATATTTTTTTTAGAGGATCATAATGTTAAAACTTCAACAGATACTACTATTGAAACATTAAAAGATGCATATATGCCGGTAGATGTAATTATCGCCAAAATTGAAGATTTGAAAAATAACTATATTACACGGAGAAATCAAAACTTAGTCAACGCTTCAAACCTAAATTTGGAGACGAATTACGGTAGAAAATTTAATACAATTTATTTTCAGTATAACAATATATTATTTTTCTATATTGCTTATAAGTATCAATGCATTTACGGCTAATATCGATAAAAATTTTTTCACAATTGGCTGCGCTTAGTTTAATCTATATGCAATATGTACGACTACCTTGAACAAAAAGTTCAAATCAGCGTGATCGTTTTTTGTTTTTTTTTTCTATTTGTTTTAATGATTTTTTATTTTCAGTATATAACAAACCCCGGAGTTTATATGTATTGAAAAACATATCATCATCTGAAAACTCATCAGAATTCAAGGGTTTATCGTCATCATCAGAAAACGCATCAACATTTGTAACAACCGTAGAAATACCTCAAATGTTACGCGAATCGAGGACAATGCGAAGCGATCCTTTGTTAAATAATACACTTACTAACAACAACACCTCTAAAACGTTCAAGCCCGATATTATTTTGTATTTATTAATATTTTTTGTTTTCTATAATAATGTATTTATATATTAAGTTATAAGGATAGGAATAGTCCTATCCTTATAACTTAGTTACAAGTCCTAGAGAGGACTGATATTATTTTTAAAATATGTGAGAAGCTTAAATTGTTAGTTTTATTATCGATCGGAGTTGTGGTGCACCTTACTTTAAGTGTTACTTTGTGATTGGCTGTTACATAAGTTTGTACGCGTAATTTTCGTACACTTTAAAAAAAAAAACTTCTATAATTTAATAGTAGGTATATGTTTACACAAGACGTGAGTAAAATATGTTCCGTTGTATTATTTATTGAATCAAATTAGCAACTTATAACACATAATATAGGCATATTTCTCTTACAATCTATATACATTTTGCAATTCGCAGATAATAGACTGGGTTGTTCTCTGAAACGGTGATAGTTTTGACGTTCTTAAACGTCTTCTCTGAGCCTAAACTGAATAAAGTATTTTTTATTTTATTTGGTTTGAACACTAAATCATCTACAATTCTGAAAATTAAAGATTTAAGGACTTTATTTTATCTTGTCATAACTTTGACCCCGTAAAGAATTAGGACAAACCGAACTACAAGCTTATCACTATTTAATTATTTTTATCGCATAATATATGCGAGGTCACGAGAGGTTTGAGTGTACTCTATACATGCCATTAGTACCAAAATATAGCATACCTTCGGGAACATGTAAATAGCAGTCAAAGAGTTACATAAAAAAAGTAGTGTGTACTTGTGTACACGCCTTAGAAGTTATACTTCTTTGGCGTAACAAGATAAAAATCTTTTCAAAAGTTTTATCTTTCGCCTTATTCTACGTTTGTAAAAAAACGACACTAAGAATAGAGAAAAGGTATATAATACATACATACTTTTTTGCATAAAATTTTAACTATAGCTAGCTTTAAAGTGTCGGTTTTTCATAACGGTGTGCGCGCGCATCGAAAAAATTTACTCTCGTCATTTTTCCCTAACGCGCCAAAAGAAGTATAACTTCAAAAATAAGAAATATGCATTGATCGTTATCGATCATCAAACTGATATGTGAACCTAATGAAATCACTGGAGTGTTTGTATTGTAAGAAGATGTACAACGATATTTGACTCGATATAATTAAAATAATTACATCTCAGAAAGAATATCTTACACGAACATTCTGTCGACTACTGTCTGTCAAAATATATCGTACGGTCTGCAAAAATAATTATTAACAAACGCTATGCATAATTTTCAACATTCAAGTTATAGTGCGGTTTCATTTACGTGCTCGGGTAATCTAAAAGTCTTGCTCGGCATCACGAATATTCACACCACAGATTATTGAGGTCAATACCACACTGTAAGTGGATTAATTGAAAGGAAGGTGGTATATGCTTTCAAGCGACAAATTTTAAACTTGAGAGTGATAGCTAACCAGATGAGCTTAGAAAAAGCCCTTCCTACCCACCACTGTTTCATCATAATGTTTTTCTTCACCGAAAGCTTATTCCGAAGGATGCGAACCCACGTCGTTGGAGGCGGTGTCCGAACACGCTAACTACCACTGAGCCATCAACGATATATAATTTGTATCGAATCGAATTTGTTATCGAAGTATAAGTATCCATAAAGCCTTCTCTTTTATAAAGAATCTTATTCACTTAGGAAAACCTTAATTATTGAACAAAAGTTGGAACCTGTATAATTTGCTTTCGGCGGGGTTGTTTTTAACCAACTGAGTCTGTTAATTCATAAATAATAACTTTAAATAGGTATAGGTATTGTTTTGCATTATAGGATAATCCATTAAAGCAACCAGACGTATAAAAGTGTTCGGTTTAGCAATTTCTTAAAATACAATCTATTCTGAAATCTCTGTCGTGTGAATTAACATTCCTCATTTTAGTTGTTGGAAAAGTATTAAGGATCCCTAACAGAACAAAAGGTAACACAAGTTTTTTAGTAATTACACTAACATAATGCACGTTAATTACAGAACCCTTGTACTAAATGCTTAATGATAACATTGTTATAGCGGTCTCAGATATGTAATATCTTAAAACGTATTTATCATCATGCAGTAACTTGAAACGGGGGATGCCAAAAACTTAGCGGTGAATATTAATACATATGTCAATACAGAATGTAATACAACATTTATAGATCCCAAGGAGGAATTTGCAGCCAACTTGTTTTATTTTCGGATAAATAAAAACAAAATAAATGTCGCAGCTTCTACTCTTCTACGTTGATACTTTATAATAGAAAAGAAAATATTACTTTATTTGTATAATTCGAATATTAATTCAATTTTAAATGTAAAATAATTTTAAAAAGTGAATAATATAAGTGGCATTTATATTTATTGTTGGAATTGTTGATATGATATTTCATAATATTTACAAATTAGTTTCATGGTGAGTTAAAGCCTGATGTGTTTCAAGCTATATTGCAAACACACTCTCAAAAATTTCTCATAACGCGCCGAAATGATTATATAATAATAACATTTGCCCGCGGTTTCGTACGCATTTTTTGTGTAGTAATTATATACGACTCTTTATTTTATATTATTAATATATGAGCACCTACATATAGCTTATGATTTCTAATAGTAGGACTAATTAAATTTAGTAGGCTGACAATTTTAGAATAATATGCAAATAAATAATACCTTCCCGTGTAGAAAATTTCGTCACTATTAAATTCAATATTCAAACATTAATTTGACAGTTTGAGCGATTGTAATAAAATAAATGAATGTGAAGTTTCATTGATTGAATTTTCAAGAATCCTTCCTTCCTCTTTTCTTGCTGTGTTAAGGAAGCCGCATGCAAATTTTCATGGCTCTAGCGGCGATGGTTGAGGTTGTGTTGATATATCAGTCTGTTATTTATTCTTTTATATATAGATATAGATATACAGTAATAAAAAGTGGCAAAATCGAACACATTTTTACGTATATATAAAATACAGAGTTACATTTAAAATTGAAAATTAAATAAATTATTATATGGTATCAAAAAATAATTAATTTGTATTTTTATAGGATACATAAAAAAGTAGAAAACGAATATTATATTTCCTAGTGTATTTTGTATATGTGAAGAGACAAATACAAAAATATTTCTGTTATAACACGACTAAGTATCGTCACAGTACCTGGTGTGAAGCACAGTACACACCAAAAAACAATCGCAACCACCCAGAGATATATAATCCAGTAACCGTCGTCACCATCGTGCCGGTTTACCAGTCGCTCTTAAGTTGAACATACATTGACTAATCCCGAAATGCGGTAAACCAAAAGGGAGCCACTATGACGGATTTATCCCTATGAATATTGTGGGAGCGACCCAGTCACTCAGATGCTAATTCATCACGAGTTGCCGTTGCAAACAATCAACTTTTATAGCCTTGAATCAATCGTCGATTTCAATATTTGGAGACGGATAATATTTACAGTGTCCATAATATATTATTCAACATTACTTATATCTCAACCAGTACATTATATATTTCAAATGTAATATTAATTATAGCAATGATAATATTCGGCCACAGTGATAGCATCATGCCACAGTGATGGCACCTTGAAGTTTTGCTACCTAGATTCGCAAGTATCGAGCAATCTCTTGCATGATGCAGAGATCAATTGTCGCATCATAAAGCAGACTCTACGTCCAGAAAACTTCTTACTAAAGCTTGGGAAAATAGACACCTTACTGTTAAAAACAAAAATGCTTATTAGCCAGTAATGTGTCCTAAATATGCTTATATATAAATCAGAATCCTAGACAACATACGCAAGACATGAATACCGACTGAACACTTTTTACTTACGATTTTTTGGAAGGCATAACGTGGTCGGATCATGTAACAAAAGAGTCTGTTCTAAATGAGGTAAAGCTTAAGAAACAACCACATTGGCTGGCATATGTGCATCGTATGGAACGAACTCGTTTGCCAAAGCAAATTCTGCTTGGACAGTTTATATTACAGATACTGGTGATGAGTTACTTCAACACATGTACCAAGTACCTAACCAAAGTCTCCCTGGAACTAGTGTAATTTTAAAATTCTATTATTGACTATGTCTACCACTGTCAAATTTCCTAAGGATATTTCATCTTCATACCCACGTCTGTTGATTCACACTTAACTGTATTTTTTTTGTGCTCACCAACACAGTGATAGTAAACTTTAAGCAGTGGAGTAGAGGTGTGTTTTTTCTCCCTAATATCCCACGCGAAGTGACAACCCGTTGCCGTTTTGGGCTTATTCACCTGAAAACGTGTATTGGTATTTACGATCCTTGTATCCTGTGTTTACCTTATCCTCTAATTTAGCAATACTGGTAGTTATTAAATGTTGGGATTCGCTAACAAGAACCATTTAAAGGGAAAGGTGTGAGAATTCGTATAACTGTGATAATAAAGAATGATATTGAACCTACATAGTTTAGATTTATTTTTGAAATGATTGCATATTGATTACTGGCAAGTGCTTATTGAAGTTCTAAATTTACTAGATTCGATACAGATAATCTATTCAGGGACTAAAACGTATACGAAATGATTATGCAACATATAAAAATAGTTTGAAACGGTGCCATAACTGGAATATCCTTGAAAACTAAGTTAGGTATAATATAACAGTACTGTTTTTAGTCGGGTAAGGAAAAAAACATTTGAAAAGCGTCAGGCAACCTCCGATATGTTCATAATTAAATATTAATAATTGCCCCATAAATAAATTAAATTAACCACAGAAATCCGGCATATTTAAATATAGATAAATGAAAAAAAAATCTTAACGTGTAAATTATTCAATTAGGCGTACGATATTTTCCATTGATTCCTATAAATATGGACTTCTCCATATAAAATATCCATTATATTTATAGTTTCGCGAAGGATTAACGTGCTGAAATATATCACGGTTGAACATTGAGAGTTATATCACTGATATTAATTTATATTTTTTTTTGTTAGTAGTGTTAATTAAAACTTAATTGTACAAAATGTTGAAACCAAGAATAAGGATTCTATTATTATTATATTGCATTCAGTATAACATTATATATGTAAAGGGAGGTAAGTCGGTTCAAATCATAATAAAATTAACTCAGATTATATTAAATTTTATTCATATAAAATATATAAATATTTATTATAACTGTCGCACCTGAATTAGATTTGAGCTTTTGTGTGAATCATTGTATATTACATATTTGTGTCTATGAAGCAAATTTAAAAACATGTATGTACACGCACCTATTGGCGTATTACACGGCGGTATTATTAACTATCTCATAATAAAATGTGATATAGTCTCGACTGACCTCTCTTTCAACCATGGATTATTCCTATCGGAAGCAAAAGTTTAAGCGCAGCGTCGATTAAGGCACGATATGGCTAGTCTCATTACGGCACGTGACCGTTGAACGTTATCTAATGCTAAGCCACAATGATGACACTCTGTTGTTAACTTCCGACTTATAAGTCACAGGTAACTCACACGATACCTAAGGTGAGATGCCGTACAGTCTCCCAAGTGCCAAAGTAGTCGGTTTGAATCGACCAGGACCCAATAAATCATCGTGCCTCGATGGCATTATGTACAGGTCCATGCGCGCTCCAGCTTCTTATACATTAACATTCTTATAAATGAATAGTATTTAGTCTTCCACTTGTATTTACTATGTGCAATAGATAAATAAATAATTTCTATGGACCCCGTTGGCAATTTAGCGAGTCGGTGAGTATATTTTTAAAACCAACAAAAGGGCAAGGTTCATCTTAAACCGGTAGTACTACAAACATGTAATTTTGCACCAGTGCTCTTTATATGTAACGTAAATAAGGGCTAAGGAATAATATTTGATAATTCATCACCCAATGGTGATGAAAATAGAAACAGGATGATTTTTGAAATATTCTCGATACACACGGACCGTAAGTACATAAATAAATGTATAATAATAACTACTGTTACGTAAATCTATTTCAGGAGATCTAGAACCGGGAACAAACAGTGATGATCTCAGTACTAAGGTATCTGTCCCAAACGACGAACATAAAGAGCTAAATGACAGCGATGTAAGATGGTATGCAGGTGAGATATTTATTAATGTGACATTGGGACGCTTAAAATTTATGAGCATACATAAATCCTCGGTAATTATTATGGAATATTTTGTATTTATTTACCCTTAATAAATAGGCAAATTTTATGATTTTTTTATAGATTTCACTTCCATCGAATATACTTATAGAGCAGTTTAAATATTTACTACTGTTTGGCCACCGATCGAAATTGACTAAAATAATTATTGTAATGTATACCTAAATAAATAGACGAAATTATTAAATAATTATAAAATGAATTAAAATTTCAAATTAAAATACAATTTAAACCAACTTTGCATAAAACTTATTGACTGTTGGGAATTTCACAACCAACAATCTTATCAATATTTTTAATTGTGACAACGATGACATTTTTAGACAACGACATTTAAAATACGTGCGTATTCTAAATTATAGGAAAAATACGTTTTGTTTCTAAATCTAGTCTTATAATAAACTCGTAATAAATATATTATAGCTTGTAATAAAAATAGAATCCATTGGTAAATAGACAAGTAAATGGAGCGGTACTGTTTTGTTGTTATTTTGCATAGATTACTGTTATTAAAGCGTACTTTTATATTTTATAGTGTCCAATACGCACACATATATAGCATGTTGGTGAGGAATTATACAGACTGATAACAAATACAACTTCATAAATATATATTTTAGGGTATCATAAAGTTAAAATTTCAACAGATTTTGAAGCACTCTTTACATATAAATCGGCAGATGAAATTAACGCTAAACATGAAGCTTTAAAAAACAGACATAGTCCATCAAGAAATCAGAGATTAATCAATTTTGCAAGCTCGAATTTGGAGACGAAACAAGGTAGAAAATGTAATACAATTTATTTTCAGTATAATAATATATTATATTTCTACTAGCTGATACCCGCGGCTTCGCACCCGTTTTTTTAAATTGTATTAAAGTAATATAATGGTGAGAAGTGGTAGAATTACAGAAATGCTCTTTTAAAACATTTGTAGGTATAACATGACACGCATGCCACCTACTGTTATATATAACGTGTACAGTAAATATGTAAATACTAACAGTGTGCTGGATGGGATTTAGCAACAACAACATATTTGGAGCTTTAATTTGAACTTTAATCCCTTCAGTACTCATTTACACAGTATAAGAAAGTAATGAAAATTTCAAGATATACAATTTCTCTTAAAAATGTTGTTATATAGATATTATTAACATAATTAAGTTTTTGCGATCATACAAAAAGTAATCACTTCTCTATTCCGCAAGAAATTCTATAATGGAACTGTTAAGGTAATACGTGTCCGATCTTATATTGAAAAAAAAACGTCTTCTATTTTCAAAACACCTATTAATTATATAAAATTAAAAAAATTACAAAATGGGCAAACGTGGGCAAATGAAATACTTCAAGAATCCACCTTGACATTTTCAATTTTTGAAAGTTTTTCGGACGCTGGCTCACGCAATTTAAATTATATTTATTTAACTTTTTTTGTAGAGGTGGGCAAAAAAAAATTAAATGGTGAGCAAAAAGGGGAAATCGATGGGCAAGCCCTCTACGCATTTTCAAATCGTTATGCAAAAAATTGGGGGCTAACTTCCCGAAGCTATGGTTAATGAGTTATGTAGACGCGATCACAGTAAATAAAAACAAAATGGCTGCCAATTTGACCAAAATACAAATAAAGCAAATTACATACATTAATATATTCATTACAATTATATTAATTCTTGGAGTCCAATACAGTGCACACCTCAAGCACATGCTTACAGTGAACAACATACTTTTGCTAAATTTCACGCGGAAAAAGTCGTGGGTGACAGCTAGTCTAAGATAAAATAACCTAAGTTAGTTCTTATAACTTCAGTTATCTGCTAGTGAAAGTCATGTGAAAATTGGTCCAATCGTTTCAAATATTCCACACTGATGAAATCGCGAGTAACAGCTAGTAAATAATAAAATAGCTCAAGTTATTTCGCATTACTTTAGTCACATGTCAGTGAAAGTCTCGTTAAAATTTGGTATATCGTTTTGGAAATTCCTTATTGGACAAGAAAAAGTCGCGAGTAACAGCTAGTCTAAGATAAAATTGCCTAAATTACTCTTTATAAGATCAGCTACGTGCCTGTAAAATTCATGTGGACCTTATTAGTTCTATCTGTTTTGAAGAATACACTGTGGGCACAGCTACAGATAACAGCTAGTTTAAAATAAGTTAACCTAAGTCAGTACTTATAAAGTCAGTTATATGCCAGTAAAAGTCCCGTGAAGATCAATCAAACCGTTTTGGAGATGTCACTGCGGACGAAGGCGCAGGTAATAGGTACTTTAAAAAAAATAGCTTAAATTACTTCTTATGGGTTCAGCTATCTACCAGTGAAAGTCCCGGAAAAATCGGTTTTGCCGTTTCGGATATTCCGCTACGGGCAAAGTTACGAATAACAGCTAGTCTTAAATAATATAGCCTGTAAATTCAGCTCTCTGCCAGTAAAATTTCTGTCAAAGTCGGTCCAGCCATTTCGAGATTACCCGGAACATACAGACTGACAGACAAAAATTTTAAAATTTGATTTTTACTATTAGTAAGTAGCTTATACGCTTTCATACCCAGTCAGTAAAAAGTAGGTATTTTGATAATATATATAGACACTTCATTTTTATTATATCTATTGATTGCAAGTCAAAAATTCGAAATAATACTACCCTAAAATGACATTTTTGAATGAAAACTTACTAATTCAATGAACATAAAATAATTAGTGACGTGCGACTGATCGAATTAATTGATAACGAATCGATTCGAAATGCGAATTGAACATACGAATTATTTGAACTATTCGGATTAGTCAAATAATTTAATTTATGCGTCAAATAAGCATTAACTATAAAATGCTACAAACTAACCATTAATGCCATCACAGACGACACCAGCCATTAAGAGCATTGAAAAGTACCGTATTTCTATTTTTAGCCAAAAAGTGGCGGGAAGAAGGAAATATTACAAATTTAAAAAATTAAATGTCATTCATTCTTATTTGAATATGTTTTTTTTTCAACGGCACTGACAATTTTCTTTATGAACTATAATCGATTTCTTTATTTATAAATAACCATACAAAATATTCCAATATAGTAAAAGCTATACGTTTGTACCTTATTAGTTGTTAACGAATTTTATACAAAAATATTGAAATTTCTTTGAAACAAAATAATTCAGCTATTTCTGTTAAAAAATTGTCAACATTGAAATGCTATAAAATTATTTAGATTTCACTGAGAAAGTGTATTTTTAATAAATATTTTCACTAATATAAATTTATTATTGTAGAATTGAATTACATAGTAAATTGTTTTTGAAAGGCATTTCAGTCTTGATGTTTAGGTAAAAAATTTTTTGACGTTAATGTTTTTTTAAATTTGAATTATTAAAATAGTGAAAAATGTTGTAACTATGTCTATAACTATTAGTTTATTAATTATACCTTATTTAAAAAAAAAAGGAAACGTTTGAATTTTCTATTCAAAATTCGGATAGAATAATATACGATTCGTTTCGGGTCAAGGATTATTCGCACATCCCTAAAAATAAACGTGTTACCATGACAACGGTTATAATATTATTGTTACTATAACAACGGTTGTCTAAAGTCAGGGACTATCGATGTCTGTAGGAGAATATTTAATTTTAACTGAAAAATGTATTTCGGATAGGTTTTAAACAAAATCCGTTCTTAGTGAGCGTCTACATTGCAAAAGGAATAACTATGGTGAATTTTAAGTCAATCGGACATACAGTTTCAGAGAAATCGTGATGAGTCAGTCAGTGGTATTTCGCTTATATATATATATATAGAATATAGATATATAGATATTGTTTCTAAGTATAAATGCATTTACAACTAATATCGATAACATTTCTTTCACAATAGACTGCGCTTAGTTCAATCTATCTTCTATACATATAATAAGAATGTAAATCTAACGTGTCTGTACTTTTTTTATTTTTGAGAATCAAATTGTAGCATGTGTCTAGGAACAAGTAATAGAATACATTCCAATCATTTTTAGAAATGTCTATCTGTCTGTCTGTTTGTTTTAACAGGCATCACTGACAAACTACAAGATTATTGATAAAACTTCAGCAAGAAAATAATTAAGCATATTCTCGAGCAACATTTAGTTTTTGTTTTATTAAAATCGGTTCGTTCTATCAAAAGTTATTGTAATTTTAACGACGACGAGAGTTAAGTACGAAAAAAAAATAGCATATCTATTTATGGACTTTAGCCTCATCCAAAAACCAGGGTATTTTATAACATAAATAAACATTCCCACAGTATTACATTACTAAGATATCGAATGAAAGAAAAATGGTTAATATTTTATTTTCACATAAAATAAATAAATATTAATAATCTAAAAAGTTCAGTAATCAATTAATATTCATTATTGCCAATTGATGGCGTTGAACAACCGTTTTCTAATTATAATACTACTATAATATCGCCTAAGGTTTATGATTAAATTTATACATTTCTAATTAATTTTGTGTTGTAAATATTACATGTTATTGAATCTTATCACTTTGTAGAACAATTATACCTATATTTTTATTACAATAAAAAAATTAAGACACCAAAATTGTTCATTGAACATAAATATTAGAAAAAATCGTCTTCAGAAGCCATAATAGACTACATTTTTTCACAACAACAGCTGGCGCTAAATTTATTGTTTTATTGGTTTATTGGTTTACATGAAATGGAAGAGTACACATAACAATGAGATTATTTATGTATTTGCTTGGCCTATTTCGAATTACAATTTTCACAAATTTACCTTGATTCTAATTGCGCTTTGAATTAATGAATACTTCTTGGTTTATGCATTAGGAACCTGGCATTTTCTTCCAACGGTATCGTGGAGAAAAAAACTGGAGGCAGTGCAAATAAAAGAAAGGATAACATAAAAATAATAATAAGAATGATCTATATGATACATATATAAGAATGAATGGATATATGAGAACAACGTAATAAAATATTAATTACTACATGTGCCTCGCGACTACGTCCGCGTCGAACTAAATGCAAAAACACAATGATTAATAAAACAATCTGAATGTATGTGTCCATATTTGTAATCTGACTTTCCGAATACGGGGTGTTACTCAAAAGAACAGTTAGCCGTAATTCAAATACAGAATTATCTCTATATGATCCATTTTTAAATGTCAATACCTAATAAAAGTTGTTCAATTGCGAATTCTAAGTCTCATTCAATAAATAGATCAAATGAAAAAACCCATTGCGTGTCGTAAGCAGCCGTGATTATTGAAGATAATAATTTGAAGCCTAATTCAGATGTATTCTTCATAATTAAAAAACTACAGACACAATAGTAAAAATCACATAATAAATATTACTTTTACTGCTATTTATATCGCTAACAACAAAAAGTTCCGTGGCCTAATGCCTATAAGTTTTAAATTAAAATAAATAAGACAAACAAAAATAAGTTATACATATACAATACCCCCATTTGACAACACACACTCTTAATGGCTAGTCCCATACATGAGTGACAACACTTCAGTCACTTATCACACTAAAAACTAACTACAAAATTAATTTCAATAAAGACGAAGAACAACGTTCAGTCACATTCGTCACTTCAATAATAACTCAAAATTAGGGTTATATATATATATATATATATATATATCTAATAAGAATGCAAATTTAACGTGTCTGCTTTTTAGATTTTTGGAAAAAAAAAATGTTGCAGTTGTCTAGGAATAAGTTATAATAAAACATTAAAAGGACGGAAATATTTCAGAAAAAAATTGAGCGTATTAGAATCGTTGGCAGAACGCAATTTCATGGATTTTGAGATTTTTGTTAATTAGAAATTTAAGCATAAACCTTATGGAATAGAAAATAAAAGTTATATATTACTTTTACAAAGTAACCTTTCAATTTATAGAAATATGTAATTGTAATTCACAAATTTCTACATTATATATTAGTAATAGATTTAGAAAATGTCTGTTGAACACCATCTATTGCTATTAATGCATATTAATTGCTGAACTCGCTATAGTATTAATATTTATATTATTTTGTGTGAAAATAAAATATTAACCATTTTTCTTTCGTTCTATGTCTTAGTATTGCAATATTTTAGTAATGTTTATTTATGTTATAAAATACACTGGTTTTTGTAATGTAGCTGAAGTCCATATCTACTTTTCTCTCGTATTTAAGTCGCTTAAAATTACAATAACTTTTAATAGAGTTAACAGATTTTAATGAAACAAACAAATCATTGTTGGATTTTTATTTGACACAATCATCGATTGATTGGTTATTCTGTTTGTCGCTGCGAGGTTCAGTTTATATGGAACAGGGCAGCGGCCAACAGATTCTCCCGATAACCTGATCGATCTTACCGACGACGCCTTAAAATGGCTGAAAGAATTAAATATTCAATTGTAATAAAAGTTGGATACTCTTTTTAGTCATACAATTAAATAAAAATGAAACAAGGAATAATGTTACTCAAGGATACGTAATAATTTCCTTGCTGATGTTTTATCGTAAACCTAGTACTTTAAAAGTGATGCCTGATTAAACAAACAGACAGATAGACAGAAATTTGTAAAAATGTGAAATGTATTCCATTAGTTATTCCTAGACACCTGCAACAATTTTTTTCTCAAAAATCGAAAAAGTACAGCCACGTTACATTTACATTCTTATTATATGTATAGATAGATAGAAGATGAAGTTCATCGAACATTGAATAGAGAAAGATCAAGGATAGTATGTATGGGTTGTGTGAAAAATAATAGGTTATATATTACAGATGCGTTTGTTATTAAACCAATTGTTCCTGACACCCGAATAAATGACGCCATTAAGAAATTATTGGATTTTTTAAATAAGGATAACTCTACACCCCACTCAGGTAATAATAGAGTGAACATACCTTTTTATATTCCTGAAACTTTACAAAACTAGAAAGATATATTACATTTGACCATTTATATTTCACACAAAATTTGTTCAATTAGGTAAATTCAAAAAAAGTATGACCGGTTTAAACAACGGAATTATTAAACTAAAATTTACTGCATTTTATCCGCAATAATCAAAGCAGAAATAACATTCAAATTGTTATAAATGAACAGTCATCATACATGGTCAAAACAAACGGAAAAATTATAGCTGAACACTGAGAGCTGCATATTTCTTAGTTTTCGAAATCGTCACGACCAGATTGTGATATCGTGGTGATTAACTTCGAAAAGAGGTCGTCTATGAGTGAGTTATTAAGAACAATAAAATATTTCACTACTTAGTATATATACTAAAATCTTTTTAAGCACCACACTTTCACGTGAAACTATACAAATCGTGTACATTTTGATATCCTTCATTTTTGTTTTGTAGAGTTAGCCTTATCTTCATCAGGAAAGCCCTCAACTTTGACAAACCAGACAGCAACAACAGAAAAGAATCTATTGCTTCCAACAAACTTGACTGCATTAACAAACAAATTAGTACCAACAAATCTGAGTGAATCGACTATTCCAACATTGTCTGCAAACTTAACAAGAAGCATGCAAATTTTAAATCAAACTAATCAACCCTTCAATCTCATCAATATTACACAAACTAATAACACTGCTAAGTTTAATAAATTTCAAATTATTACATTTGTATTATCTACTTTTGCTTTATATATTCTATGATTATAAATGATTTAAAATTGATTGTGCTTTTTTATCAACTGAAAATTATTCTGTTTATTAATTTCCACCTTTCCTTAAACTTTCCTCAAAAGAATTCGGGTGTTTGAAGTAATTATTTCTAATTTGTTTTTTTTTTAATCTTCCTTATTTTTACCATTTGACTATAACCTCATCTGGTGTTAAATAATGATATGACGTAATGATTCGAGTATGTTAAACCTAAACCTACAGACCTACAGGGACCAGTTCTATATTGTAACTGCCGGAAAACACTTATAGTTCCTTGCCAACAGATTTGTAATTTGCATGCTGCAAAGCCGGCTTTAAAAAATTCCTATCACTATGAATAATTTCATCACAATATTTTCCTTCGTCAAAAGCTCCGCTAACTACATCAATCAACGCAGTGCCGTAAAAGCTATAATGTACTATGCCATCTTTGCTTCAACATATTAGAGAATCTATCGCAATAAACAACAAATTCAATCTTTGTAAACCTAAGGCTGAGGGATCATTCGGTTATAAGATACGATGGAACCAGAATAAGCCAGATAATCATCGTTACACACGATATACCACCAATGATGTGACGATATTAAACAGCGTAAAGGCGTAAGATTCATTAATTTGCATTTTAAGATACTGTACGTCTTAAAATAATACAAATATTCACCGTTGAACAAGCTGCAAGTCTACTTAGCACATACAATTAAATCACTTAAAATTCACGAACTTAGAACAAGTGTTACCATTTCTTGCTTTCGATGAAAGAAAACATTGTGGTAATAAAATTTATACGTAAGTTATATTCTGGTAGTTTGCTTACATTAAAAATATAAAATGTTATACATAAAAAATCTATTGTAAAATTATTTGAAACAAAATTATGTTATTCGAGTTTGAAAAATTTGAAATACGTTTCACACATGTATTATATTACACCTTAAATTTTTTGGAAGTAGACTAAACTAAAGGAACGATTAAGATAAAATACATTTTTGTTTGAAGTTACTCTTAGCAGCTGTAATCTGAGTTAGAATTCACCAAAAAATTTTGTAACATTTTGTGAGCTAGTGTAAATAAAAAGAAAAACACATATTTTCTTGTTTTTTTCCACTTACCGATTTTGTGCCGATATCGTCAGTTTTTCCTGTAACAATTACAACACGTTTGTTAAATTTAGAATATTTAATTGGAGTTCATTATATGAATATAAAAAGATAAAGCGTATATGTGTTGGTTTATTTATTATTTGTGTCTAATTTTTGCTCGCGGCGTCGTTTCAGGAGGTAGCAGTACTTTTTTGTTGGATTAGTTCACACAACTTGGTAGTCAGATATATTCATTCGTAAAACATACATGTTCATACTTGTATATTGCACGAATTCATATATGTACGGAATAAATAGCTTAGCTTAGTTAGATCGGGATATTCGGCGACAGTTCAAGCCGAGGCGCACCGTGCGCCCTTGTGCTGGTTGCTTATAAAATCGGGTGAGAGCATTAAGCGCTACCCTTAGTAGTAGCGCCCCTAACAAGCTAACGGTGTAGACAGTTCGAAAAAAAAGTGTATTCTAATGGAATCGTAAAAAAACTTACATTAATAAGACTGGCTAAACTTTAAGAGATACATAAAAATAATGTACATTGTACATCATAAAAATACCTATCCGGTGGTTTGTACGAGTATACTTATTTCCTAATAAATACCCATGGCAATTATTTTTACCTTTCACATATGATTATAATGTAATAGATCATTTGTGACACTATTTACTACTATCTGTCCAGCCTCATATTTAAAACTTTTCTGGTTGACTTTCATGTCTTCTCATGACTTGCCCGTACCATGCATATATATTAACCCTCAACTTCTCGGTCACTGATGTTATTTGGAAAGTTCCTCTGATATACTAATTCCTAGTCCTACCAATTCTGATTACACCACACATCCATTTTACTATTCGCATCTCTGCCAAATGTACCCAATCTTATCTATCCCTTACGTAGCCCAGTACTAGAATACATATAGAATGACATGTCGTATAATAGTTTTGTACATCTTACTATTTAGACACTAATAATAATTATTATTATATGAGGATATAAATTCCAAGATACGCATACTCTCGACTTACTAGTAATGCATACTGCAACTGCACTACCTTTTCGACATACCTCGTTCTATGATTAAGTAGTGTGTTAGTAAATTTGTATTTTGGTAGTGCTTTTGACGTGTAACATCTCTCCTCTTGGTTGCTGGATTTTTTTTGTGGCAGTGATTTTGGAAAAGGGACTGTAATGTGTAACAGGAAACCGAGGAAGCACGCGCTATTTGATTTGCCCATGGAGCGCGCGCGGTGGCAGGGAGATGGTGCCAATCCATTTTGCGTGAGGTTGGTACCACGACGTACTGTCAGCCAAGTAGTGTATGCATGTGTGTGCGACGACGAGAAAGAGAAATTACATATATTTTCATGCTTACTCGATCAATAATTTAACGAATAAATTGACTTAACATATATTTACACGTCATATGAGACTGCTGTAAGGCTCACTCGTTTTTTTTTTCTAATACTCAACTGGTTAGCTACAATTCTCAAGTTGAAAATTTATCGCCAAGCCTATGCAAGCGTATTCCAGAAGCTGCAATTGAGAACCAGTTCTCTTTATGCTTAGCATGTTCTTAGCACCTTAGAATGCATCATCGTTTAACGTCAGATGACACTGATGAAACAATAACAACTATCTTAACCAATATTATAAATGTGAATTTGAGTTTTTTTTTTGCGCGCGTCAAGCAATCTACCGATCATGAAATGGTGCATACATATTGGTAACGAAGAAGACATAGGGTACCGTTGATTATAAAAATAGAGGCAGCATAAGGATTACCGACAGAAGTAAAAACACAAAACAATGCAATAATTGTATTCTTTTCTTAATCTTTAAATCAATTGAGACCATGAGAACCATAGTGTAGTAGTGTAGTGTGTAGTAACATTTTTTTTACAATATTGGATTTATGATTGTTTGTACTTAAAATTGAAAATGTTGATAAAACCAACGTGTTCTAAAAGTGATAAAATTAATATTCACTAGATGGTAGCAAAAACATTGTTAGGGTTTTTAGTCTGTGAGCTAAAGATAAAAAAGTAACGCACGGAGGTATAACTATGTACATTCACAATATACATAGTATACATATAGCTCATGGAAAGCGTTCGGTGACAATGACGCGAGTTCCATGATTTTTTTTCACCCAAAAAAGTGTTCAAGGCGCCTAAAGAAGGTTTCACTTAAAAAAATACTGTCCCCTAAGGATATAAAAATACATTTTACCCCATTAATGCGAGCTAAGTAACGAACAAAAGCTAAAAAACCATAAAAAGTTATACAACAACGAAATGATTGGTTATAAGCTAACGTTCACATTGTAATGCGACATTTACAAGCTTTTATTTTTAAGAGATATTATTTGCAGGTTATAACTTTAACAGGCTTTATTATTTATTCATCTAACATCTCTTTCACATTATAATGCAATCATTGTTCAAGCCAAGCATTTCAAATGCAAGGTCAAAAACACAATGCAGTAATTTTCTTAAGGATAAAATAAAACAAGTGAAACGTAATCGAGCACCTATCCAAATTGATATTAAACCGTGACATAAGATTAATGAAAGTCATCTGACAACGCTCAATACAACCCCCCGTTATGTCTATAAATAGAAAATGTACGGGGAAGGGAAAGATTGAATGAGCCTTCGCCGCCCACGCGGATGATTATCCTCGTGAGATATTAAACCAGGGGCCCACAGACAGCTGATATATAAATTAACGGAATAACAATGTTACAATGTTGATCAGCAAAACTAGAGTTAAATAAAATCTGAATTCTCGTACGCTTCTCATAATTTTTTTAAATTTAAAACCAACTTATAAACGTCAAATCTCTACCACCGGTTCGAAAAACAGCCCATTGCAATACATTTTTTTATTTACAGTTTTAGCGTTTCACCACAATGTCATCTGATGTTAAGTGACGATGTGGTCTAAGTCGGTAGACACGCTAAGCCTAGAGGGGACTGACTCTCAAGTGCAGCTGCCAGAACACACCAATACATACATAGCGACGTTTTTCTTCACCGAAAGCTCCGATTTGGTTGCTGAGATTCGAACTTACGTCCATCGACGTTGTATCCAAATACGCTATCACCTAAGCCACCATCGCTTCAAATTATTGTACTAAGCAATAGAACATAACTCGGTCACGTAGGTGCTTAATATTAATTTGATAAAACTTCATAGCTAATTATGCCCAAACTAATATTTTCGGTATTGATTGTGCTGTTGTTACCGAACCTTGACATCTCTATATGCGGTATAAGGAGTCCATTAGTGTAGCTCTTCATGTACCTGTCATCCGCTTTGTTCCAACGAAAATCCCAACTAAATCCTTTGACGGGATCGCATAAATTGGCTCAATCCAAAGAGGATTTGAAACGGCAAAATCTGTTGGCATTTATTCACATACAGTATAGAAATGTTTTGGAATACGTCAAATATATTTTGTCTTTATTTTTTTTATGGATATTTCCTTTGCTTATAAAATATTTTGTTAAGATAATAAGCAACATAGACGAAGTCAATGGTATTAGATAGTAGTGTAACATAAATAGAATACAGGATGTCATCAACGGTACAATCATGATGTCGGATCGGCCTCGCAAACCCGGAGCCATTTCCTAAGCGGTAACTCTGCTATATATACACAGTTATATGAAATTATCTAGATCAAAAGGACGCTCGTGAATAAACGTGGGCGTTCTTTGTTTCGTATAGAACGTTATTACTTGGTGAAATGAGATTTTATTTTTCCATTATTTTTACTGGCGCAAATAATCTTGTGTTCAATATAATTAGTCGTATTTGTTAATGTTTTATCGCATAAAGTCTTTATGATTTTCTAGAGCACTATATTTTATTCTATAGTTATTAATGATTGTTTGATGCGGACGATTGCCAGTTTTGTACAACATTCTCGTCATCTTTTAATTTTATGTCAGTAACAGTGTGATCCTAAGATATATTCATAAAAAATAAAAACAACAAAAATACTATATTACTAAAATTCAAATGTCAATGGTTCAGAAGATATCCCCAAAGTAAAAACATATTTGGGCAAAAAAAACGTTGATTTCATTACATAAAACGGTTCAATAATATGGATGAATTAGAATCCCGTTGTACTATAAATAGCTCTATATAATTACACGAATTCGAAAATTCGTTCCAAGAAATATCCTTTCCTCTCTGGGTGCGTATTAAATGAATTTACTTTTACAAATTGAAAACATACAAATTTTATTATAAATTGAGTTACCTGGTGAATTCATAAAATTTGTTTGTGTTTTTTTGAAGTGAAAACTTCTATAGGCACGTTGAGCACTTTTTTGGGTGAACAAAATCATAGGACTTGCGTCATAGTCGGCGAAGCCTTTCCGTGAGCTATATGTATGCTGTGTATATATGTGTACTTTTTGGGTGAACAAAAAGCGTGAACCTCGCGTGATCGTCACCGCATGCTTCCCATGAGCTATATGTATACTGTGTCTATATGTACGTAGTTTTTCATTGTTTTGAGTTTTCACTTCTATCGTCAGTCCTTATGGATTGCCTCGATTTTATAAATTTTATTTTTGGCAAGCAATCTTCTAGATAATTTCTGTTATGTAGTTAATAATATTACTAATGTATTATATTATACATAAATTATGTAAAACAAATTAATTGAAGCTGTTATTGTAAATTGAATCTATAAAATAGTGAAGTTGCTACCTACAGAAATTATCTAAAAGACATTAGTGCGTATTTTTTTCTTACTGAGCACTTTTTCCCGATAGAATTTCCGATAGGTGATATCTCGGAACATTACCTCCTTAAAAAGATATTTTTAGTCTATATAGCATAAAAAGCTTTTAATTTCTTCATCATCATCTCCTTACCCTTATCCCACCTAAGAAGGTTCGGCACATTATACATATTTGTCATGTTGTGATGTATGATTTCGCTTAACTTTTACGATCGGCCGCCTTCCTGATATCAACCCTCCTTGGGATTATTTTGTAGTATCATGGTTTCTGTTCAACGTTGGCAACTGTTATAACATAATTCGCCTTCGCGGTTCCAGAATATTGTGCCACGTAAATCGGTGTATATTGACTTAAATTAATAAAGTTGATAACTATCGGAGTATTCACTGATAAAATATGATATTCAAAATTTGATACAATAACCATTACAATATTATAAAAAATATGATAGAAAATAAGCTTTTACTTTCAAGAAATCTTAAAAGGTCCGATCCCAAGAATGGTTATAAAACGTGGTTATCGTGAGAATAGAGTGTAAAAATAAATATAGAAATGGTGCTATGTAAGCTAATCTTGCACGGGTTCTACTATTCTTTCTATGCATTCAAGCTTATTCTTATACACTCATTCCTTATTACTAGCTGCCTACTCCGACTACGCACGGGTGAAATAACGAATAAAGTGATATCTAATCTTCCCTTTACATTACGATCATTTAATGAAATAAAATAGCGATTAAATAATTTCCATTATAATGTATAGCAATGTTTTATAATGTGCATTATTTGTTTTCTTTCTTTGTGCCGAAAAAATAATTATCCTTTCCTTTCCTATGACAAAGCAATCAAAACAACAAAGTAAAACAACGCAAAAAACTGAACGTCAAAATGTCAATCTTGTAAATATTTTTGAAGATCTTCGTACTATCTTCCATCTCACTCATTCACTCGATTTTTTTTTATCAATTTGTTTTTGCTTTTCCGTTAGATTTTTCAAACATTTTCTTTCTTACTGATGTTGCTCTAACTATGTTTGTTTATGCGATTGGAGGCAAACGAATAGACGGGTCACCTGATTGATGGTAATTAATCACCGACATCCATGACACCTGCAACACGAGGAGCATTATAGATACGTAACCGGCTTTTGAGGAAGGAATAGGCCCGTTTCTTGAAGGTTTGTACGTTATGTTGGTCCAAACACAACAAAAAAAAAATAATTTGCCAAATACGTCCAGCCGTCCTGAAGCGATGCGCTACATACATTCGGTAATTAGTTATATATACATAGTCTTGCCATAAAAACTGAAACAAAGAAAAAATTTTTTTTTCTATTGCAAATAACATTTATTACTTTTACAGTGTTATAGTTTAATACATAAAAATACAACAATTGAAAATATAAAAAATTTATTCGAAGTGGTCTCCATTGGCTGCAATACAGTCTTTTAAACGTTGAGACCAGTTATCAATAGAAGCACGCACTCTTTCCATGGGAAAATTATTCATTGCCAATCGTACGGATTGTTCCAGGGAATCCAAATCATCATGAAGTTTAGAGCAAGCCGTACTATCTAAAACTGACCATAAATCATAATCTAGCGGATTAAGATCGGGACTAGACGACGGCCAGCCTTCAGCTCTGATAAAGTCCGAAACGTTTGTTTCCAACCAAGACTGCGTAGACAGAGATTTATGACCCGGCACTGAGTCTTGCTGGAACGACCATTCTTGGTTATTGAACATGGTGTTATTAAGGGGCTTCACTACCTTCTCAAGAATGGTATCTTGATACACTTGTGCCGATGTTTTGATACCTTTTTCACAAAAGTATGGCTCAGCCACTCCTTCATAGCTAATATCCCACCAAACCATCTCTGAAGTCGGATAGTGCCCCCGTTGCACTCTGTCGACTAATTGGAAAGCTTCCTTAGAGGTACTGCTTCAGTAGTTGTTTCAATTTTACCACCCTATTCTCTTTTAAACTGTCAGTTAAGAAATGACCAGTACGTCTCTTATAGGCTGCAAGTCCTTAGTCATCTTTTAAAATACAAAACATGGTTCTAGGTGCTATCTTCTTCTCCCGAGATAAATTCTTTTGCTTTCGGACCTGATTTCTTCGAATTCTTTTCCTTACTGCTTTGACCACCTTTTTCGTACGGACACTACGTGGACGGCCAGATCTCTTTCTGTCACAAACAGAGGAGACCTCATTGTACCTATTAATAGCCCGTTACATAAATATTTTACTAATATCAAGCGTATGGAGAGTTTTATAAATTGCAATTGACTCCATACCTACTTTATGTAATTCAATCACAGCGATTCGGTTCTCTTTATCACCCCACACCATTTTAACATCGTAAAATATTGTACAATGTATTGGCGCCAATATGAGAAAACTCAATGAACAATCATATAAAAATGACAGATTCCAAATTCAAATGTAATATTTTGTTTATTTTGTTATTTATATATATTTATAGAAAATAGATACAATACACTGTAATCAATTATAAGTTTATTGAAAACAGTGTAAAGGTAATCTATAACTCACAGTATTCATTCGACTTAAATTTGCTCATTCCTAATATGTTCACATTCATACTACGGTTTTATTATAAATCCTTACCATGAAGAAAAATAGACCGAAGTGAATACGATTTTTACTTATTATATGGTTTCTAATTATTTGACTATAAATATTGACTCTTACTTACTTCAAGACAATGCATGTAACACAAACATGTAAACTAACATATCCATGCGTTTACTGTAATAATATGTAGGGTTTTAGATAATTATAACAATAATACAAACCTTAGGTTATTCTGCTTAAGTGGCGAACCCGTTCTCACACCGAGAGTCCCTATTAAATCTTAGCGAGTTAAGATTGAACGATGGAGTTCACCGTCCGTCTAAATGTCCCCTACTGAGGACTCCCATACTTCCACTGTGTAATGTTACGATTAACACGGACCCTCTAAGTAACTCGCAATTATATTACACTAATAATAGGAGATGAAGAATAATGAAATGATATTCGTAAAAGATGATGTTTTTTTATTGTTTATAGGTTTTGCCGCTTGCCCACATTCCTTCACCTTCACGAAGTCGCCCGTAACGTTGACACTCTAAACCTAGCGAGATCTGGCTCTCAACTGCAGCTACCGAAAAGTACTGATCGTGCTTGGGGACAAATTTCAATTAGAAAGTAGTGGTTAATTTGGGAGGCATTAGAAAAAATCCTACCAATATGTTATAGTTGCATCACGATTTTTTCCTTCATCTCAAGTTCAATATAGATATACGAACGTAAGTCATTCGACGCGGTATATGAACACGCTACCAATGTTTTCTACGACGATTAACTCGTTCTACGCATGAGATTATTTTCCACGTGACATGGGATATGAAGCTTAGCTAAAGAGGAAAATTGATTTCGTTGGCAAGTCCAAAGAAGATAACGGAAGAGAGAAATAACCAATAGACAAAAAAACATTAAAAGACTTCATTGAGTTTACACTGCATTTTTTTTTAAATGGCAGTACTGAGTATTGCCTCATAGTGGTGATTGTATAAAGTAAAGTATTGTGTTATTTTTTCAACCACCTGTATAGGCATAGCTAGAAAATCAACAGTTCAGGGTCATTCAGACTATGCTGACATTTGAAGAAACATCTGTATTTTTAAATACAAGTCTTGTAAGAGACGATGAATGATATTTCGATTAGGATAGCTTATATTAAAATCAGAAATCAGATTTCAATATTGAAACCTTATTTATATACACTTTAATACAACTGAAATAATGTAGATTAACCGAACTGCGACTTTTTAAAGCAGAAACCTTCTAAGTAACTAAAAATGTGTTGATCCAACCCAAAACTGCACTTTAAAGCGAATCACTAAGATAGTATACTGTAAAATCGGAATCAAAATCAATAAAACTTTATAATACCAAAATAACCATCGATTTGAAAAAACAACCCAGTCATCGAGAAGAGCAAGAAAGAATCTCGATCTAGTTTATTTTATTATTATATATGTTTTTATGTATAACATTGCATTGTAGTTGCAATTACTTTTATTGAATACATGGAGAGATGTGTCATTTCCAGGCATAACTACCATTGACATATTGGTCCATCTTAAAAAATATTTGATATCAAAACATTCTTGATATGGTGCTTAAATCTATTCCTATTATTGTAGTTATAACTAAATATAATTTTCACGAGCTACTGCCAAATAAAACATTTGTTTATTTGTGGACTATTTTATCATCTCTTATAGCAATCTATAACACTTTAATGTCGTCTAATGAAGCACTAGTAACTCCTCGATAATCGTACGCATTAGCCTAACCCTCCCCCCGAATATAGATTTTTATCATTGGAAGAAGAATAATTTTCAGAATCACGTTCTAAACTAAAGAAATCACTATCCAGACGATATTAGAAATTCATCTTATATTATGTTGCCAGGCATGGTAAATAATATTCTATTTGCACTCAAATGGGTTCGTCGCCATTTTCATTACAACGTGTTTAATATTCTTTATCACGTTTGGCCTCGATTCTGACCTTCGTCAGATGAAAGCCCAATGGTAATTTGTCTTTTCTAGTCTCAATAAACTGTCTTAATCCAATCAGGGTCAATCCCTCAAACGAGCTCATAAATACGACACTTAATATAAAAATAAGATTTATGTAAACAAGCTCAATAGTAATGAGATTAATATTCATAATTATTTCCACAAAACCTCTGTATAATTTAGATGTTTTGCGGATAGATAGCTAGTCTTGCACTCAGTATTATTATGGCAGGTTTATTGGTCTAAACGGACTACAGCTGACTACACCTTGTTGAGAGAAGAATAGGCCTAAGATTTGACTATTTAAAATGGCTATTATATGGACACCTATCACAGTGCCTATAGTGTCTCTATTAGGCCTCCGCTTTAGCGCATCAACATATTATTATTATTTAATAGTAAATGCTTTATTTATTTTTTCTTTTCTTTGAATGGGACAGAGTGCAGTTTAAACTACTATGGCAGTTGTGCAGTGAATATCATATAATATGAAACACGACCTATTGAAATTCGAAATAAATTATTGTATTCACAACCTTATCGCTGAGTTTAAAACATAAGAATTTGAAGAACAAAATTACTGTTATTTCGATACAAACTTCCAATGACGTATTTACGTAGAGCTAAATATCAGACAGAAATTAATAAATATCGCCTTCGGGATATCAAATTCAGATGGTGTACCAGCTATAAATAAGCAACAACAATGACAATTCTGCTTGTGTATACGTAATACCAAAACTTTCCACGAACAAATCTATAGAAAAGAATGCTTGTTTTATTTTACGTGTGGTAGGTACATAATCAGAGTTTACTATTTTGAAGCCGATATTTATCCATCTCTTATTTATCCATCTTTTACCTTGTGAAATACTTAACCAAGGTTAGTCATCTCTAGGAATTATAAGTGTTTAAAAATGTTCAGTATGGATCTTTTTCCATTTTACAATTACTTATTAATTGAAGGATGGGTTTCAAAAAGCATACCAATGTAATTTGATACATTTTAATGGCTTTCAAAATATTTCTGAATTGTACAAATATTTAAAGAGTGTTCAAGATCTGTAAGACTTCCAAAGTGAATACTTACAATACATTGTTATTACTATCATTAAAACAATGTTTTTATTGTACCAATTTATATTTATTATTAGCAGATTCATCTATCAATATTGTGATATCGCTCCATTTAATTCAAATGATAACTTAATTCCTCCGATGGTCAAGTTGAACAAATCGACTAAGCCTCTCTGCGTGACAATTCATTTTACAAATAATGTCGAACGTGACGGATCCGTTATAGCCGGGAAACGTGTCAAACGACCAATGATAGATTTTATAAATCATAGGTGTTATATATTCTATTGCTCCTATGGTTTTTTTTATATAAAGTTGTTTAACGCGGCTTACTGTAGGAGTTAACTGGTAACCGTGGGAGAAAAACACGTTAAAAAGTTACAGACGGGTGTGTCTTCGGGCGGTGGGAGGGAGGAAACCTCGGTAAAAAGTTACCGTGGGAGAAAACCACGTTAAAAAGTTACGGGTGTTGAGGAGACAACCTCGTTAAAAAACAGACGGGAGGCCTTCGGGCGGAGGGAGGTAGAAAACCTCGTTAAAAAGTTACCGTGGGAGGAAACCACGTTAAAAAGTGACAGAAGGACGGCCTTTGGGCGGAGGGAGAGGGAGAAAACCTCAAGAAAAAGTTACCGTGGGAGGAAACCACGTTAAAAAGTGACAGAGGGGAGGCCTTCGGGCGGAGAAAGAGGGAGAAAAACCTCATTAAAAAGTTCCCGTGGGAGGAAACCACATTAAAAAGTAATAGAGGGGTGTCCTTCGGGCGGAGGGAGATGGAGAAAACCTCGTTAAAAAGTCACCGTGGTAGAAAGCCACGTAAAAAAGTTACAGGTGGTGGTGGTTGAAGGGGGTGAACCCTTGACTGCCAAGCCGGACCAAGGAGGGAAGGGGCTGGGGACCTGACCAGTCGCCGGGGTGGCATGGTGCTTGCTTGTTCGATCCCGTTCCACTCCATAGCGCGGCAGACGGTATCTTGTGGGTTTTTTTAGTCAGTAAGAGTCTGACACCCCACAGCTCCCCAGGGCTGTGGGTGTCCAATGAAGGATTTTTTCCCACATTAAAAAAAAAAAAAAAAGGAGTTAACTGGTAGATATCGTCGGGTAAGAAAAAAGCATGCCTTCTATATGAGATATTCTCTCTCTCTCTCTCTCTCTCTGTCTGTCTTTTTCCATTATATACAAGTGCGTGAATGTGTGTGTGCGTGCGATCTGAGTGCATGCGTACGTGCGTGCGTGAGGACGTGCGTGTGTACGCACGCTTGTTAAGTGTATCTACATGCGTGTAACAAATTTGAGCAGGCGAACATCGTACGCTGCCTGCCAGTTGTATAACTTCAATACTGTACGCATAGAAATTTAGTTAAAATTTTGGCATGTCGCGTTCCGATATCAATAGACGTAAATCACTGGATAGTCCTCGCCAATCTTTTTGGCCACTCTGAATATAGCTGTTAGTCTGGGCTTGCGCGTAATATAATCAAGAGTTTAATATAAAACAAATTTAAAATATTATTATAGAAATATAACATTGACAGTTAACTATCCTTAAGTTGTCTCGATGCTATATATGTATATATATATATATATATATAATATAATATGTATTTATACCTACATTTGTGTTCTGTGCTTCTATATTCTGAGTGGTCAAAAAAAGTTTAGCACAGACTATACGTACAAACAAACGGAGTAATATGATAGATCCCACATCAAACTTATAAGCCGAATGGTACCGACGAATAATAATAAATCATACCTCTCTTACTATCAGGAGCATTGACGTTATACTCTTGAACTACGTTAAAAAAGTTAACTTCAGGAACACAAAATTGAAAAAGAAAACGCTCTTAGAGAGCAAACGAGGAACCTGCATTAAGCTTTTATTGCATTTCACATTCACAGTAAATTGTGCTTTGAAAGCTTCCGTCGCGTCGCGAGTAAACAGCCCGGATCTTTCGCATTAAAAGTTAGATGCATTTATACTGTAGTGGACTTAAAAAATAAAAAGTTAGGTATTATGATGGAAAATTGAAATATGAAGTTAAACGTTTTTCAAATGTTTTATGTTTTTCCTTTATCAATTATGCGGCGACGCAGTATAGTATTTTAGTTTGAAACAAATAATTTTTTCCTCTACAAACACTACTCAAACAGATGAAATGTTATCTTCTTCTATTTTTTATATATCTTTATACATATATAACCCTTCTATACGTATGTGACTAAACTTTTAAAGGGTTGGACCGATTTTTTCAAGAATGGTTTAGGTTCACACTTGAACCCGGTAGGTGGCGCTGTGATCAAATTTTAGGTTTTTTTATTTTATTTTCAGAGCAGGGCAATGTCTACTGGGCCCGCTTCTGTAAAAAATAATGAATAGCTTTTGATCATAGTTTTATTTCGCAGAACTCTCCAATGAACAAACACGTTTCTAAAGCGAAATGCAATTTTATTTAAAGTGACAGGAAAAAAATAAATATCTTCTTATGTTTGGACCAAACTAACGGAAAATTTCATAGAAAATATGTCATCAACATCCTTGAATACCTAATCATAGTTTACGGCGTACTTGTTTACTTATTTTCAGGAAAGGACGGTCAAGGTCACACGAAACATAACGCTTAAATGATTAAAATAAGCCTCAGAACTTGTAACCTAAAACGGTTAAGCCTAACCTATACTTATTGTATATGCCGAGAGTTGGCAATTAGTCATATTGCATTCCGGGATGTACCGGTGTACACCAAGTATCATTAGGGTGGTGGAAATCTACACTCGAATTGCAACCACCACAGATAATGATAAGTCCATTGTATAATGTGGTAAGACGGATTATACATTTTACAATAGTCGCTATTGGTTTTAAATTGCACTATGCTTGTACATGAAAAAATGATAGGCCTGTTTCAGAGTGCAGGCGGGTGCGGGTGCTTACATAGGAGCGTGTAGTTCAAATGTACGTAGACGCTAGCACCATTGTGAGCGCTGTGAACTAGACGTGCCAAAGGGATCACCCACACTCGCCTACATTCTGAAACAGACTATAGAGTTCTGCCAGAAAGCTTAATTCATGCAAAACTAAACCATACATTTCGGACAACTTTTGTTTTTAGTTTTATCTTAGACACCAAGCCCTTATCTAAAAGAAAATATCACGATATCTATATAAACAAAACGATAGAGATATGTCATTGTGCAATATCATGCAAAAAGTACTAGATATATTTCGACGATTTATTTAATTTTTTCTTCTTAGACGCTTGGTCACGATATCTTCATTTAATATAAAATTATTAAAGTTTCATGAAACATTATAAGTATTAAGCGTAAGAGACGGCTGTTTTCTTGCCGTGGATAAGTGGGGAAAACGGTGTGGTGAGTGCAAGAAGAGGGGAGGTAACCAAATAATATAAAAATTGTAAAAGAAATTTTATAAGCAAAGTTTTTTTACTTTCTATGTTTTTATGTTTTTTCCTCTATACGTAAAATATATTTTTATGATAGTAAACCAAGCAGACGAAATCGCGGGTATGAGCTAGTCATTAAATGAAGTATAAAAAATAATCCGTACAACAAAAAAAAAGGATAAAACGGTTTTGTTTATTAATTTTCCTATAATATGCTAGTAACAAACTGGAGTATATTGGTATGTGTTTTTATTTACTCCTCAAGGAAAATTTAAAGAACACAGGTAACAGATAAATAAGTGAATCATATAAATAAGTTTATAACTCCTTTGTAAAAGTATTTTTTTTATCTAAAGGCACAGACCCGTTAAAAACATTTATTATTATTATTATTATTCTAAAGGGGGCTATGCAGGCATTAGACCTATATCACTGCGACCAGTACGATCTATTGTGATCGCCCCACAATGTTAAAGCTCCCTACCTAGTCCAATAGCATTTACATGCTGTAGGACTTTTTTGGCCTAGAGCGCTTGTACCTCATCCAGGTGCAATACATACTTTCCCAGAATCCGGTTGCGTGTAGGCTTCAGTGGATCACATTCACACAAGAGATGTTTTGGAGTTTCATCACCCCGTTAAAACATTACGAAGAACGTTCAAACGCGCGTGGCCATAAAAATAACTAGGTAATATAAATATTTCATATAATTGATTTTTTCCCTGTTTACTTCATACCATACAATCGGCTTCGACTACGGCCTACCTTTGTTCTTATTTCCTACGGCTACAAATGCGAAAGCCTAATATAGACGTGTTACAAAGGAGCAAGAGTATTTAAGTAGTACCACTAGCGCCCTCTGTGGATAAACTAGAAAGCTGGAAGCCGATTTAATTCCGCAACTGAATTTAAGCAATATAGAAGCATGGGTTTTAATGGGTTTTATGTTTTCGCCTTCCGACACTAAAACCGTATAAACTTTAAGCCGCTATGTTAGACCAGTATATTTAATACTATCGTTACTTTAAAATACCTAAGTTTTAGCCATCCGCTTTCTTCTATTATAAGCTAGCATTAATACAAAAAATAGCAAAACATTATTCAAACAATAATACAAATAAAACATATAGAGAAATTAAAAAAACCCTACACGTTATAGCAACGGTCAAAACCACCATTTTCGCCATATACACTAGTTTACTGTATTGCATATAGTGACAGTCAGACCTCAGAACGAGCGTGTGATAATAAAAGTAAGTCCCCAGCGTATTCCTTACATCTTTCATGGACCACAAAATAATAAAATATAATAAGTCTTCTTGTAAAAGCGAAATAATACTGTTAACGAAAACCCTTGTTTATTAAATTTTAAAAATAAAGAGTACAACAAAACAAATAAATATTTGTGCTAAGTTTTGTCTAAAAGGTTGCTTGATTAAATTTAAATTACAGTTATTTACGAAGGTAATCGTTTTATTGATGCTTATACTTTTGTTTTATTATAATATGGTTTACATAGATTAACGAAGATTTTCGATTTCGATTAATTTACGAATTTTATATTTTTGTTTGCATTTCACTGGAATTTTATACCAACCCTATATATTCATTGCGTTTATTCGCACTGTTATTAAAGAGGTATTTCATTATATTTATATATTTCAAAGGCCACGTTCAATCGTAAACCTGCGATAGAGTGGAAGCTTATTAAGATTTACCGTTGTTAAATCTTAGCACATACATTGTGCTGCATATTAATAGACAAACGTCTATTGAATTTAGTAAGTATATTTAATTTATATAAATTCTGAAAATAGTTAAATATGGGTATTGAGAAAGAAAAGTTTAATAAACATATGCGTATACCTTACTGGTTTTCCAAGTAGAAGATTTTCATGACATGCATTTTAGCATCATTCAACTGATCTTTACGAAAATTGATAGGTGTAAATATTTCAAAGCAAAGAATATTTTTGACGTAACCATTTTGCTATCACTCAAGGATATATTATACCAAAGAATAATAACAGTCAATAATAATATCATGCATAATACATTTTCAAATTAAAAACGACAAATTCCATGAACACATTGTATCTCTATTTTTTAATTATGTCTTTTTTCTAATTTTTTTAATTCGTTAGAGGTTAGAGTTTGACCACAACTTCACCTGGTGTTATATGACGATGTTTACAAGTTACTGTAACTTATTCTAAACATGTGTTTGATGGTCGCAATACAATAAGATTCTACCCCACGCGTTATAGTTATTCGACGCGTCATATATCTGGGTCAGCCATTAAATGTCTACTGTCTACGATACCTAATAGCATTCGCTAACGCATTTTCGGGTCAACATGCAAAAACGTTTATCTATGGAGTGTGTTTTATGTTCTGTATCATTTGAGCACAATCTGACGTTATGTTAAGTGAAAATATAACCTTATATAGTAATATATTGAACCTATAAGAGGAATGTCCCTGAAGTGATGCTGCCGGAACACTCCCATAGGTAGTTGGTAACAAATTTTTATCTTGAAGCTGGTGGTAATTAGCAAAATGGCCATTGAGAAAATTCCTTACCCGAAAGAAAAGCTTATTGCAAGCATTTGACTCAACGTTGATGAGCGCGATGTTCAAACACACTAACAAAAACCATCATTGCATTCCTTATCAAAAGTCGCCGGACTTGAAATGTTGTGTATTGCCGTGCTGAAGAACAAAACATCAACTACATGAAACGAATAAGAGAAACTTATAATGTTCGATGCACCTTCGTGTCTCTCTTTCTATTTTTTGGACTTGTTTAACAAAAAATGAGCAATCAAATCCTGTAATTATTTTGCAAGACATATTATGTTAAATTACAAAGCATTTGATAGAATCTGAAATTACTAATATACTCATTTAAGTTCGCTAATGGATATTTATAAATCATCTTACGACATATCGTTATGGAACATTATCATGCTAAGCGCTTACGATCTCGACATCGACATCTCGAGCATTCAAAATTAAATTGTGTGCAAAAACAAGAATTCCGTAACAGACTGAGGAATAATAAAAGAGTCCGCATAGAGATTCACTGCAGGAGGGCAACCCATTTCTGCCGTTAAACAGCAGTGCTTGAGCTGGGATAAGCACGATATCTTCTAATTTTGTACTTAAGCAAGTATACTACATTTAAAGCATATGATAAGTATAAAATGATGGTGCTGCGGATATCTCGCTATTTAATTGATTACCGGTGTGTCTATGCGTCGACTCGAGGATGATGTTTGGCAAAGGAGTTGTGCGTTTTGAAATAGAAAAAAAAATTGTGACAGATTTGCATACTAGTGGCATACCGCCGCGTGTATATCGCTTACGTGCTGTCTACATTCCCTCTAATTTTGGTTTTTAATTATGAAATTATCTTTACTTCGGAGCGCAGTATATTTAGTGATTCCGCAAAATCTAGATAATTTTAGTGTATTACGTGAGGTTGAGGTGAATTGCTGATGGTTACTACGAAAACATATACTAGTGACACATTGGACGATTGGCAGCCGCAGCCAGGAACGACTTGGTGAGTGAATTCACCATTTTGCCTGTTGGCTCTTAATGTCAGATTCATCACCTCTTTTTCATATAAGCGAAATCATGTTATTGACGCAGTTGGCCTCATACGCCTCTTCGTGTTAAGCCATACGGCTAGGAAGAGTAGGAGCCTGCCTCATAAACTGGTTTCAGGATTACGTTCTTATTACGATTGGTAAAACTTAGTATATGCTGCAATGACCATTTATCATTATATGGACTGTATGTTTGTTTACTACTTCATGACAGAAATACAGTTACTCTTTTACCATAAAAAAATGATGACTATTATATATTTATATTTAGCACAATAGTGTTTGTATAAGTTCAAATGGAGTACTTTTTCATTGTAAGTATAGATAGCAAATAACAGCTGGATATACAACAAATTTTTCGCGTGGTATCGCGTGCTGATTACTACTATGGCTTAATGGTTAACTAGTGTCACAGTAATGAGATCTTCAATAATTTGTTGTCAATTATGTAGGAACAGTGCAATACATGGAATTTATAAAAAAGAACTACTTTCGTATACGTTATAACATGATTAGTTGTTGTGATTGTTGCCACGTCTAATTTTAATTCAATAAAATGTGATTGTATCTCGATTTATCGCCCGATTCAACTGATCCCACTTACCTTATTCAAACATTGTATATTCACGTGAAATGGACCGAGTGACCAAGTTGGTAATTACAGACGAATGACCTGTCAAAGGACTCAATTTCACGGGACGTCGGACCCGTAACAACTTGATATGTTACACCACTACGAAAGTAATTAACTGTCATATTCAAAGCGTGAATAATTTAATTACTCGTTTGTTTCTAAGCACGTCTTTTATTGACATTAAAATTTGATGGGTGAAGACGCACGTCTTTAAATGAGATGTTATATCTGAGAACTCTTCAGTTATTTTATAAACGTAGTTATTATCGTGTCTAAAAATAGGTGATGAGGCTGGTGGGATCGTGTAAATAAATCCCACCAGGTAGGATGCGGTGAAAGTATATATATATATAAAATGCGTGAAAGAAAGAGAGAGCGCGGAGCGATAGGTGGTTTGCTCATAAACAAATATAATAACAAAGACCCCAAATAAAAGACGTGAACTAATTTGCAAATTCAGCACCTCATACGAAGCTGCGGCGTCTTAGGACCCTCACTGTTAGCGAAGACGTAGCCAACAATGTGGTTTACGGTGTCCAATGCGTAGTCTAACATATATAGTTATTATGTTAAATGTATGCGGTATTCAATGCGTAATTTATTAATAACATATATTCAAAACTTTCTCGTTGTTGAAATAACAGCGATATGGTTTGTTTTTAAAAGCGTCTGCATACTCTGTACATGATCAATGAGATACAGGCCAGAAACACATCTCATTATCTGGAGCGCAGCTATTACATTTATTTATAAGGGCGACCCAATAGGGTACCACTATTTTATGTATTCTATCATCACGCTTATTCTGTATAGAATAGGCAGAAGGAATGAAGATTTTTTATTACCATCATGTTTATAAACAAATGGAATCGGACCAATATGAAGTAATTTAGAACTTATTTAGTAATAAAGTAACTTATAATAAATGTATATAGTTTTCTAATTAATAATTCATATATAAAAAGTATAGAAATTATTACTGAGCTTTACTTAAGTATTTAGACTGCGCTGTTTTCTATTACTTAAATTGGTGTAAAATTATGTGTATCACTATTTATTTTCTATGTTCTATTTCCAATGATATCTAATTATAAAATGTTATATATAATAAACAATATCATTATCTAAGATATACTAAGTATATATTCTAGCACGATTCTTAGAATGAACGTATTAGAGTTCCTATTTCATATTTTTAGCGTTTGGCCACAATCTCATGTGATATAAGATGAGTATGTGGTCTAAGATGGTAAACACGATAAACCTAGATGAAGTCTGGCTCTTAAGTGCATGAACATATAAGTGCTCAACGTCAGACTTTCAACTTGAGAGTGATTGCTAACCAGACAGGCTTAAGAAAAACCTTATTATCATCATGTTGTAGTTTCATCACGATGATGTTCCTTTACCAAAAGCCCCGACGCAGCCACAAAAATAACTATTGAACATTCTTAACTTATGTAAATAAGATGTGCATAAATAAATATGTATCAATATAAAAAAGGTGTGTTTACGTTCAGACTCGTAAGACTCGTTTACACTTATTTAAAAGGCCGGCAACGCACTTGCGACTCCCCTGATGTTGCTAGTGTCTATGGACGGCGGTGATCACTTACCATCAGGTGACCCACCTGTTCGTTTGCCCCCTATAACATAAAAAAAAAAAAAGTATCTTCAACGTCGAAGGACGTAGGTTCGTGTCCTAAAAACTGAGTCGGAGCTTTCGGTGAAGGAAATCACCGTGATGTAACCATAGGATGTTGGTAAGGCTTGGTGATGGGGCTTTTTCAATGTCCACCTGGCTAGCTACCACTCTCAAGTTGAACATCTGTCGCCAAGCACCTGTTGGCGTATTCTGGCAAGTACACTTGAGAGCCAGTTTTCCTCTAGGCTTAGCGTGACTACCATCTTAGACCACATTATCATTTAACATCAGATGAGATGGTCAAACGCTAACGTATAAAGTATTAAAAAATAACATAGACAGTGATAAGATTTAATGATATATTTGAAGATTGCTCCAAAGAAATAATAAATTGGTAAAGTCACGGCATGAAGCAACAGTTTACGAGCGTAACACTTACGTCATACTCGTATCACTTTATGGATATAGCTTGACATTGGTACGAGGGCGAGAACAAAAAGATAAATATAATATATACAAGACCCGCCTGTCTGACGTCTTCGAAGATTCCATAAGGGTGTGACATGCTCTACTAAATATAGGTAAACTAGCTGATTCTCGCTCACTTTGTTAGGCATTAAAAAAGGGTTACCATCTACAAATAATTCCAGATCGTATGATCACAGCTCTATGCCAATACGTTTAATAGTTAAGACAGCTGGAATATCATATGGCCCTGCAGTGAGTCTATTACAGGCTAATAATGATGATGATATATACACTTACTTATATAGATAGACGTTATAGCAACAGAATATAAAAGGACGCTGTTACCGTTGCAAAATGTATGTATGTACATACGTATAGAATAATTAGTGAGCACGAAGGAGGTTGTTCTATCCTGTAAAAAATCCTAGAATCAGACCACAACGCCACCTACCGGATCCAATTGTGAATTTAAACTATTCTTGAATCACAGACAAAAAATATCTTCTGGATCCAACTGTACCTAATAACCATTTAGTTTATTTCATGAGTATAAAAAAAATCAAATTCAGTCAAGTCGTTTACGAGGAGAAAAATTACAAATACACGTTGTTTAGTTAGCGTAATGTATGCTAGCTATACTTAGTTTCAAATTAAATGGCCTAGCCCAGTGGTCGGTAAACCATCGCGAGCCACATAAGGCGCTTTCAATCCTTGGCTGTAGCTTTTCCACAAAATATTTTGTGCAGATACGGAATATTATTTATTAACTTGCCTTGTAAGAGGAGAGTTCTTTTTGAAACGCAAATCTACAGAAAAGGGATATATTTGTAGAAAGCAATCAGAGCACGCTTACTCTTTTGCAACAAATCACATATTTAGCAAAGACAAATTCGAGAGTGTACATTTAATCTAAATTATTATTATGAAAACGTCTCTATTAAAATAAAACTTGAGTTTAAAAAGTAAACTTTTTTAATAAACTTTACTTTTGTAATATTTATACTCGACTGGCTCCTTTGGATGACGAGCTTACCGACCACTGGTCTAGTGTGAAATTGTGTCCTCATATTTAAGTAGAAGTTTATCTCAAAATGATTCAAAACGTTTTGAGTATAGATATAAGAAGAAAATACAAATTCATTCAGCTTCTTAGCTCAAATTATTGATAAGAATGGGAAGATAATCAATCACCTCCACGTTAACTTGCTCACTACTTGTCAAAATTGTACTGGCAATAACAAAAACATAAAAATATTTTTATTTTTATCATTAATAAAAAATCAATCATTTAAATTATTATAATAAAAGTATGCAAATAAGAATAATATTAATTAGCTCAGTCACTATTATCTCCCATATTTCAATAAATTAAAATGAAGAACTAACCCACAGAGAAAGATGTTTAAAATATTTGATATCTTCAGAACTATTCAATTGCGTTTAACTTCATCAATATTCAAGGTATTGAAACTAAACTCAATTACAAAGGGGCACGACGTAAACTTAACCTAAGACTTCGGAGACATTTATCTTAACGTTAGAAACTTCATGTTAATTGAAATAGGCAGCAATGTTTCTCGAGTTCGACATACGTTTTTATTTTTCATAGGTTGTTGTTTTCATATTTTGATTAACAGAAATATTCAATTTAATTTAAATTACAGTGTTGCTAGAAAATAGTAATTTATTAAAGTGATATCATTATTTAAAAAAATATTATATTATTCATAATTATTTAGTAGATTCTAAATAATTTAATATCATGAATATTGTCTAAGATACAAATAATAATAAAAATTATATTACATTGACATTCACACTTCCAAATTCCAATACAATTTTGTAAAATTAAACCTCTTACATTATAGGAACCATATCGTATCTACCTCTGCTATAAAAAATAAAGAGAATATGAGAGTCATTGAATTAATGATACGAAAAATATATGAACCGATTACATAAAAATTACAAAAATCAACTGACGATTCGTAAAGCAGAAAAGTGTATAACATTAGCTTGTGCTCTCGCTTTCGCTCGCGATTAATGTATATTCGACCTGTTCCTGGAGAACTTTTTTTTATGGAATGTACCTTATATCCTTTTCTGTGCCTGTGATGACGTGATCGATTGAGTAATGAAGGCGTAAAAGAATAACAAACTAACACACATAAGCATTTATAATGTTATTAAGGATCACAGCATACTTTTACAAATCATAGAAACTAATTACCTACAGCGTATTAACCGTATGTAGCCCCGTGAACAAAGCTAATATTATTAGAGATATATTCGCACCCATGCGTTAACCCAACATGCCTAGTTAACCATTTCTCAGAATACGTCGTAACCTATAATGTTTATATTAACTGACAAGGTTTCCTACAATTACGACAGCCATGTTTAATTACCGGGGCTTGGTAACAAACCAATCAAATTACCCCTGTAGTGTCAATACAATCCGTATCTATAAATAATATATGTGACAATCCAGATTATACCTAACAATATATTGTTGAAAGGATACATTTCCTAGTCACATATAAAATATTAAATTAAATAAAAAAGCCTACTTACTCCACTAATAGTGTGTTGCTTTATTTCAATTTAGTAACATTAGTTTTCGTACATCCCTCGTCGGATAAAGGCCACCTCCAGAGAAAGCCACGCGTCGTGACTCCTTGCAACGTCCATCCAGCTTTTTCCTGCTGTAGACTGTAATTCATCTTTCCAACTTGCCTTTGATCTTACTCTACTTCTGTATCTGTGATACCCGTTTCACAGTGTTATGGTCTTATTCCATCTATTAAATGTAATACGAGCCACGTGCCCTACCGATTGTCATTTCAGACTAAGCGCGTAGGATAGAGCATCTATTATTTTGATATTTTCCTTATATTTTGTGACGTATAGTTAGGTTTTATAGGTTTAATTTTTACTGAACTTCGTTCTATGCTCTTTGACATGATGTAAGCTTCCAATTCATTGTAGAGACAAATATCCATATTTAGCATCCATACGTGAGACAAGGTAAAATACTTTAATCCATTACCTACTTTCTTATTTAGTATAAAGTTTATATCTGATTTCGTAACCTCTTTGTAGGGCCAGAACTTTTTCCAAGCCAATAGCGATTCAACGAGATACGAATAACATTAAAACATATATAATATAAATTGTGTGCGTGGTATTTACAAGTGTTTTTTAAATTATTTATTGCAATAAATATTTGACTTATCAACATTCCTATAAATTAATAATAAGAAATAATTCCGAAAGACTCGATATTAAAAGTGTTTCCTATTTATTATAAAATATTTATATTAATATTTATTAATTATAAAAATATATTAGATTATTAATCGCACTTTCCCAATTGGTACAGACTGTTGGTTTTGTTGGTACTGGTCGGTTGGTTCGGTACAGTTGGTTTCGACAAACTCTGACATCATACCATGTTAACAAATTTTCCACGAGAGAATGCCATCGAAAAGACGCTCTACTTTCTTTTATCCCGATCCTCCAAGTTTCTATTATAAAAGTAAGGAGTAATTCACTCATAATAAATGCGAAAATAAACACTCCGATACATAATGATAAATCGTTATTTCTGTCGACACATACTTTATGTGAATAGCATCGTAAATATTGAACACTCGATATTTTTCGTAGAATATGTACAAACGTATTATATTACGACGGGGCCTCCCTTTCACGCCCACGCTACGTCAAGGGCGACACGCTTACTGAAAACACGATTGATTGTCTTGTAACAGAATGAAAGTTATTTGCCAACTTTTATACCTTCTTTTTCATTTTTTATTAGCTTAATAATGTATTTTATACATAGAAGAAAAAACAAGAACAAATGAAAGAATTGAAAAGGCGCGGCATGCTTTCTTCTACAGTTAAAAATAAGAACCTTTGTAAACTAAATATGTTACCTCTTGAACAAAAACGATTAGTAGCAGATTTATTGTTCTTGTATAATATAACAAATAATAACATAGATTCTCCAAATTTATTGGAGTATAGGGCTCAGAATGATCTCAAAACGCACTCGAAAGGCAAGGCTTTTTTATTGAGACTAAAATTAACACTAAATATGGCTCTAATTCAGTAAAGATAAGATGCGCTTACTTCTACGATGAAAAGTGTAGTAGATCCTTTAAGGCAAAGATCACAAAAAGCATAGTTAACCATACTCCAAAGGCAAATTCCTAAATCATATGCACATTCATTCTCACAAACATACACATACACTCATGTTATCATTAGTGTTTTATGCAACAGTAAAAAAATTGTTATGTGTTTTGTAAAATAATACATGTATTGTTTTTTGTTTGTTTTATTTTCAATTTTTATTTAAATTTTTTTACCACTTATATCTAATGTAATTTAGTTATTAATTAAATATTGGTATTTTACGTTATATACAAAAAATGTCACTGTTTTGTGCTCCTGTATCCTTCGTACTTGTTGTTGATGAAATGGCCTACGCAAACAGAAGTTGTATAATTTTTTTATCGAATAATTTATGTCCATTTCAATTTACTACAATCGTTAACCCTTTTTTTTATTAACGTGGGGAAATCCATCATGGACACACCGTCCTCCCGGGTGAGAGAGTGAGTAGTGTGAGACTTTTACTCACTAAAACCCCACGGTGTACCAGCCGCCGCTAGGTTGGGGCGGCATGGGATCGTGCAGTGCTATCACCATGCCGCCTCAGCGGCCAGCCCAGCAGAAAGTGTCTGCTGGGCGTCGTCCTAATAAGGAAGGCAAACTGGATACACACCAGCCGCCCCCTTCTCGTCAACCGAACTTGTGCTCTATTTATATTTTAACAATATCATTGATCAATATATATGCATATTACATATATAAAAGAACAGCTAATTGACTGACACATAAACACACAATCTAAGCTATTGGAGTTTAGTCCGGGAAAAATTGTATGTGAGTTCCTTTTAATGTGTTTCCATTAGTTATATGCATATATATATACACGTATATATAAAAGATTTTGCTAGTATAATATAAACATATAACATCTTATTAGATTTATAGCATTTTATTTCTATCCAATGTTCATCTTGTCATCCTCCATCGTCTGATACAAAGCAAGACCTGAGATGTTGCTAACGAAATTACCGATAAACTGAAAATTTACGATCACCCCGACGCGTTAACATAACGCAGGACGAAATTCATCCGCTGAAATAACTATTCTATTCAAGAAAGTAAACTTGTTGCAAACATTTCCAAGGTGAAGGCACCACCATTTTACTCGTTCTCTTTGATATAACTGCTTAATGTCTGAATGATAGACACAGAGTTTTGAATTTATTTGAGATTACAAGTAATAATTATCATCTAAGTTGCTTAGCTAAGTTATAGAAATTAAGTTGTACACGTTAAAGATAGTAAAATAAAATTGATCAAGGTTTGTCCTTTTTTTAATTTTCTGTTAAATATGTGTTTGATACAAGGTGTTCAATGCGTACACTGTGGTAGGTGTTTGCGTAATGTTTACTTTTATACTATACTAGCCGCCCGTCCCGGCTTCACATGTGTGTAAAATGTAAAATGAGACCAACTTTTCCATCTATACTACGAACATGTAATAAAATAAAATAAAATTGAACTTTAATCTGTCTGTGTGTTTACTGTATTGCAGATCTACATAGTGTCTTCTGTCTCACTCACTCGCCTTTTATATGGGCAGTTTAAACTAAATTTGTTTACTTTTCGGTATCTTTTTTCACTCATTATCTTTTATACAAACCTTGTCCTAACCATTAGAAACACAAAACAATATTATTAACTAAATATTTCCGCCCGTTCTTAAATAACGTACGTGCGTACATCGGCAATTGATTTCTCCTTATATGTATATATATATATACCGACCACTCAATGTTCTACACGCGATGTTCTAAATGGTCAATATATTGTTCGATACATTTTTGGCACTTACATGATTACAATTGATTTAAATGAACGAATCGTCGAACATCTTCTCACAAAAACCATTATTTTGTTGCAATTTGGGTCAATATTGATCTACATTAAATACCGAATTGATTTGTAGGTGGTAGAGCTACGCTTGTAGGTGGTAGAGCTACGCTTTGTAGGTGGTAGAGCTACGCTGAAACTATTACTGGTTTCAGAATGAATGGGTCGGCTCGACCGGGGTAGTACCACCCTTTCACAGAAAGCCGACGTGGAGTAACAGTGCTTGCACTGTTGCGTTTCATTCGGTCAGTGAGAGCGCCGGACGCTCACATATTTAAAAGGCCGGCAACGCACTTGCGACTCCCCTGGTGTTGCTAGTGTCTATGGACGGCGGTGATCACTTACCATCAGGTGACCCACCTGTTCGTTTGCACCCTATAAAATTAAAAAAAAAAAAAACTAAAGTTTTACATTGGTAAAGATTTTATAAAATTCTAGCTTTTGTTCGCAGTTTCGCTCATAGTATAGTGCTAATAATTTCAATCTCTGATGCTTAGTGTGAAAAAAGTAATCTCTTGAACAGAGTTTGTTTGCTATGGGCATAACACCACATATATTGGCGATTTCAAACTCTGAGGAATCAAAAGTTCTGTATATTTCCCACATACATAAGAACATGTCTCAGGTTCAGGTTTTCTCACGATGTTTTCCTTCACGGTCAACCAAGAGCGTTACCATTTTAAATTAGTAAATGTACGCGAATTCCGAAAAATTTATTAGTGAATGCCGGAGTTCGAACCTGCGAATATCGGATTGATATTTACCGGCCAATCACTTATACCACCACGACTTATACTTACTGTTATATAGTATTATATAACAATAGATACTATTACATGTTTGTATACAAAATTCACATTGTTTAGTACGTTTTCGGCAAGTAAAGTGGATACAAGGTATAAATGATTCAGAATGGGCAATGTACGTACATTATGTGAGGTCATGCCTTCTGAATATTTCAGGCGTGTTGCGAGAATCTCGTGTACGTGTTATTCACCTTCAATTACATTGTCTAAATTTTAAACTCCATATATCCAGTGAGTTTTAAATTTACTATTAGTCGTCCAGTGGTAGAAATTCGACCATAATAATATGTATAAAATGTTCTCTTCGTGTATATATAGATAAACTGTATTGAGTAACGTTCAAATATTGTATAATAGCTTTAGTTTGCAGTTTCGCTCGCGTTAATGCAAATTTGGTGTATCCCCAGAGGACTTCTATAAATATATATGTTCTTAAACATATGTGTTATATTATGTTTGATAAAAAGATAAACCAGATTGAGTTTTTTGCCAGTTCGATGAATCAGTTGGTTTCCGAACCGGTGGTAGATTTGACGTTCATAAGCGGCTTCTCAGAAACCAAACTGAATAAAGTATTTTTGATTTTAGGAAATATATGCTATAATGTTAGTTAGGATTTTATATGTAAGGAATGTGAAGTAAAACGAATATACCTAATAATAGACCTTTAAATAAAAAACTATATGTAATACCAAAAAACAGGTCTTTGAGGCTCAATTTTGTTAAAATTACTGAATATACCTGCATAGGATTATGATCATTATTAGATGACAAACCTTTCGTAAATAGTCCTTGATTACTTATATATTTGATTTGATTGATACTTTGCTGTTTTTTTCAATGCACAACAAAAGGGGTATCAGCTAATGTTATAAAACCGAAAGCTGGAATTTTAATTTACATTATGTTCACTTACAAAAAGTTCCGTAACGAACAAAAAGAAGGAGAATTTTTGAATCATAATGGTATACTCGAAATCAAATCTCAAATATCAGATTACATATCTGATCTCTGAATGTGATATAACATCACATTCTTGATTATAAACTGTTTCTGCCTTCATCAGTTCACTCTTAATAAGGTAAAGTGTCATCATAACGTATCATTAGAGTTTATTTTTACACAAATAAATATCGAATCCACGCGGTTGAATGTTACTGAAGCTTAAAGTACATCATAACCTTTAAAGTAAGTCGCTTTAATCGACTGAAATAACTTGACATTAACGCCTGTTCCAAACAAATGCAACATAACAGTCGGAAACTTTTCAATGCGTTTCGTCGATATCTATTCTTTTCAATTATTATAGTAATAGCATTTGGCCGCGGATTTGTTCGGATTGCTAGATTTTACCTCGGGAACAATACTATTTTTATAGATGAAAAGTACCATACTTCTTTTCTATACTCCTGACAACGTATGTATCCTATATTTCATGATGATAGTTAAGACGTGGAAGCGTAACATACAAACTCACTCATAATCACTCAACTCACAATATTAGTTAGGAGCTCGGGTGAAAATGTACAAAGAGGGGAATAGAAACGTACAACGATAAAATATATAATATTGTTATTTCTATACACATAATGAAAATATTAGAACATTAGAATATTAGAACACAATCTTAACCAACCAACCAACCAATCAACCTATCAACCACCTATCTACCAACCAACCAATATCAGACTACTTATAATTTGTATTATGGTAAATAAAACTGGATATTTTGATACAGAATCGATAATTACTATATACTATTAGAGATTTAGTCATGTGTATTGAATTCTTAAGCTCACGATGCACCAGTAGTAGTAACTATAAACACAACACGATTATAATTTAATTTCGAAATTAATAATCTTTTTATATACACATTTATTCATTGTTATAAGCATGAGTAATAATCATGGTAACTTAGAATAGACACGTGCTGTCGTCACGTGATTTTGTGAAGTTAAATAAGTTGGCGTAGCAATAATTCTGTGTTTGCTACGAATCGTATTCATATACAGGCCCGCTTACGTAGCTACACATAAATCATTGTAGGAATTTAAAAACGTATCTTGGCGCAAAATGGTACATTCGGTATTGAAGTTTTATGAAACACACGACTTCCTGTCATTTAACGAGTAGTATGAAATACGATCTTTGTTTACCAACGAATACTTTTAGATTTATCTTGTAATAAATCATATACAGGTCTATATTACTGTAACTATGATCAATGCGCACAAATATATATGGATACAGCTTCAAGAATGTAAATATAAAGAATGAAAATATTTCCAATAAAATCACAAAAAAAAAGAAAACAGCTAATTTGTCGAAAATTTAAAAAAATCATATTATGTTATTTTAAAATATAACAATTATATGATGCGAGATTTCAAAAAAATACAATTTACAGTAATTATTAAAACAAATGACTATTAAACCTAATCTAAAACACGTAGCTATCTATCGAGGTATGCTTCAATAATACAATTAGAACTTAACCTATGAAATATGACTAACAGTCAATGTAGGACCAAATTGTCATTTACACCAAATAAACTTGATCTAAGACCTAACCGAAGAGACGTGACTACCGCTCAACATATGAACGTACAATATACCACCTCTATGAATGCCAATAATGGTTACTCTAAAGCTGGATATACGAGCAGATTCCGAGTGAAATTCGGTAAATGACTTGGAGAATTCACACATTGCAAGGTCACAACGTAAATGTAAATAATAAGTACGATTCTAAATATGACATACACTAACAAGAAAAGTGTTTTTATAGTGGTAGAGCCTGTTTAAGGTTCAAGTGTGTAATCACCGATGCCAAGCAAGCAACACCGCAAAGCAATTCTCCTCGCGCTGCTACGTTCTAATTCGAAGAGTGTACTTAATAAAACGTGGTGGCACACGAAGTATTCCACCTCAGTCCTAAGAAACCTATTATGACTAGCCTCGAGACTGGTTTCTTTATGCGATTATTTTTAAATAGCTATAAATAAACCCCGTGCTTCAACGTTACTTTATAGCAAAAGAAAAATATATCTACTATTTTGTAAAATATACAAACAATTCTACTATCCCCGCTGAAGTCAAGTTCGCCAAACATTTGTTTTTAAACGTAAAACTGCTTGTGGAATGAATAAACTATTTTTAGAAAGAAAAAAGTTACTACCTTGTCGTATTGTTTCGTGAATTTACCCTTTGATCTATTACAATATAAAAGAATCCTATACGAAATATGAGAACCACTCTAAACAAACCTTCACCGGAGCCTCGATAAAAGTAAAGTCGCTTTTGTCTGTAATATATGATATTATATGAAAAAGTTCTGTCGTTTTTATTTTACTTCAAAGATTTTTTGCATCCAGATGCTTATTTTCATCGATCATTAACTGTAGCTCAATGAATGTTATGCTATAAAATCATTTGTGCCAGCAGAATTAAAAAAATAAGCTAAAGGCTTTTTACCCCATGTTATTAATATGACAAAAGAACAAAAAGATTGTAAATATTTTTTTTTCTAGTAAACAATAATCTCTCAATGATTCTGCGATACACGACATTCGACGTATTTTCGGATCGTTTAACAAGTCTAGGTTTTAGTAAATGTCGTACCGAAATCATGACATTTCATTGGATAAAGCATTTCACAATCTTTGCCTGATTATATTCAACCTTCAAGCTTAACATTCATTAACGAACAATGAAAGAACTGCATGTATATTCCGATAGCCACTTGTAAGTACGTCTAGCCACATAGGCTCATGATGTACCTACTATTAATATTCAATTGCTAAATTCTTCTATGTCTAAAACTTATTGAATTTTAAAGCACCAGACTTTTGTGCGACATGCATTATATAACACATGACGTAGTGATTCGAATCAGTCATCCAGCAAGATGCTAGGCATCTGTATCCAACAAGGTATAATACACATATAGTACCATTAATAAGACGCATATTTTTAGTTTCTTGCATTGCGTCAACAACCAGTATATACCCAACAATTGAGAAATTTGTGAACCTCTGTGACAAACACGACCAGCACTGGATTGCTGATTTCATGATTGTCACTTGTATTTATTTAGATTGTACCTAGAATGAGACAAAATCCTATCAGTTAATCGTGCTAATGTAAAAATAAAAAAGGCGAGGCAGACCAAAAGGACTGAACATAAAATTGAAAACTCAAAACAATAAAAAACTTTGCACATATAAATACACGTATATACACAGTTTACATATAACTCATAGAAAGCATTCGGTGATGATGACGCGAGTTCCATGATTCTTGTTCACCCAAAAAAATACAAAACGCGCCTCAAGTAGTTTTCACTTCAAAAATCTACATAATTTACTGAACGGTTCAAATGCGGAAAATCGAATCACTCCCAAACATATAAGTATCCATTTTCATCACACGACCGACTGCTTCCAAAACCAATAATCACGGCAATTACCCGCGCGTTAACCAAACGACCAGAAAATTACAACTCTTCAATAACAAAGGAAATCAATGACGTAATAATACTTTATGAAAATAATGAACAAAGTGAGGAAATCTGAAAGCTTGAGAAATATTCGTGACGTAACAACATTTTATTTTATTAATAAAAAATATACAACAACAATATAAATAAATTTAATAATCTTAAAAAAAGAGTACGACCGGAATTTTTGCGGAATTTGGCTGATGTTCCCATGTACACACTGTCTGCTTATAACAATTACTATGGTATGCGTACGTGGATATATGCTTCCTTCAATCTTAAACGTGTTACCAGCCGATTATATAATAGAACTACGAGGAAGTAATGTAAAACAAGCGAAACGTATTTTAAAAAGGTATTTCATAAACGAACCACCTCCAAAACTTTAAATCTCATTATCCTGTCGGCGTGTTGACGAGAACACATCTATAATGTAAATTTATGTATTTTTTCTTTTGTCATAAATAAATTAAAAAAAAAAAGAATTGTGTATACAACTACAGTAGATTTGTTTGGTTTGAAGTCTTCAATTACTTAGTGGGTTAGCGTCATGATTAAGCATGAGTTTCGCTCGAGGTAATAAATATTTAATATCCATGATTTATTACCGTGGTTTCACAGGTTAGGTAACATACAAAAGGTAACTATATCTAGAGATTGAGTCAATATTCCCTAGCTTACAAATAAACTTCAGAAGATTGTTTTCTGTCTCTTTCAATACGCTAATCTTTGGAACCACACGAGTCAGACTTGAGAAATTTTATTTTAGCGTTTTATAGCTATATTTTTAAGGAGGTTATGCTATGGTAGCAATGTTAAATTTATTGCCTTACAAAAATAATATTAATCCAAAAGGTAACAATAGTGCAGGCGATGCGTGTGGAGCGGCGCGAAGTATCACGGGGCGAGGTCGAATTGGCCGTTCGACAACAACCGAACATTATCGAGAAGAGTCGAACTGTGAATATTTATGTCGGGCCGGGATTTGGTTAAACTTACCTTACTGACTTAACATAAAATTAAAATTTTACGTTTCATTAAGGGTATGATTACATTTATCGCCCAAATCATATTTCTTATATGGACCTTTGATACAGTGTTTATGAGTAAGCTACTACTTTGGGGGATCGAAGGTTACTTGCACATAACTATTATAAACTTAATAAACATAATTATGATAACTGTGCCTGGGTATTAAAACAGTATATATATGCCCATCTACATCTGCTATTTAGTCTCCGTAATACAAGCTATTTAGCTTAGTTTAGAATGAAATAGCCATACGTTAATTTTATCCTCAGATTGATTAATGTTAAAGTAAGACTATGCTCCATTAATCCTATTAGAATTGTAACCAAGAAAGTTTGTGAGGTTAGATCGATATTTCTTACTCTTTCAAGCAAAAACTATTGACCAGATTTTGATGAAACTTTACATAAATATCTTATTATATCAGAATAATACATAAGCTTATAATTCATAAACATAGTCTTCGAGAATGTTCGACACTAGTTCGAGATCCGTAGGAGAACTAAAGTTGCCGACATAGCTCACCGAAAATCACAGCTGAAGTGGCAATGGGCAGGGCACATAGCTCGAAAAAAAGTCTTTAGAGTGTCGACCACGTACCGTAAAGCGCAACGTGAGACGGCCCCTCACCAGATAGACCGATGACATTATTAAGGTTGCAGGGAGCCACTGGTTACAGGTGGCACAGAGCCGCACGCTGTGGAGAAAGTATGGTGAAACTTATGTCCAGCAGTGGACGTCTATCGACCGAGATGTTGAGTCTTTAAACTGGTAAAGGTATAACGACCAGCGTCGAGTAAGTTGGAAAATTCTTGCTATTTGTGAGTTATCTCGTTCTACACTGCATAAATCTTTACAGTTACTCGAAGATAATGTATTGTGAAATCATTTATTAAGATATAAACGCAGACGAAGTCGCGGCCCACAGTTAGTAAGAAATATTTCGATTAGATTGTATCGTATACGTTAAGCATTTAAAAAAACTTTGAGTATCTGATATATTTAACTAAAAAGACACCTATAGAATAAAATAATGACATATCATAAATGTAACTAGCATAATAAAAGCTAATGCGAGTTTGTTTGTTTGTCACGCTTTTACGCCTTATCTATTCAACCGATCATCATGACATTTTGCATATACATTATCAAGGGTACATAAAAAGACATAGGGTATCTTTTATCCAAAGGAAAGTACTGTTCCCGAGGTTAAAACTTCGTGAATTCCAGCGAGACCGAGGACAAAACTAGTTGATATTAAAGTAAACGTGTTCGAAAATATTCAAATGTTGAACTCGAATGACATTGGCTGACAACATGGTTGTCACTAAAAATACAAAGCACATGCATAGTACTTTGTTGTTAAATTTGCCACAACGTAGAATGAGAGTTCCTCACGCCACTTCATACATAGTATAACGTATATTATGGTACATTATTAATTAATATTATCTTTGATTACTTTTTATTAAATGCATAACATTATTTAAATATTCAAGTCCAGCTATTTTTTTTTAACAGATCTTAATAAATAAATATTTTTATTTCACGTACCTAATATTGAGAAAAATATTTGTCTCATAATACGTTGCTTATACGACTATATACATTAAATTATTACATACATTATTGAAACCCATGCGATAGCGTGACATGGAATATAGGTGGCAGATTATAAAGAAATGGATTTATTCCATGAATTTAAAATTAAAATAAATCTCATTCTTCAATTTGAAATATTTAATTCAAACGTTAACTAAAAAAAATAGTCGGTATTTGTATACATCACATAAAGCAGGGAATATCTACATAATTAAAACTGATTGACAGATAACGCTCAGTCAATGGGTTTTCAATTCCCAAATGGTTTTATTTTAGTTCCATGCGTCTCGTCCATCAATTTCTTAATTAAATCTCCGCGATTGCATCTCATGAGCGATTAATGATGAATCATAATTTTATAGAAATAATATTAAATTTCCTAAATATTTTTGAAACTGCTGACTCAACCAAATCAGTGACTCTCCAGGCTGACGAGAAATAAAGGGACCATATTTTAAATCTCGTTTAAATTTTCCAAATTAAAGGCTGTACAAAAAGGTACGATCCCAAAAGAGCTATCAGACCTGAGAAACGCAACACCTTTAATTACAAACAACAATGCCGCCTTCGAAATAATTAAAGACCGGTGTTTAAATGAAGCCCTGGCTATCTAGTCTGTCATTTGCAAATATAATTACGTGAACTGTATAAAGCTTTGCGCAGAAAATGTTAGGGACAGTCCTCTGTGGTAATTGCTATTAGGACTCTACCACATAGGCGGGGAATTTCAGTCGGCTCGCTGTTGGATTGCGATAACGACAGCCAGTATTTCACGGCTATATTTAAATGAATAAGATTATGCGCGGCATTGTAAAAAAATACTAAGGATGATAACGTAACATGTAACTCTGTACGTTGTTACGTAAATAATTCATAGGAAGTATTTTATAGTCGACCTGTCTGTGAACCGAATTTTCCATGTATACAGATATACAGTGTAACCAGATGTAGGGTAGTAAATTTAGAGGTAAAGAGTAAGTCTTCATCTTACGAATGATTTGTGGTCGGTTTATAAAAAACGAAAGTTTAAATTTAGTTATAAATATTGTTAGACCAGTGTAGACTATTTTAGGAATAGAAAACAATAATTATATAACTATATATATATTAATATCATAAAATATCGCTGGCTTGCTGTATAATGTCTTTACTTAATTTCGCTACTAATAAATTATATTTAATGTCATCTCCAACTTTTTGATTAGCTAATACTGCTTCAAAGTGTACAAACCAGAGTCTAGGTGACTCGGTCCAAAAATCCGGAATCCGCGACGAAACGGTTACTGTAGCTAACGTTATCGAATCGCAGTCTTGTTTCATACTTGATTCTCCAGCTTGAGCCATAATGTTGAATTAATTAAAACTTGAAAAAAAATGTGTTCACTCACTAAAAGTATTTTACACTAAAGTCACCAGTGTTATGTACGGAATCGAAGGTTAGTCGGGTTACCAATGTTGTGTACCGAATCTCGGGTTCGTCGGGAAACCACTGTTGTGTACGGAATTTCGAGTTTGTCGGGGTCACCAATGTTGAGTATGCAGGGTACTGTATATAGGTAGGTACCTTACTAAGGTGACTTTGTTAATACACTGATACTTGGAAGTAATATTTATTGCGCGTCCGTTCTGTCACAATCCATAACGCATACTGGTTGACTTAAACTATGGAGAGACACGGAGTGTGCCCCTACAACATTTATTGTCCTAGATTTCAGGTGGAAAACGTAATGAAATTGACTTAAATCTAAAACAAAAAGAAATTTGCAATTTCTATTCTCGCTCGATTTTATTATCAGACTTATTTGTTTATTGGAAATGTAACGTCGAATGTCAAATGTCCATGTAGCACCAACTGCCATGAAGATCTGGGTTTGAAGTTGTTGAGTATGTTTCATTGGGACAGTAATTCAGGGAAGCTACCGCAGTGTCTCACGACAAAAATAATAACCACGGTGTGTTGCCAATCATTACTTGTGGTTCTAAGATATAGCCAGTAACGATGGGCTTTATAAGAATGCTCAAGGTCAACGAGATAATGATTATGCTTGGAGTTTCTCTGAGTGATAGTATTAGACTTCAAGATATCTGCAAAAGAACCAAAGTCATCGACGTAGCCCTGACGATTTATAAACTTAAGTATCAGTAGGCGTTACAAATTACTCATATAATAGATTGCTTGGAGAACTAACAAGTGCTCAAATAAAGACCACATAACGAAAGACATATTGTGGGCAAACCCGCCGTAAGGATAAACTGGGACACGGTATAAATTGCAGGAACCCGATGGATACGAGCAACGTAAGACCGCTCGTTGTGGTGATATTTAGGGAAGGCCTAGTAGTAATGGTCTGCGGATGGATGGGTACTTTTCTCTTAGATATAAAAAACTACTAAACTAGTTTTAGACACCAGAATAACGTATGGGATATAATTTATAACGATATTGTATAATTTTGTCAAAATACCACGATAGGGGTCAAGTATGATTGAAAAAATGTTTCCTTCTGGGAACAATCTCGGCGTGCGCTATATAAACCGTTATAGTCAATACATTTTTTTGTTTTTTGAACTGACTACACTATTGATCTGACGAACACAGCTTCATCGGCCTACTAAGGCAAGCGCTTAAGGCACTTCACCGCTTGACAACAAGCTTAAGTGTGGCAAAGTGGCCGAACTTCGGCTTGGGCTTTAGATACAACACCGCGAATTTGTGTAAACTAAGCAAATCGTTAAAGTTAAAAATTTTTTTAGCCCATTTTATTTACATAATCGCGTCACCAACGAAATATTTTTCTCTTTTTTTTAAGGTTTCGCTATAAAAAATTAACGAATATATAATTTATATGTTTTTGTTTGCCTTTTATTTGAATTTTATTCATTTGTTTGTTCATTTGCAATTTTATAAAAGAAATATTTATGTATGTGAAGGGTTACGCTTAATCGCAGTTTTGTGACAGATTGTAAGTTTATTAAAATTCATAGCTTTTGCATAGAAATCTTGGCACATATACATTTTGTACTTATTTCACTGCACGCAATTCAAAACGTCTATTGAGTTTAATACGTATTTAAATGCTTAATATAGTTAAATATGGGCATTGAGTAGGAAAAGTTTAATAAATATGTGTATATTTTTGAATTTTTTAAAAGGTCCACGAACATCACTCCACTTGCCACCTCACTTGCCACCTCACTTAATTGATTTTTCATAGAGAAAGTTTAAATACTCGAGGCTGGATGGCGCTCTAGCACACAAACTTCTGTACCATACAGCCAATACTTATAAAAATTGATATACGTATATATTTCAAAGCAGAGAATATCTTTGGGCTAATTGTTTAGCTATAACTCGATTTTATAGGTAATAACAATATAATGTATAATATATTTTTAAAGTGTATAAACCCCACAAACATATTATACGATATGGTCCTTTTTTAATTATTTTATAGGATTCAACATTTGACCACGATCTCATCAGATGTTAAATGGCGATGTGGTCTAAGATGGTAAACACTAAACCTAAAGGAGGCTGGGTTTCAAGTGCAGCTACCGGAACACATAAACAAGTGTTTAAATTTGAGGGCGGTAGCTAGCCAGGCGGTCTTAAAAAACCCCTATCACCACTGTATACTTTCAACACGTTTTCCTTCACTGAAAGCCCCGGCTCAATCCAAGGGTTCGAACACGCTAATAACTAAGTCACCATCCATTTAATTATTCTATTGCAAATATATTGAACGAAGCCGCAGACTATTGCCAATATATAACATATACGACGATCGTAGTTAACGGGAAAATTAACAAGAGTTCCGAGAACTTAATCGTTTAATAATAATGGTAAGGTATAATTTCCCACAATAACAAGCGTAGGCGTGCGACGCGACACGTGTTACTTCAAACAATTAAAACAGTGAATCATTGTAATTAAGTTTATTAATTATTATTAATGTCTTTTCGGCTTCAATACTACTGCGGTAATATTTATACATACATAATTGAGTCAAAGATTTAGTAAAAGTAAATATCTAACGAATTACCAATTTCAAGTTTACCGATACTAACTCAAACTCAGTTAATTTCAATATTTATTTACTTAATTAAAAAGCGGTCCAGTTGATAACGAATATTATACCGCGGTCTTAATTCAAACCAACCAATAAGAGGTTACTTCTCTGATGATTGAGTTCGAACCCCCTGTGTGATAATGCGCTTTAATTAATACCTATATAGTGCGTAAAAACGGACGAATTTATTAACCAACGACACAAATTCGTCTTATCGAGCTATCCGTATGCTTCAGCCACAGAATAAGCGACGCGTTGGTACAAAGTCACCCCTTTTATCTACACCTAAAAACCTCGCCAATGTGAAGAGCCGGTTAAAAGGTTGAACCCGGTGAAATTGCGTCAGATTTTACGCAAGTAACTGAAACATAAGGGACATCGTTTCTTCCTACATATAACAATAAACTGTTACAGTGGGAGAGGTGATATTTTTCAAAAATCTTGTAGTTTTTTTTAGATTCTGAATTTAGATGTATAAAATACATATTTAAATATAGATGCGTATAATAATTGTTAAAGAATGTTGCGACCTGCGATGTTTACGAGTGGCGTAAAAAATATTATAAAAAAAGGTGTGTGTGCGATTCACACACGATAGAAGTGAAACTTCAGTAAATCGATAAAAGAATGAGATGAATATATATAACAAGGGTAGGATAATTACAAAGTTTATTTGTTTAAAAATGAAAGTATTTTGATTAATTTTAAAATATATTTTATATTTTATTTAACATATGTTACATAATTTATTGTTCAAGTTCCATATTTTCAGTTTCAACAAACAAGATATAAAAATACTCACAAACACTGTTAAACAATAACACGCTGACTTTTTACCAAAAAGCTGTAATACGCAGCCGCATACAGTGTACAGTTTTTTTTTTTTTTTTTTTGTAATGTGGGAAGAAATCCTTCATTGGACACCCACAGCCCTGGGGAGCTGTGGGGTGTCAGACTCCTACTGACTAAAAAAACCCACAAGATACCGTCTGCCGCGCTATGGAGTGGCACGGGATCGAACAAGCAAGCACCATGCCACCCCGGCGACAAGGCCCAGCGCGAACGCCCTGACCGCGACGACAGCCCGGTCAAGCTGCCTACCCGTCTATCGAACCAATGTGCAATGGAAAGTCAGGTCCCCAGCCCCTTCCCTCCTTGGTCCGGTTTGGTAGTCAAGGGGTCACCCCCTCCAACCACCACCACCTGTAACTTTTTTACGTGGTTTTCTACCACGGTGACATTTTAACGAGGTTTTCTCCCTCTCCCTCCGCCCGAAGGCCACCCCTCTGTCACTTTTTAATGTGGTTTCCTCCCACAGGAACTTTTTAATGAGGTTTTTCTCCCTCTTCCTCCGCCCGAAGGCCTCCCCTCTGTCACTTTTTAACGTGGTTTCCTCCCACGGTAACTTTTTCTTGAGGTTTTCTCCCTCTCCCTCCGCCCAAAGGCCGTCCCTCTGTCACTTTTTAACGTGGTTTCCTCCCACGGTAACTTTTTAACGAGGTTTTCTACCTCCCTCCGCCCGAAGGCCTCCCGTCTGTTTTTTAACGAGGTTGTCTCCTCAACACCCGTAACTTTTTAACGTGGTTTTCTCCCATGGTGACTTTTTACCGAGGTTTCCTCCCTCCCACCGCCCGAAGGCACACCCGTCTGTAACTTTTTAACGTGGTTTTCTCCCACGGTGACTTTTTACCGAGGTTTTCTCCCTCTCCCTCCGTCCGAAGGCCACCCCTCTGTCACTTTTTAATGTGGTTTCCTCCCACAGGAACTTTTTAATGAGGTTTTTCTCCCTCTTCCTCCGCCCGAAGGCCTCCCCTCTGTCACTTTTTAACGTGGTTTCCTCCCACGGTAACTTTTTCTTGAGGTTTTCTCCCTCTCCCTCCGCCCAAAGGCCGTCCCTCTGTCACTTTTTAACGTGGTTTCCTCCCACGGTAACTTTTTAACGAGGTTTTCTACCTCCCTCCGCCCGAAGGCCTCCCGTCTGTTTTTTAACGAGGTTGTCTCCTCAACACCCGTAACTTTTTAACGTGGTTTTCTCCCACGGTGACTTTTTACCGAGGTTTCCTCCCTCCCACCGCCCGAAGGCACACCCGTCTGTAACTTTTTAACGTGGTTTTCTCCCACGGTGACTTTTTACCGAGGTTTCCTCTCTCCACCCTCTGACGGGCGAACCGAAGCAGGCCCATCCTTACCCCATCCCCTGTCCCCTCTGATAAGCAGAGGGGTACTGCGAGGGGCGCCGTCTGCCTGTTCTGGAACCGAGCCCCAGGAGTGTTTATCGGCTCTCTAGTAGTGTTCTGCTAGACAGGGTCACCTCGTGTAGGATGTGGCTCTTCACCACGCACTGACGGTCTAGGGAGGCAGGCTAAGGCTCCACGAGGGAACTGTATTCGCCTGTGGGTCCACCCCCTGCGGTTCCGAGGTACAAGTATCTCATCCCCACTTAACACAGTGTACAGTACTTTAACATATACTAACACACGTTAAATGCTAAATACAAGCAAGTATTAAACAGTGTGCAATATACATACACACCGACATTTGCTCTCTCACTCTGACTCACAATTTCACTTCAAAAATAGTATGTATATTTCTGTCTCATTCTTTGCCGGCTTCATCCTACACAGTTTTGTATTTGTGTCTCTTACCTGTCGTTTTCCGTTGCATCCGGTTTGTAATCACAACGATTCTAAAGAAGTTTCACTTTAAAAAAAGGTCCCTGCTCTAGCTCACATCGTATGCGACATTACTGTTCCGTTTTTGATTTTGCTGCGTTACGACGTCTAACACGTAATAATTAATTTGATATTTTGAATTTATAATTGTATTTCAAACTGTTCCGTTATTGGTTTTGATGCGTTACAACGTCTAACGCATAATAATTAATTTGATATTTTGAATTTATAATTGTATTTCAAACTGTTCCGTTTTTGGTTTTGATGTGTTACCACGTCTAACGCGTAATAATTAATTTGATATTTTGAATTTATAATTGTATTTCAAACTGTTCCGTTTTTGGTTTTGATGCGTTACGACGTCTAACGCGTAATAATTAATTTGATATTTTTGATATTGTAATTGTATTTGAACACTATTGAAAGGACTTTAATAACTTTGTTGAGTTGAGTGTTTGTGACTTTCTCCTACAATAAAATTTGCAGCTATGCATATATTATCTTTGCTTTTGTGATTAACTTTTAACTATATTATGCGCAAGCCCGGATTTACTTATATTCAGAGCGACAAAAAAGATGGCCGTGGACTGTAAATATATTTTTGTTTTATATATTTTTACTATCCATTAACAACAAACCCCTTGTCAATTTAAAACACAGATATCACGGACGGTGGGGTCCAGACTTGGTAAAACCAATAACAGTTCTTTAGGTAATAGTATTAGGATTTACAACAAAGTCCCAAAGCATAGTACCGATATGCTGCACTATAACCTTAAGCACCACGTCAAGCTAGTTTTGGTGTCAAAAGTCTATTATCAATGTGTTAACGATCTTAATCGTGGATAAAACCTTTCTCTGTGGCACCAGTAAAACAATTATAATATATATATGAATAAATAGGTACATTTCGGCTTGTCTTCCTCGACATTGTGTAAGTATAATAAGATTTTTGTCGTATATTGCATGCAAATAAGGCTTGACTTTTTATCTCTAACCATTCTAGTTTTCATTTTCCGAAGCAGAATCTGTGGCAGAGTCATGTACTTCTAACAAACCATAAAACATAACGTGTACCCGAGAGGACCGCGTTCAACGGAGTTGTTGACAATTGTGTGGCCTAACAATTTAATTAAAACTTTTCTCATACGACGTGACACGCTAAATATTTGTTATCATAGTTTTCTTGTTATTATTATTTTTTAATGTTTTAAGGAACGTTGCTAAATATTTAGCATTTAAATTTTAAACTAAATAATTGTGGAAAGCTCAATTTGCATTTCAATTATCAGCATAGAAAATAGAAATATTGTATAAGAATAGCTATGAAGCCGTCACAGTGGCTCTTTACTAATTTCTAGTTGTATTTCGAGATCAAGCAGTAGTTTATTCTAGAACTGAGAGTCTTGTAAACCGACATGACATCCGTTGATAATTTGACAATTTCTCGCTGGTGTTCACCATTGTTTTAAGATTCTACTGCGATTACCGTAAAGCAGAGAGTAGTCTATGTGCTGTACAAATATATAACATATGTAATGGTCATAATTTTAAAAAACTTTTTGTTTCGTTTATATTTATGTACCTATTTTTATTTTCCATCCTTACATATAGAAAAGCGAGAAACTAATCGTAATAATTTCATTTTTATTAACTGTATTCTTGTTTTAGATTTAGTGATAATACTCAAACATGAACAACGTCTGTATATAAATAAATCGTAGTCATATTTAAATACGAACAATACAAAAAAAAAGGAAATACTACACTGATCATATATAAAACATCCATAATATTATTGTATTATTCATCGTCCACGAACCCTTATCCCACCTAAGTAGGGTCGGCACAACATGTTTTCCTTTTCCATTCTCTCTTGTCAGAAGTCATCACAGAATTCACACCTTTTATACACATATAATTTTTTCACATAATCTATTCATACCTTTTTCGGTCTTCCTCTACTCCTGTATCCATCCACCTTCATACTTAAAGCTTTTCTAGTCAAAATACTTTCATCTCTCCTCATGTCATTGCCACACCGTGCGAATCTATTACACCTCAACTTCTCTATCATTGGTGGTATTTATATTATAGTGTTATTTTATTATTGTCATATTAAGTAACAATAAAAACGTAATTATTGGAACGCTGCACTCCTTATCGAACAATAAACGTGGCTGATGATGAATGGAGCCGTGTATATACGAATCAGTGCGTTTCCAACCCCAGTGCGCTTATTGTCGGGTCGAACCGAGCCGAGTAAACTCGATTCAGCGTCACTTACCCGAGCGTGACGTTCATTTTTATCCACTATGCAATGCGCTTGAAGAAGTTTTCACTTAAAAAAAATATTAATTTTAAAAACTCAGTCGTTTAATTTATAGTAATCTTACAAAACCAACTTTAGACTTTCTCCCTCGTATACGAACAGACACGTGAAACTCGCCACGATAGACTACCCTTCTATATTTACACGGAGCCCATTATGAATATTCCTTTGATACATTTCAATCTATGTTTGTATTCCACGAGGGTTGTCAAGGTTAGATTGACGTAAATTCTCACTTTCTTATTCATGTTTAAATCAAATATTTTGTTTTATAGCGGTTTTTCTTCGACTCAGCCTATTTCTGTTTATAGTTTATTCCCTTTTGCGGTTCATATTGCGTATGAGAAAAACTTTTTGGTCGCTCACATCTCTCGTTGAATAGTTTATATATTTTTAAAGAAGTGATCATTATTACAAAAACTAAAAATGGATAACAAATTATTGTAGAAATCATTATTCAGCTGTTGATTATCAGTTATTGTTATAGGCAAAGATAATGACCGATCGTTGATATAGCAATGTGCGAATAGATAAGCTTTGTGCAAAAACCCGTAACTATAAAAAGAGAGTACTACACGTTGTTCAAACTCAAACTTAAAAAACAAATATTAATTTAATTTACGTGTTCTAGTTATAAATTACACAATAGCAGAATAATCGATAATAGCTTATAACAACAATTATTGCAAAATAACACAACAGCGTGTTTCGTTATGGATAGCCGTTATTGGTATCTATACTTTTTCGTTTGATAGTCTAGAATTAAGTCACTATACTCATTAAAACAAAATATTTTTCGTATTTAATCTCTGAAGTTCAAGTGCATTGTCACAAAATACGTTTTAAAGAATGAAATACACTCAATGTATCATTATCACATATCTCATTTGATCATTTACAAGGCAGTGAAATATTATTTAGTTTATAGACTTAACGTGACATCTATGCAGGAAACAAGTTAACTTACTCTAGTCTTATTATTATAGCATATTTATCGTTTATATAATTACGATAATTAAAATTATTTCCGAAATTAACCTTATAATAATTGCTAATTATATATTAACTATCATAACCTTAATAACCTTAAACACAACAAAACATAATGCGTAACACTGTCCGAGCTCCAACTATCGCAATTAAACTTCGGTTTTAATATAAAATACATACATAAAATAACATTACATAGTTAATTAAAAGTTTCAACTAAATTTTAGTTTACCAACAACAATTAATTTTAAATACTTGAGAAGTAAACAGCTATTAGCAGAAAGATAAGCAGTATTAAGAAAGTCATTAAATATTGTGTTCAGAGTAATTTATACTTAGTTAAATTAATTGAAGTTATATTTCTTTTGACGCGTTTGAGAAAAATGACAAAAGTGATTTTTTAAGATGCGCGTGCACATCGACACCATGAAGTTTAGGTTGGTAATTGTTTCTCAAGTTTTCGTGATAAGTGATGTTCAAGAATCTACAACACGCGTTTTATATCAGTGGAAATAAAAATATTATACATCAATATACATGTGGCTTTGTATATCATTATAAATTATATATGGTGATGAATGATAATTTATTTTCAGCGTTCGTGATAGAATTGTTTTTTTTTTAATATTATAAACTTTTTTAAGTGGGTTTATAGATTTGAGATCAACCGTCGGTATGTACTCTTTTTATTTGTTTACATTATAAATTATTTCATTATAAATAATAAATAGTTTATTCCTCCTTCTTTTAGGTATCGTAATTGATTTTCTATGAAGATATATACAAAATTAGTTTTAATGCCTGAAGTTTTTTTTTTAAATAAACCGATATCAATTGCCATTGATGTCTTTTTTATACTAAAAAACTTCTTACGTACGTACATTTTTACATATGTACACACACGTTATGTATTTTCTTATTACGCGTGAATAACAATAACGTTCAAACGAAGTTTATTATAATATACCCGTTAGTTTGACTAATAAACTATACTATTGCTTATTTAACTATACGATCATACTATTTAGTGCTTGTACTATTGACATACTTTTTCGTGCGTGCAGCCGGCGTTCATTAATTTATAAAACGTTATGACGTCAATAAATCTATATTCTTCCACAGGATCCTATGAAGCTTTAAAATACTATAGAAAACAACTAATTTAGCAAAATAAAAGTCTTACCTGATTCCTGAGGAGTCGGAGCGGTGAATACTTGAACTAAACTCAAGAGAAGCAGCATCGCTGCCTTGTGCCACTTCGACATCATTCTTACCTGTAACAAGAGTAACATATTATTATTAATTCTAAGCTAGCTGATTCTCGCCCGCTTAGTTGAGTATTAAGAAAATGACAAAGTGTCAATGGAATAAAAAAAATAAGAAGCCTAGAACCATCTTCAAAAAATCCTGTATCAAATGGTCATAGGTCTATGACAAAACATTCGGTAGTTTGTAATCGACCCTCAAAGGAACAGTATATGTATTCTAAATACAGATAGATAAAATATATACTTCTCTCTCGATTTCATTTGCGAGTTTATCTTTGATTTACCTAACTAGTGTTTTTCTACAATAGTAAAAAAATAATAGTGTTGACATTCAGGATTAAAAACATGAAATGTTCTTCACCAGATTCCAGGCTACTTTTGTGCCAAATTTCCTGGCAATCATTTGAGTAGTTTAAGCATGAACATATTACAAACAGACGAAGTTAGTTTAGCTTTTATATATTACTATAGATATTCATACTTTATTGACAAAAAAAAGAGTAATGTAGTAAAATAACACCGTATGCATCAATTAAAACCACTGAAAATACAATATTGAATATGCTAACAGTCATTTCTCCAGGCTCGCTTGGGTATCTACAACCTTCAAGTTGAAAATCTATCGTCGATTACCTATATATGAGTTCAAGCGTCTGCATTTGAGAGCGAATCGTCCTCTAGGTTTAGTATGTTTACCGTCTTAGACCACATCATCATTTAACATCAGATGAGATTAAGATAAAACGCTAAAATCTATACAGTACTTAAAAAAAGAGTTATTTTTGAAAACACCATATTTTTTTTTATAATAGGGCAGAAATACATACTACAATAAGTTACCACGTCTGTATTTCGTAAGATGCTTACTGTTTCGAAAAAGTTATTAATAATTCGCAACGTCAGTAATGTCCACGAGGCTCGACACGAGACGCCTCACGAATCTCAAATCGTGACTTACTAACAAAGTGTCGTTACAAAAACGGAGCTTCGCTATTTCTTAATATATTTTTCTAGGGTGCTAAAATAATAACTTAATTTTATTACAAATAACTTTCTCATTTCTCTTCTTTGTATAGAATTTACCTATAATTTATTGTCACTCCAAACATTTATTTGTAAACATAGATATATAAACATATTAGATATAAGGCAATTACTGTTATAATCAGAGTTATAATTATTATTTTACATAAACTATCAATTCTAGATAGTTTACAGACACATCGGTTACTTATTTACGTATTAAAAAAAACCGATAACAGAAATCGTCAGTTTCAGATTATCTAACACTAGCGACTGCGTACGTACTTGGTCTGCGTTGGTATTTTTATAAATTGTGACCTGGTATACATATATAGTACTCGTGTAAATCTAATTGCTTTTCAGATGACTGAAATTTTTTAACTTACTGGACTCGACGACCCATCATTACCTTTTGTACAATTTAAACAATATTTTAATTATAGCCTACGTGCTATTCTAATGTACATGCTACAGAGTGGAAAATTTCATCAAAATCTGATCAGTTGTTTTTACGTGAAAGAGTAACAAGCACAATCCATCCTCACAAACTTTCTCGTTAAAAATATTACTAGCTTTTGTCCGCCACTTTGTTAGTGTTAATGTGAAATTGACTTATTTCTCAGTAACAGTACTTACTTCTGGGTGTAAAGAACCCTTTGTACTTTTATGTTCTCGTAACAAAGTATATGCATAATTACATTGTAGCCGTCTCCTGCAGCCTAAATAAAAAAACATAATCAACATGTAAACCTTATAAGTTTACGAAGCAATAGGATCGCTGGCTGAGGTGTGAGGTGGGGGCGACGACTCACACGCACCTGACGGCCGCGCGCCTTCGACACTCCCACGCCAGTATGCCCCTAATACTTATTTATGCTCTTTGTAGTATGCTCTGAGACCACTCCGCGCGTCCTCGTTTCTCGCTACTATCGCATTATTTCGTTCTTCATTGTGAAATCAAACTTTTATTTTGTGCGCATAATTGCACCACGCGACATTTTTTCATTCACAGTAATTAGTAGGGATTAGGATAATGAAATAAAGAGTCATAACCTAAAAACGTGAACAGTTCTTTGCAGACTTCTTGACTTGTTTTAAACAAGATTTTGGAACAACGTAAATATATAGAGGGAGCATTGTAACAAATTTACAGAAGGCGATTGGTGAATACCAAGTTATGATTTCGTCCATTTTACGTTTACATAATCTGTTCTAGCTGATGTTGTCGCGCTCGCGCTCTATTCTGTAGTTCGGGCACAGCATGACAGCAATAGATTCCTGTACTAGAAATTTCTTGCTGACCTGCCTTTTCGTTTAATATTTATTAAATATCAATCCCTATTTTCAACGGCATTTGAATACAATAACTCTCATAAACCATCAAACCTCATCCAAATAATACATTAAATATTTACATAATAGGAGATATTCACAAAACGAATACTTACAAAACAATTTCAATGCAACTTATATAAATAAATTACGCTGTAAATTACCTCTCAAGGAAATCATACGGAAACGAAGACAATGGCAAGGCAAAATCACGGTTGTACGCGACTACATCTCGCAGAAGACTTTAAAGTGCAAGGTATATTAGTCTTCGACTACTTAGGTTTATTGATTTCGCACTGAAGTAATTTCCTTCTCTGTGGTATTGTGTATTTCTTTTCCTGTTAGGATAATGTATCGCTTGCGAAATTTATCAATTTGTGCAATCGGAGATATTTTTAGCAAGAGTGTACTTGAAAATGTTACGTATTCATAAATAAACTTTTGGCGGTGAAGAAAAACAGAAATTTGAGATATCAAATCCATTCTCTGAGATACAAACTCTTTTGGATTTAAAATTGCTTATTGATCGCTGTAGGCTGATATTATACACGTCCCTTTCTCGTAACATAAAATATATTGCAATTCCCAAACAACAGAAATAGCAGAATGTTTAGTAGGGTAATATTCATCTTAAAAGCAGATCATAAAACAAAAGTATCAATGTAACACTGAGTAAAATTGATACGCGTCACGTTACCGCAATCCATTGACACAATTGGCTTTCATCATCATCATCAGACCTACTGCAAGATCATAGGCCTGTTCCCAAAAGAAAGTATGGGTATAGTTACCACACCAGCTCACGACGTCTTAGCGATTTCAAACATATATGTCATAAAATGAAAGGGCGAAATCTCGAAAGACTGTTTGACAATGTTTTATGACAATGTGGTTTCACACTAATATGCTATAAAGAAAAAATAAAGTTTCGAGACGCCCTATATTTAAAACCCTATTATGCGACTACAATAATCAGAACGATAGCGATGTGTGTATGTTTTTTTTCCACGCGTCGATGACTCTTCGTGCAGTTTTATTTATTTAACGAGTTTGTTCGCGATATCCGGAAATAACTCAAGAGTACTCTCGACATTTTCTTAGTCTTTTAAAAAAGTGTAACTTGTTGTACGGGTTATAATAATGTCAGTCAGTCAGTATTGCCACAGTCGATGCCGCGGAGCGTACACCGCCCAAACAGGAGGGCGGTGTACTGGTGGTCGCCGGAAATTGCTGATCTCCGAGCGGCCTGCTCCGCGGCCCGGCGGCTGTTCGGGCGCAGCCGCCGGAGGAGTCATCGGGACCCAGAGGAGGAAGCCCGACTGTATGGTGACTACAGGACCAAGAAGAAGGTCCTTTTTTTTTTTTTTTTTTTTTTTTTTTTCGTGGGGAAATCCTTCATGGACACGCCACCCTCCCGGGGGAGAGGGTGGGTAGTGTGAGACTCCTACTCACTAAAACCCCACGGTGTACATCTGCCGCTATAGGATTGGGGCGGCACGAGATCTCTAAAGCATTCATCGTGCCGCCCCAGCGGTTAGCCCGGTGTCAAACAGCGACACCGGGTCCCGACCTTGTCAGGAGACGACCATGTACACACCGGTCGTCTCCTCCGTCCACCGGACCTGTGCAATGGGAAGATGGGCCCCCCGACCCACCCTCCCAGGTCCAGCTAAGACGGTGGAAGGAGGCGAGCAAAACGCCCCCTCCTCCCACCGGTCCTCCGTTGGCGGAGACGGCCACTCCGAGGGTCCAGCTCGCGGACCCTCTCCGCCACCTCCTTCTGCGAGACGACTTCCTCGCAGAAGGAGGCTACTGCATTCCACATACGCTCGCTGCCAAGCATGGCCTTTACCACGCTCGGCAGCGAGAGATCCACACCTACCGCCGCAGCCAGAATACGGCGTTGCTCCTCCCACGCAACACACTCAGACAGAGTGTGCTGCGCGGTGTCCGGCTCAACGCCGCACTCGTGGCATACGGCGGTTGGCTCCCTGCGTGCGATCCGGTGCAGGTACCAACCGAAGCACCCGTGCCCGGTCAGCACCTGCACCAGACGAAACGACAGAGAGCCCCATCGTCTCGAATACCATTCTGGCAGGACCGGGCGGACGGCGTCGATAGTGTATCTACCGTACCGCGCGTCCGCCAGGTCCTGCCGCCACCTATTCAACATCTCCTCACGGAGTCTCCCGCGCATAACCTCTACTTCTCTGGGAGCTGGAGGCTCCCTCATCCGTTTCTTGACCGCCGTATAGTTATATACGGCGGCAAGCACCTCTGCCTCCAGCTCCCAGGGAAGGGAGCCGGCGAGCACCATGGCCGCCGCTGAGGACACCGTTCGGTATCCTCGTATCGCCCGCAGCGCCACAGTGCGCTGCGCATTTCGCAGTGCACGTATGTTAGTGGCGCTGAGGGCGTCCACCCACAACGGTGCCCCGTAGACGGCCATGGATCTTACGACCCCCGCATAAAGGCGGTGGCAGCTAGCACCCGGCCCCCCCCGTATTGGGGAGGAGTCGTCCAAGTGCCGCCGCCGCCCCGACTATGCGCGGTCTGAGCCCCTTAAAATGGGGCTCGAACCGCCAGCGTCCGTCCAGAGTGAGGCCCAGATACTTCATCGGGGCCCCCACCCTGACACGGACGCCCTCCACGTAAATGTGGGCCCCAGGAGGTGGCCCTCGCCGAGGCCCATGAAACATTAGGGCCTCGGTCTTTTCGAGGGCCACCTTGAGGCCCAGCCTTCTGATGCGCCCGACCACGAGAGTCACGGCATCCGTGGCCAGGCGCATCAGGTCAACCCATTCCCCATCCCCCCGGGCCACGACTAGGGTGTCATCCGCGTATGAAGAAGAAGGTCCTGCAAGTTGCCATTAGTCGGGCGAAGGAGGAGGCATGGGAGGAGATGCTCCAGTCGCTGGAGAGGGACCCGTGGGGGCGCCCATACCGCATGATGCGGGCAAAACTTCGCGGCCGGGTGCCCCCCACTACGGAAACTCTCCAGCCGGAGGTGGTTGAGAGGGTCGTGGGAACTTTGTTTCCCGACCCTCCGAGTATTTTGTCTCCACCCATGCCTCCACTTCAGGCAGCAGTTGCGGAGGGGCTTGTCGACCCTCCTCCTCCAGTAATGGAGGAGGAGATGGGGAGGGCGATTGAGCGCCTCCGCAACAAGCGAAGAGCGCCCGGCCCCGATGGGGTCCCGGGCCGGGTGCTCGCCCTTTCGCTGGGCCATATAGGGGGGTGGTTTCGGGAGCTGCTCAGCCAGTGCTTGTTGGCTGGGCAGTTCCCGAAGCCCTGGAAGCAGGGGCGGCTATGTTTGCTTCAGAAGGAGGGCCGCCCCCCGGACTGCGCGTCCGCGTATCGGCCCCTCGTGCTGCTGGACGACACCGGTAAGGTGCTGGAGAGGGTAATTGCCTTCCGGGTCGTTCAGCACCTAGAGGGGGTGGGGCCGAACTTAGCGGACGCGCAGTACGGCTTCCGGGCAGGGCGATCTACTATAGACGCCCTGACCCTCCTCAAGTCGCTGTCCGCAGAGGCGACCTCCCACGGGGAGAGGGTTTTGGCAGTGTCCTTGGACATCGCCAACGCCTTCAACAGCCTGCCGCACGTAGTTATAAGGGAGGCACTCCAGTATTTTGGAGTGCCCCCTTACTTGCGGCGGCTGTTGGAGGCGTACTTGGAGGATAGGGAGGTCGCCTATGTAGACGGCGACGGAAGAATGGTCCGGCGGGAGACGAGGTGTGGGGTTCCACAGGGGTCGGCCTTGGGCCCACTCCTGTGGAACCTGGGCTACGACTGGGTGCTCCGCGGTGCGCTCCCTGTCGGGGCGCACCTGATATGTTACGCGGACGACACCCTAGTCGTAGCCCGGGGGGGGGATTGGGAAAATGTTGTGCGCCTGGCCACGACGGCCACAACCCTCGTGGTTGGGCGCATACGACGGTTGGGCCTCAGGGTGGCCCTAGAGAAGACCGAGGCCTTTCTATTTCATGGGCCTCGGCGGGGGCCACCACCTGGGGCCCACATAATTGTTGAGGGCGCCCGTATCAGGGTGGGGACCCAGATGAAGTACCTGGGCCTTACCCTGGACGGGCGCTGGCGATTCGAGCCCCATTTCAAGGGGCTCGGACCTCGAATTGCTGGGACGGCAGGGGCGCTCGGCCGATTACTACCCAATATAGGGGGGCCGAGCGCCGGCTGCCGCAGACTATACATGGGGGTCGTGCGGGCGATGGCCCTCTACGGGGTACCGGTGTGGGCCGACGCCCTCGGTGCCGCCAACGTGCGCGCGCTGCGGGCAGCGCAGCGCATTGTGGCACTGAGGGTGATACGGGGATACCGCACCGTGTCCTCGTCGGCGGCCTTCGCGCTCGCCGGCTCCCTGCCCTGGGAGCTGGAGGCGAGGGTGCTTGCCGCCGTGTATGAGTTCACGGCGGCAAGAAAACGTTTAGGGGAGCCTCCGGCTCTCAGGGAGATTATAGTAAAAAGACGGGCAGAAAGGGAGGAGGCCCTGGAGAGGTGGAGGCAGGACCTGGCGGACGCGCGGTATGGAAGATATACCGTCGACGCCGTCCGCCCGGTCCTGCCGGAATGGTGTAATAGGGAGTGGGGCTCCCTGACGTTTCGGCTGGTGCAGGTACTCAGCGGCCATGGCTGTTTTGGCTGGTACCTGCACCAGATCGCTCGCAGGGAGCCCACCGCCGCATGTCACGAGTGCGGCGCTGAGGAAGATACCGCGCAGCACACTCTATCTGAGTGTGCTGCGTGGAGAGAACAGCGCCGCGCTCTGACTGCGGCGGTAGGTGGTGACTTGTCGCTGCCGAGCGTGGTTGTGGCCATGCTCGGCAGCGAAGAAGCATGGATGGCCATGGCCTCCTTCTGCGAGGAAGTTATCTCGCAGAAGGAGGCGGCGGAGAGGGTCCGAGAGCTGGACCCTCTTAGCGGCCCTCTCCGCCAAAGGAGGGTCGGTGGAAGGAGGCGGCGCTTTGTCCGCCTCCTTCCACCTCCGTAGCCGGACCTGAGGAGGTGGGCCGGGGGGCCCATCTCCTCCTTGCACAGATCCGGCTGACGAGGGGAGATAGCTGGTTGTGTACCCAGACTACCTCCCTATTAGGACGGAGCCCGGTGGCCTTTCGCCGGGCTGACCGATGGGGCGACATGGTGATAGCCCAGCACGATCCCATGTCGCCCCAACCAAAATCGGCGGCCGGTACACCGTGGGGTTTTAGTCCGTGCGAGTCGGACATAACCCACTCTCTCCCCCGAGAGGGTGGGTATCCATAAAGGATTTCCCCACGTAAATAAAAAAAAAAAATAAAAAAAAAAAAAGTATTGCCACAGTAAATAATAATTATACAAGTAAAAACGAGTTCAGTTATGCAACTAATCAGTTAACTTGAATTTTAACAATGATACGTGGTTTAAATATAGTAGATAGATATACGTATAGTATATGTTGCTGTAATGGAATGAGAGAATATAAAATAATAAATAAATAACGTTTTACTATAATATTGAAATATTTAGCTTGTTCTGTCTCATGTTAGTGTGTGCAAGCTAAAGCGTTCTTTACGTGTAGATCACGAGAGTCATTCAATATCATTCAGAGTGACATAACTCGAAGAAAATTAATTTAAATTATTGTTTACTCTATACCAAAGCAATTTAACTTCTCGACTAAGACCCCAATCGAAAAGTTTAATGGCGTCTTCAATGCCAAGTCCAATGTAATATTACACTTCGCTGACCAAACGACAATCTCTACTACTAATTTTCATATCTCTAACTTCTTAAATAACTTTAACCTTTCCGAACTCTATTTCAATCTTGACGTACAATCTTTTGAGAGTAATTTAAAAAAAGCCAACACGTGTTATCTAATTTCCTATAGTAGTCCTCAGAAGTCGACCATTAAATCGTATTGAGATCTTTATCCCAAAGAAAAGTACAAATTCTGTAGATTTGTATACGTAACGATTGTGAAATATAGCGAACAAAGACTTATAAAGGCTTCTCTTTGTCACGGTAAGGATAAATAGCTACACCTTTAAATTTTTATATCTGTACATATTTTAGAAAAAAATACTGAACTATTTTATTTACACCTATTTATATTTAGACTAGCGGTCGTCTAGTCATCGAAATTGGTCGAATTTTAGTATTAAGGAAAAATATTAACTATTTTCAAGTTTATTGAAAACTCTTGATAACACTGAAACTCTGTAAGATCTACTAAACAAAAAAAAACAAGAAAATCGTTTGAGGAACAGAGGAGAAAGATGTATTTTAAATGTTTTGTCTCTGTTTCTATATATATTCCAGTAGATACCACACATATCCAAATGCATTACCTATAATAATATCTGACAACATACATACATTTTCCATCTATTAGGCAAATAAATGAAAAGAATAAAAAATATTTCCTAACTATGTTGTCGAATGTCAATTCATTTTATACTCCGACACTTACCATACATACTCCCATACTTGTTTTTTTTTTTATTTATAGTGTCCCCCACCCCTGTCAAACCTACCGTCTATCAAATATGACATCCCAAATCTATAGTACTCGATAAACATGACATTTCTTGTATTGATTGATAAATACTCGTAATATCACAAACTAAACAGCTTATTCCCGCAATATTTATGATAAAATTGAAATTCAGAAGCTTGTGTTAAGTGTTTGCGTGACCTAATTTTTTTATCTGCTTACATGAATTTGTTATCTATTTACATTAAGTCATAGTGGCTTAGTGATATGATAGACCTGTAATATTTAATCGATGTTAGCAGGTTTGAACTCGGGCAATTAATTACCAACGAATTTGTCGAAATTGGCGTACAATTACTAATTTAAATTAGGAACACTATAAGCTGACAGTGAAGAAAACCATCGTGAGGAAGCTTCAACCTGAGAAATATGCTTATACTACCGTATATGTAAGAAATATATTGAACTCAAGATTTCTCTATTTCTGAAATCGCCTATACTTCGTCGACTGCTGTCATAATTATGGCTATAGTTTCTTTTGAAAAAGCGGTCATTGGCCCAGTAGTGGAATTATAACAGCTTGACCTTTATTATGATAAAAAATACTTAAAATATATCCCATTTTACTATAAAATACTCATCTCTAACAACGAATTAACCTTGATAAGAAATCCTATAGGTATAACAACAGTCTTGTAAGCATTGTTTATGATTTCATTTAGAGGCAACAAGCAACTCTCTTAATTAATACATTATCATTATATACCTTTATTAAACTTTTCTTTAAAATATGTGCAAAATCCAATATGAACTTAATTACATGAAAACGATAAAACAATTCGAATTGCACTTCAATATTTAATGTTGTTGAATCATTATACACACTAAACTGAATAATCTATCATTTTATTACATAGGTAACGTAGAATACGTTATATAAAAGAGATGAAGGAATTTTTTTTTCATTAAATATATTTTATAAACAATGCTCTGAGGGTCTTTAGAGTCGATGACTGTACACATTTTCCATGGTTTTAGGATTTTTTGTCTGTCTATCTGTAGTTTCTACGCGCATCACGCAAAAACTACTTGATGGAATTTGCTTTGGCTTGGCAAATTGCTAATAGATGGGACGTGGGCTGGCGCGGTGATAATGTACATACCTTACTTCGGGAAGAGACCTATGACGCTGCAATTGTTCTGTTACAGTCTGATGATGATGCATATGTAAGTAAATCTTATGTATCATTATTGTGTTATTGTAGATTTTATCTCTCCCACGGGAACAGTACGTTTTTTCCTGAATGAGATTCCTATTTTTATTTCTAACAACCTATATGCAAAATTTCATTATGATTTGAGTATGGTTGAGTAGTAAAAGCGTGAGACAGCATATCAAACAAAAAAAACGTATTCTCCTTAATATATATGTATACATCTCCTATAGTTAGAATTGCAACGTGCATTAACTTCACTTAAAGAATTATATTCAAGTTATTTTAACAAATAAAACTCTCAGCTCATAGAATTAAAGTACCGCTACCGATTTTCTCTTTTGCAGGTCTCAACCGGTGCCGTTGCTCTGGTGACCCAGTTCACCCCCTCCGTCCCGCGCCCCTCTGCTCCGACCGTACCCCTCGACGAGCCCCAGCACCGCATCCCTGCATCGCTACATTAATACCCATAGCTCCTGAATTGATAGAGTAGACAGCCCGATAGGTTTGATGTTGAAGTATTCAATTAAAAACTATTCCCCCAAATGTATGTTTTTATTATATAGAATTTACATACAAGAACATATGAGACGTACTACAAAATACCTAGGTTTTTAAATGAGACAGAAATGCATATCCTGACCTACTTTTCTCTCATACTAGACTCGCGTCGCGTCTTCATTCGAAATACAATATTTTTTGATAGAGTGAACCGATTTTAATGAAACGAAAACTAAATGATACTTGATGTTTTATCATAAGTGTTATTGTACTTTAGCATTGATGCGTGCACAAACAAACAGACAGATATTTCTAAAAATGATTGAAATATATTTAATTACTTATTCTTAGTCACTTAGAATATTTTTTTACATAAAAATCTGAAAAGTACAGACATGTAAAATTTACAGTCTTAATATATGTTTAGATAATTAAATACTTGAGAAATAAATATATGGCAATGTAGATATGGTGAATTACGTTTATGAACAAATTTTAATTTTTTAAGTAAACAAATACACTATTAAAAAAATGTTTTAAATAATCTCATCATCCCTCAACAACAGAATAGGTAGGTACAAATAAATTTCTTAGTAAAAGTATAAACCAAAACTTTGAAATTATTCTCAAATATTTATACTTCTACATGTAATACGAATTATAAAAAAAAAATTGACACTATACATGAAAATAGTTATTTTCTTTAATAATTCAGGTATAATTTATTTCTAATACTTTACGTTCCGTTCGCCACTACGTTACTTACTAAAAAATACATACATATATATATATATATATTATCCAACGTATATATTTATAACAAAGTAATCCGTTAAGATATCTACTTTCTGGTAAAACAAAAGAAATCTCAAAGAGAAACTAAACCAAAAGGAAATTATTTAACAAAACACAACCGAAGGTTAATTAAAAGGGTGGCCTGGATATCTTTTATTGTTATCTGTAGACAGAATATTTAATTTTATAAACATCCTTATCATTGTTGTTTTAGGCGTTGTTTTGAATATTCATTGTTAGTTTCGTTGGGAGTGATCAGGCATGTATTTAAACTATTAATATAATCCTATTCGTTGTGGAAATTATGTTCACCCTGTAACCAAAATTAATACTTTAAAATATTTGACGAATATTAAGAATTAACTTTTATTCTTATACACGATACACTTATTGGACTTGAACTAGTAACTAGTAACTTGAACTTTTGTAGGTGGTATAGCTACGCTGAAGCTATTACTGGTTTCAGCATGAATGGGTCGGCTCGCCCGGGGTAGTACCACCCTCTCACAGAAAACCGACGTGAAGTAACAGTGCTTGCACTGTTGCGTTTCGTTCGGTCAGTGAGAGCGCCGGAGGCCCACATATATTAAAAGGCCGGCAACGCACTTGCGACTCCCCTGGTGTTGCTAGTGTCTATGGACGGTGGTGATCACTTACCATGAGGTGACCCACCTGTTCGTTTGCCCCCTATAATATAAAAAAAAAAAAAAAAAAAAAAAATAGTATCAAGTGAAACTAATTTCAAGGATTCTAATTTATCAGTACAATAATGTACTTTATGTATTGAAGTTCGATGAAGGATGAATATGCAACACTTATTTAATTTTTAAATTTGTGACAAATGAAAATGTTGTACCTATATTCGTATTTTGTTCTTACAAGAGTAGCGCAAATAGGCTTAGAAAGAGAATTAACCAAAAGTAGCCGTACTATATAAATAATACAATAAATGATATACTTAGACTGAATAGCGCATTTCTGTAAAATTTCCAAATTTCTAATACATTACCTTCATACACTCATATCTTCAACTTTGCTGTGGTGTTTTGTTATACATTTAAACGTAATCTTGGATTTGTCATCACAAATAGTGACAAAAGGCGAACCGGTAATCGTTTAATTATTGACACAGAAGCGCCTGTTAATCTGACAGTCGGTCAGTAAAAAATAAATGACAAATACGTATCGCAGCATAACGGCTATTGTGGTGTTTACAAAGTAATATTCTTTCATTAAATTACTTACAAAGGTTATATTATACTCGTGCCTGGTACGGAAATATAAATGTCGTCAAAAACCCTCTTCCCTTTTCCGACGAAAAAGACGCGTTCGCCTATTATACGAATTTGACGGGCCGAGAAATTAAAGCCTTATTAACGTATGTAACGCAAAATATGCCAGCTCCAATGTTAAATATATTACCATATACCTACTCCTGTAGACAAATTGCCAAAATGTGTTTGACACGTGGGACAGCTTTTAAAGGAGATTTTTAATAGAGTATCTACTTCTGTGTAGTGTTTGTAATGTAAAGCGATGATAGTTTAATTGACAGCGTGTTCAGATACCGTGTCGACTATATACCTATTCCTGTAGACTAATCGCCAAAATGCGTGAGGTACGTGGTACAACTTTAAAAAGAGATTTTTAATATAGTACCTACTTCTGCGTAGTGTTTGTAATGTAAAGCGATGATAGTTTAATTGACAGCGTGTTCAGATACCGTGTCGACTATATACCTATTCCTGTAGACTAATCGCCAAAATGCGTGAGGTACGTGGTACAACTTTAAAAAGAGATTTTTAATAGAGTACCTACTTCTGTGTAGTGTATGTGTATGTGAAACGATGATAGCGTCTTCGGACATCGCGTCGATCCACGTAGGGTCGAATGCTTGCAACAGAGTCGGAGTTTTCGATGAAGGAAAACGTTGTGTTGAAACCACAGCAAAGCGGTAGTAGAACTTTTTCTAAATCAATCTGGCTAGCTACCACCCTCAAGTGTTTAGTAGTCTGTCGTCAACAGCTGTTGATGTGTCCCGGCAAATGCACTTGAGAGCCAGGTTTAACGTGTTTACCCTCATAGGCCACATCGTCATTTAACATCAGATGAGATTGTGACCAAACGCAAAATCCTACAAAGTATTTTTTTTATGTGCTAGATCGTCATCACCTCGTGTGATGTTGAGGAAAATACATTATTTAAACTATAATAGCGTATCTAGTTGAAGAGTTCTACTAGGTGTTTTCCGATAAGATAAACTATTATCTTTAATTAGTCATTTGAATATATAGCATACATTAATATAAATTTCAAGTCATTACTAAGTTATGGAAGAATAAATGTACTCAGTATGATATTTGTCTGGTGAACTTATTAATATAATTAACAAACAATCGATAATTACTCCATAATATAGTCGTAGATATAATTAAACTCGGTATTTATTTGCTCGTTCATTTGGAAATGATCGATTGGCAATCAACTCGCGTTCAACAGTTAAGCGATTGAGTAGAGGGATTAAACGCATTAACACCAAACTGCCAAATAATCGAACGTTTACTTTGTAAATAATCTGGCATAATTTATCAACAGTATACTGTAAATTAATAAATATAATTATAGTCATTTTCACCGTTATGTCCGGTTCTTATGAATTTTCTTAACTATATCAGGGCGGCATTTCTTTTTCTTAATTAACCTCTATTATCTTGCTTAGTATTAATTTAGTCACTTCATGAAACCTAGTAACTACACTAAAATTTCCAACAGTATCTACTTTCACATTTATAAGCGATTTGTATTATTCTTGCATGCTCCCAGTTCATACGCGTTAAATATTAACTAATATTAAAAATATGATTGTGAGTTTGTTTATTACGTTTTCACGCGTTTACTCATCGATCATGAAATTTAGTATACACGTTATCACAAGCACAGAATATGGCCCGCTTTCATCCAGAAAAAAAAATACTGTCCCCGAGGGATTGAAATAAAATTAAGTATTAGTGGCGATTTATATATACTAAACGGTATATTGGAGTTTATCGATCTCAAATATACCAACATCCATTACAAACTATTGTCATTCTATCATTCCTCATGATTTTCGCATTTCTAAAGCAATACTGCATCACTTTCAACATGATATGGCTGACTAAGACCAGATACTCTGCGTATCTTTTTAATTTTAATAAAGTCTAGTAGTAACTTAAAATATAATCTATTTATTTATGTCATCATCAATCTCAATTAAACCAAAATACAATCAATCGATAAACAACCAGAAGAATAAACGATTAACTGAGAAAAGGAATACAAATATACGCCTTTATCTACCTAACGTGAACGATGGTTACACGCTACAGATGTAGTACGTGCGTAGCAACCGTATCAGTAAGGCATATTAAGTAAAAGTGATGTAAAAATTTGTCAGTGTTATTGTCGCGTAACTCTGCGTAGCAAGCATGACTGCTACGTTCGCTACGTTTAAACTCGTAGCCATGTGTAGCAGCCAATTCCACGATAGCATGTATTATTGTATCACTGCATAACTACTATCGTATGTAATATATTACAGATTTAATTTTTCAAAAGTATTCCAACAGAAAAAGCTATTTAATACAGTACAAGGTATTGCTATTTGCCTTTATACCGAAATAAAACATTTTTTAATATCTATTAAACCAATATGAACCTTAAATAAACTTATGAAATATTAATAGTCGTCTGTCTGTCTACCATATAATATTAAAACTTGCTTTCGGTTTTTATGTATAAATTTATTAAATTAATTTCTCAAGAAATATACTTTATAACTTGATGGAATTCTTTTTTATATATTATTATGTACATATGATATTGAATATTGTTACTTTTATTTTTAGAGATTTTAAATTAAAGACCAACCGCATTCAACTCTATATTTTCTAGAATCCAATAAAGTCACGCTTGAGTTAACAATACAACAGTACACAAAGTACAACATTTCGAGTTTATGCATATAATAGTCAAACAAAATGCTATGACAAATACTAATATCTTCGCAATTTCAATGGTATATATTCATCAGCGACTCCGTCTCCGTCTCTGTTCTTGGTAAGTTTTGTCTATAACATTGTTGTACCCCGTGAGTAATTAAAATGGCATTTGTATTGAAAGGAATTTCTTTCACAAAGATACAAGAAAAATAAACAAACATACACATCACATAATTGCACTACGGTCATAGTTACACCTTATAATGGCTCTGTGGTAAAGTTTAGCTTGCAATTTTTTTTTCAATTATCTTCGTATTCCCTTAGACATCCCGAATAATATTGTCTTCAAACGTTCAATGGCATGCTTACATTCTTCATAAAAGTGAGATTCGAAGTCTCTCCAAGGCGGGCGGCTTAATTCGAGATATTCGAAAAGATTCGTGACGTACTATTTTTAGAATACTATGGTTTGCTTTTAATAATCTGAGTGATAAGAACTCACTGTATGGATTTTTCTGCGCTTCGATTACTCATCTATTGATCATTCGTAACGAAGAGTTTGTCGAGTATTCAAGAATGGTCCAGATATATTTCGTTTGTTTCGTTCGGTATGTTCGAATTATCTGTATCTTTATACTTATTTACAATATTATTTTTATTTGAGATCCTTAAAAATTAATGTTTCTTGCATAACCTACACTAAGGGTAACATGGCTGTAACAACAAGTATCACTTCCATGAACATAAAAATAACGGCTTGTGAGTTATTCTAACTAGAACTTTGCAAATGTGTAAGTCGGTAATTTGTTCAAATCAAAGCGAACACTCTAACAGCCACAAAGGTACTTAAACGAATAATGCACGGCCGTCACATACGCAAAGGTATATCCGACAAAATATATAAGTAATCGGTAATACCTCTAAGAAAGAATACATTGATTAGCTCTCTTTCATCTCAACACATCTTTTGTGAGCTCGTAATATCCCGAAACGAGAAAAACAATTTCATTCTAATAATGTGCCGCGAGCTGATTTATTTCTGATAGAAACGATATTGTAATATCAATCTTTTATTTCGTTGATATTAGAGAATATTGCTTATTTGTATTAAGCTATTTATATCTTGGGGTCTGAGCAAATTGATCAAATACACGTGTCTCAATATATTGATTACACTTAGCTTCTATTATTCATGTATATAATGTTTTCTAACTTATAAGTAAAATATAAAATCAATCGTGAAATTGGTGTTTAATGATTGTGATTTCACTAACTTATCTTTAAAGTCTATGGCATCTCTATGTTTTCATCGAATTCGTTTGTTAAAGTTTGATTAAGATATCATTTATCACTTAGTAAAATTAAAGGCAAACGAAGAAGTTATTGAATTTTAATGAAACAAAATTAATAAATTCTCTATTTACTCCGATACTTGTTGCTTTATAGATCTACGTTTTGAAATTATTCAAATCAAATCAAATCAAAAATGCTTTATTCAATTTAGGCCCTAAGAAGGCGCTTATGAACGTCAAAACTACCACCGGTTAGGAATACATCCCAGTCATCGAGAAGAACCGGCAAGAAACTCGATCGGGTTTATCTTTTTAACATATACTTATATAATTAAAATTCATTATACATTACAATCGATTTTAGTGGATGCACAGAGAGGAGTCAATTCCAGACATCACCATCGTTCACATGGTGTATTGTATATTACTTTAATATACAAAGCAATGAATTTTTATATAACATAACAACTGTTAAAACATATACTAATAGAAGAACTTTTATAATTTATACACTTTATAACCTCATTATCCCACGCGTATGTAAGCTTTCCAACACAATGTTTATCAAAATATTATCTAACGCGCTCCCACGTTTATCTGATAAAATTAGTAGCGTCTATATTAAATACGAACGAAACAAGTTATTAGAAAGTGAGAAAGGCGTTTCCTCTTTGTTATGATATTATTAACCGATTTCGAAAAAGGTGGAGGTTACTTTGTTTGGCTGTATGTATTTTTTTTTTCTGAAAAATATTCCGAAAATATATTATTAGGTAGCGCATATACTAATATTTTTTATTTAAATTTATTAATGTAATAGTTTAGTTATTTTTTGCTTTTTAGTGCCTTCTTGTTTCCTTAGTGTTTCTTGATATTGAAGTCGGTTTATTTTTATTGCAAAAAATTTATAATTTTTATAATGCAGTCATTTTCTCTTACTTTAAAGTAGTCGGTGAACGCCACAGTCAATTCTAACAGTTACAGTTACAAGTATTCAAAAGGAGGCTCGACTGATTTTTATGATTTTTTGGAAGGAAACTATGTATATGTAATTTCCCATTAACAGGTTATATTTTTAAAAATTAAAATAAAATAATAATTATATAAAAAAAAATTATCCTCAACCGACTTTGATATATATATATTTTTCTTATTTATTCTCAGACGATTTTACAAAATTGTTTATACAGGGAGTATATTTTGTTGCAAAATTTATAACCTACAATAAATGTCAATAATACCTTTATACAGAAAATGTGGGTTAAAATAGAATTACGAGACGAAAATAACTGCATATTAAACGCAAGGGAAGTCAATTAAATTTAAGAAACTTTAAGTAAAGGTGACATTCCTACCGAGATGTATATACATGTGGATATAAATGGAGTTCTTATTTACACAATTTGTTCTAAACGCCTATGAACAAATCTCTGATATGCGAATCGTATTAGATTTCACAAAATATAAAACAAATATGAAATTAATCTCAACGTGGCTGAAAACGACAATGGTGCCTAGAAAATAAATTGAATTGAGTGAATTAGTTACTTGATGGTAGGGTTTTTTCTAATACTCGATTAGTTAGCTGCCAATCTAAAATTGAAAATATGTTGCCAAGAACATTATAACTGTGTTCCAGCAGCTATGCTTGTAAGTCAGTCCTCTTCTATGTTTATGTGTCAGCATTTTAGGTCACATTATCATTAATAATCAGGTGAGATTGTTGTCTACCTCTAATTAAATACTAAATCATTTTAACATCAGATTTTATTATATATTAATTTGCGGAATTTGACGGTTCGACCAAAAACTCATATGATGTGAAATAATTATGTTGTTTTAGATGGTTAGCTCACTAAACCTAGAAGAGAACTGGTTCAAGGGCAGATGTCGCAACATATCTATAACATTCTTTGTCATAAATTTTCAACTTGAGGGTGATAGCTATCTAGCGAGAGCTTATTTAAACCATAATATGGTTTCATTGCAATATTTCCCTTCACTGTAAACTCCGGCTGATCGAAACGATGAGAACCTACATAAACGATGTAGTGTCCGAGCACGCTACCAATGAGCCACCAACGCTCCTATTCTAATAAATTACAATTAAATGTTTCATAACCATCAAATGTAAAACTGAAATGCTTCAACGTGATCAATATAAGCGAGATTCTGTGGAAAGCCTCAAAACAATTATTATACAATCTCACGAACTACATTAATTAAACTCTCCATTAGTATAAATGTTTGATCTGGAAACCATACAGAGGCGAAAATGTAAACTTAGTTGTTTTGAGCTAAGTTCAAATGAAGTTTCCAACTTGCAAACCCGTTTACCTTTTCCTTTGTTTCATGTAGCCGCCCACCACGGACGTAGATGGGGTCTGACGCATATATGAGAATCAAAAGTTTTAACGCTACGTAATAAGATACTGGTTATTAATATAAGAAGAATTATAAGAAGAATTATAACATAAATATGTGCCGAAACTTAAGGGGAAGGTGTATAAGTGTCTATAATCAGACCAGTCGTGTTATATGGATCCGAGTGCTGGGCTACGAAAGAGACGGATGAGAAAAGATTACATGTGGCAGAAATGCGAATGTTAAGATGGATGTGTGGTGTAACAAGAATGGATAAGATTAAGAATGAGTATATCAGAGGAAGTTTGAAAATAACACCAGTGACAGAGAAGTTGAGGAGTAATAGGTTAGCATGGTACGGGCATATTATGAGAAGAGATGAAAGTCATATAACAAGAAAAGTTTTGAGTTTGAAAGTGGACGGATATAGAGATAGAGGAAGACCGAAAAAGGTGTGGATAGATCGTGTGGAAAATGATATGTGTATAAAAGGTGTGAATACTGATATGACTTTTGACAGGGGAGAGTGGAAAAGGTAAACATGTTGTGCCGATCCTACTTAGGTGGGATAAAGGTAAGATGATGATGATGATAATATGTTTTTGAGTTAATTATTACATGGTGTGATGAGGTTTTTTCCCAGTAATACCATAGAAAAGCCATAGGAAATTGATAGGGCCTTTTCTGGTATACAACTGGATAAATCTAATCTATAATATTAAAAGTATATTTCAGCTGTAAGTGTGTTCCAAGCTTCACATTTCACGACTTTACAAATGATTCTGATAAAACACTATTTTATCACGCAATAAAAGAATATCAAAATAATTTTGCCATCAATATTTTCTTGAAGTGAGAACCTCTTTAGGTGCATTGAAAAGTGAACGTAAGCGAACCGTCACTCTCGGTTCGGTGACGCTCACTCGCGTTTATTCGGCTCCACTCGCCATCAAGTGCGTTCGAATAGGTAATGTTGAGTCGGATTTATTCGGCTCGACTCGACATCTAACGCGCTCGGGTAGGTGAAAAGGTCAGCCATGTATACCCCAAAATGTTATCAACCATGTTTACTCGCTGACAAAATGTGTATTGTTTCAATAGTCAGGTTTTAATTTTTACATATTACCATAACTAATTAATATGACGTATGTTTTGTATATAATCAATATAGTATTTCAAATATATATACATTTAGTACTTAATATTAACTGACGTAGTATTAAAAATGCGAAAGTAATTTTGTTTGTTTGTTACGCTTTCACGTCTTAACTAATCAATCGACCATCAGAAAATTTTTCATACACATTGTCAGGGGTACAAAAAAGGACATAGAATTCTTTTTATCCAGAAAAAATATACTCTTTATAATTCAATAATTCAAATCTACATTGATGCGAACGAAAGCGCGAACTATAGCTATTATTACACGTTTTCACTTCTATCGTGAGATCGTAAATACATACCCACTTTTTTGTTATAAACCCTTTTTTTATCACGTTATTTAATAATTATTATATTCGTTTTATATATAATACAATTATTTATTAATGTTAATAATCATTACAATATTACAAAATGTATGGAAATATCATAAAATAATGTAAGTTCATGTTAAATGTTCAAGTTTTACATGTATTATACATCAATAATTTTAATTATGAATGAAACCGATGGTTTGTTTTAAAGAAGCACAAATTACTAAATAATTTTCAACGAAGGATAACATCGTAAAATAATCCGCTGACAAAAACGTATTTCTTAAGACTAAAACGTTAATAGAAAAAACCGCCCAATATCGCCTTCCAAATAGAAAAAGTTATATTGCTGGTACATAATGTAATCTAAAATGTGCACTTACTCATAGAAATAATTGGATATTACATATATAGAAGAAGCACCGTAGTTACTTTGTTCAAAACCCGAATTTAGGATTTTGTAATTGATGTTTAGGTTTTTTATGCTATTGCTACGCTCTTGCGAAATACGTGGTTAGCGATCTTGAGTAATAATACTCTCACAGAAATACAATGCAATAGAAAAATTACTTTGCATATCATGGTGCTTGAAATCGTTAATGCAAAGGTTAAGCAGTAGAAAAGTATGTACGCGTATTATGAAATAAATATAATTGTAATCCGGGTGAAACTGTAGAGGCCTTGCCAGGTCAACAGTGTAGATAGTTGGAAAAAAAAAAAAAAAAAAAATGTCAAAAACAATGTACTCTAAATTATCTGACTTTGCTACGCAGTTTTAATAAGGCTTTTTTTTAAACTTTATAGGTTAGTGTTTGACCACAATCTCATCTGATGTGAAATGATGATGTGGTCTAAGATGGTAGTCACGCTTAACCTAGAGCGAGACTGGTTCTCAAGTGCAGCTGCCGGAATACACCAACAGGTGCTTGGCGACAGATTTTCAACTTGAGGGTGGTAGCTAGCCAGACGGACTTAGAAAAAGCCATACCACCATGTTATGGTTCCATCACAATGTTTTCGTTCGCCGAAAGCTCCGACTCATTTGCTTGGATTCGAACCTACGTCCTTCGACGCTATGTCTGAACACACTACCAACTAGCCCATCATCACTTCAATGATGCTCATGAATGAGCCGAGAGGTCACGGGTTCCATTCCCACACATTATTGACTTTTATGCAAAAAGTAAATAGCTAGTTTTGTGTCTGAGCTGTATCTAATATCTGTATAATATAATATAATATCTGTATTAGGAATGTCACTTAATTATTTACCATATTTATGAAATGATGACCCAATAATACATATTTATTTAAGGACAATGTCGTATTATTTTATTCCATTGCAAATGTTATTACCATATACGAATCATTTAAAGAAAGTAGTACCCAATTACCAACCAAATAAAAATAAATACAAAATCAATTTCGTGTTATTATATTGCAAATGAATATTAAGTTATAATGTCCTCGGGGATATTGGTAATAATATATCCACGGTGACATATTTTTCATTACGAATAAAATTTAATAGAAATTGCTAGTAGCGTTATATGAGTGTACAGATTTCATATTTATATTGTACTTATTAGTAGCATTTATTTATTAGAATAGGAATAGAATTACGTCAAATTTACAAGCATTTACTTAACTATAACATAATGTAGGAAGTCCCATATGTTTGTTATTGGAATACAAAAAAATATAAAATATTAACTATAATATTGTCTACTTAAGAAATCAAATAAAGTTTTTGCTAAATAAAACTCAGCAAAACTAGTATCTCCACACAAGCTACAAAATTGTTTAACTCAGTACGTAGAACTCGACGAAAATGTAAATTGAATTATGATTAAAATTACGCAGCACTATCTCTCGTTAACTTGGAAACGTGAACTGTTAAAACGCCGAAACACCGGTAAACTCGAACAAACCCCCAATTTAACTAATAACCATCCCAACAAATTTTGCCCGGACCTAAGCAAAAACCAGACAATAAAAAACAGCTTCCCGACCAGCGATGTTAATTTTATCTACGCAATTATCGTAACTTCGTCACTTACCAGAGGTTTCCCGCCTACTCTCGCAGATCTTCTTTCGTGGTAGACGTCTGCCCGCTGTGAGAGCGTGCCGCGTTCTGCTTGTCCTGCCTTTGCTTAAACTCATGGTGTGATGGCGACTCTAGTGACAGCGCATGCGTGGATCCAATGACGTCAATGGGCCCGTTCACAAGCATACAGGTGTTGGTTTTGGAGACACCGCAGTATCCACATCGAATATATTATTTTCCATTTGCTCAACATGCGATGGTATATCCCATATAATACACTACATCGGTAACCATCCAAAAAAGGAAATAATAACACTCTTATAAAAAACTTAGGAAAAAAAAAACAAAAGCAAAACACGGTGTTCATACTAGTATTGGCATTGTCAGCTAATAACTTCAAATTGATTACCTGCATACACACCTTTGAATTTAAGTGAGTTACGCAAACTTATACCCCGCTCTTTCGTACTAAGAAGTTGGCATCCAGTGTCTCTTTCACTGAGATGTGTTGCGTATAACTCACATTTGATGTATTTGTCTATAATAACATTAAAAAACTCTAAGATCGTTGTTTTGTTTGTTTGATTTGATCAATTCTATTTATTGTGGAAGGAAGTACTACGCTAACACTATGTTACCATCGCAGAGCAGAAGCGGAGCAATTGCCATGCAAAGTTTAGGTCAGAAAGTAGATACGCTACCAAAATGGAAGTAATCATGCGGGAAGTCCATGTGACGCAGGGGATGTGAATGAGAAAAACTAAACGCGACTGCAACTGCGATGCAAAGCTAGTTTTTTATAATCTACTTCAAAATCCATTCAGTTCTGACCTTTTATTTGTTTGACTTTGAACATCCCATGAAATCCAGAACTAATATGGGACGATTGTGATCTATAAAAAGCTATGCCTTACATGCCTTCTAAGAGTTCTAAAACATTACAAAGTGTACGTGTTCAAATTTTCCAGCCACTTTGTAAACCGAACACGTACTGACTATCATAAGAATCCGAATAAGCCAAGTACGTCATATTCAGCACCTATGTGATGTAGGAAGTCGTTTTTGACCAAGTTAACTCAGCAAAATAGTGTACCTCAGAGAAGAAGCACATTCTACTTGGATATGTCTATGATAATCGGACACGACATAAAGACAAGCAGACCCCAAAAAATGCATTTTAACTTATCAGATTTGAAGACTGCATTACATTTTACTGTCGAGAAAAAGCCTATTATTTATCTTATTAGTATTTTATGGTTTCAATAAACTTACCAGTCATAATTCTCTACGTTTCTATTAAATATAAATGATACAAGCGAATTGAATATAACTGAATAACCAGGAAACGTGATGTGATTATTTATTGTCACGGAATTTAGACTATTGGAATTATTTGTGGTCGGCGCGCCGCGCCGGGACGTTGTCGGCTACAAATGTAGATCACCATTTTTTAATCCTTACGAAATTCATTGACTTTGTACGAGTTAACGGAGTATGCATCCTTACTGGTTCATAGTTTTAAGGCCTGCTAAATCCGACGAATAAAAATTTATTAGAAACAATAAAATAATAAATATAAAAAAATCTATATTAATCTTTACATATCTTTGTATGTTTGTTCTATGTTTATACTTAGCTCATTTGATGCATACAAAATAGTTTTTCTATTCGTTACTTATATACATTTTACTTAGAATGTAATACAATTTTATGTAATATATGTTAACTAAAACTAGGGAATACAAACTAGTTGCCTTAATATTTAGGTCATGAAGATTTTCTAGGACATTTTAACCACAGCGTTAACCGCACACTCTCTCTACCACTCATTGTTTCAAATGTACTTCACTTTACCTAAAACTTTTATGTACTCCTAAAAGCATTAACAATGTTACGTGATACGAATGTCAACGAAAATAATAAAAAATGTCACCAATGCTAAAAACCGTCTCATGACTCCTATTCACGATTTTTCTTTCATAATGTCTAATAAATAATAATACAACAATGGTCAATGTGGTCAACATGGTCAATTCGAAAAAAACGAAATAAAGCGCCTGTGTCTCTGTACACCTATGGATCTTCTAAATTACGCTACGAATTTCGATATGGTTTTCACTGTCGTTTAGACAATTTCTTCGGGAATGTTTGTGTTTGTAATACATGCATATTGTATTTATAGAAAATCGATGCATGGCAATTAAGTCATAAAAAATATTTTTTGTGCACTTACATTAGTAACGTTGGCTGAACCTTATGTATACTTTTAAAGGGTCTACAGAACATTTCAGAATGGTATATATTAAGTATAAACCATAGTAACCATTTCTATCTTTTAGATATTTTTTAAAATAATGTGTAATTTGCGATGCTAATTTGACCAATATAGTGTTAGTACGTATTGAATTAAATATTTTATATATGTTGGGCATTAATGTAGATCAAAATTAACTATTATAGATTTTCATTTCGATAAACGTGCATTCAAATCCTGTAAGTCAGTTTTCGATTAAGGAAGATGGAACTATAGCTAGTAGTGGGATATTTTATTGCAGTTAACTATCTCGTTAAAATATGTCGTTACGAATAATATTTACTGACGTATTCCATGATTAAGTTTTCGATTAAGGAAAATGGAACTATAGCTAGTGGTGGAATATTTTATCGCAGTTAACTATCTCGTTAAAATCTGTCGTTAAGAATAATATTTACCAACGAATTCCATGACTATGATTACACAATTTTTGATCCCACGTCACACATAACATTACCCCTAAGTATATAAAATTCGTCGTCAAAGACAAATAATTTTTACTCGAGATAAATATAAAGAGTTTGCATTGTACAGATTCAACATAATATTTTATAGGTACACATGCTTTAGTCAAACTTAATGGCTTACGATGCTTAATCTTTTTTCTTAACGCTCGTAGATAAATATAATTCGACATTAAGTCCTTCTATTCTCGTAGTCCAGTAAAGTTGTAGAGGCCTTGTCAGGTCAATAGTATAGTCAGTTCGAAAAAAAACCTATTCTAAAGCAATTTTCCTTCAAATACGCAATTACGTATTACTGTGCCTTTCGTCTAATCTCATCAATAAGTTTGTATAAACCTATGATTATTCAAATGCAACTTTGTGTTGAACTTTCAATGCAATCGTTTAAAACTTTTTGAAAATTTAAAACTTTTTACATTTTTCTTTATATACATAAGAAGATGAATATGCAATTAACTTCCAATTTCTTATTCTAAGTTTTAGTTAGTAGTATTTTTAGTTAGTAGTAGTAGTTAGTACTTAGTTAGTATTAAAAAAGTTTAAGCTTCCTAATGTCGCCCCTATAAAGACAACATATCTGAGTGGCATAAAGCAGTATGGGAAGTGCAACTGCTTTATACACATCGATTTTTGTGTGTAGTTTTAGGTCATGCGAATGCTAAACTCTGGTCCAAAATTGTCCAAAGGACCAAGCAGCTTTCGAAATCTTTGAAGAAATTTCAAAACGGTTATCGCAAGAAATGTGGCTGCTTAGATACCGGAACGATGTTATTTCTTCGAGACATTTACTCTCCAGAATTATTGGAGATGAGTTTGTCATATCATCCATATTATTTGTTTTAGGTACCTGGGATTTATTGGCATTTACGACTAAACCAAATTTATTACAGAAGTCATATAGGAGATTCAAGAAAAATTGCAATATAATAGAGTTTTTAGTCATCAAATAAACATCATCTACAAAGAGAACATCTAAGACGGACATATCATGCACCATGCGTTTGGATCTGAAACAGATTAAAACAAAGACGCTTTTGTCTGCCCTAGCACTGAAAGTAATTTGTCCAGTACAACCCACAAATGTGTCCCTTACTACAACAGCAAAATACACTGCAAAAAGGGTAGGAGCCAAAACGCACCCCTGTTTGACGCCACTAGTAAGGAGAAAGCGGTCCGAGTAATCATTCTCATATTGTACTCTAGCCGCCATGCCCTCATAAAATTGGCGTACAAGGTTCACGAACTTTACAAGGCATCCAGCTTTTTCAAGTACGTCCCAAAAGGCACATCTCGGAACTCTATCGAATGCCTTTCCTAGATCAGTAAAACACATACTATTATATAAACCACATCGCTGTTCTATGTTTTTTTTCTTTGAGTTGATTCATCACGAATATTGAGTCGATGGTTTCACTATTCTCCCGGAATTCATACTGACTATTGACTAACATGAAATCAGTCAGTTCACATAACCGATAGTAGAGAATATGGGCCAAAACCTTACTAGCTGCACTGATCAGAGTTATATATAGGATTCCCTTTAGGATTCACAGTCCGATGAATCTCATTTGTCCTTGTATATTTTGTGCGTAAATATGTGTATGCACTATGGAACGTAAATTTAATTGTGCGGTTTAAATTGTATGGTGTGGTCGTAACTTGTTACATAAATGGTATCTGCAAGTACATAGCAAATACATAAAAAATGTTTAAGTATCGTATTTACTTTATATTTTACTAATAAATCCATCTGTGTGGAAGACCTACACATATTTCGTTTAAATTTCTATATTCTATAGTAAGGTATTAGAGACATCAAAAAACGTCGTTCGCTTACACTTTCCATATTAAATACAGTATATATTTTACACTTTTAGGGCTTGGCAACATTGTGTGATTATTATACCACCTGTATCATAACTTCCATCTAGTTTGTGCTTGCATCCACAAACTACTAAGAGGATACTACGTATCTTGCATCACTTGCATATACGTACTTGAGATGTAGAACTAAATTTACACAGTATATGTATAAAATAAATATTCTTAATTATTAAAAATATAAATTAATACTCTATATGGATATAGATTATATTCTATAAACATAATATTTATATTTTTAATTATATTCTTATGTACGGCAGATCTGCCGCTTTCCAGAGATTAATTATTTTAAATTATACCTTTGGTCCATTGGGTATATATTTTGTTTTTTAGGTACTTGTACAAAAGTAACTGTATTTTAGTAATGTACACATTACTTTATTTTGACAATCTGTTGTCTGACATGTTGATAAATGACATTTTTGTTTATAAATAAGCAGATTAAGATAATAAATAAAATTGACCATCATAACGTAGACCTATAGGTAAAAAGAAAATTGTGTCGTTACATATGTAATTATGTGCATTACTTTATTAAAAACTATTCCACAAATAATTACCAAGTGTAATATAAAATCAAAAATGGCTATAAGACAGTCCAGTGATATGGGAAAGTTCAAAGAAGCTCTAAAATCAGCAAAAGAAGTAGTTTTCTTGTCTGGTGCCGGTATAAGCGCGGAATCTGGCATTCCTACATTTCGCGGAGCTGGTGGTTTCTGGAGAAGATATCAAGCCTCCAATTTAGCTACTCCTGGCGCATTTAAAGAAAATCCTAGTTTGGTCTGGGAATTTTACCATTACAGACGAGAAGTAGCGGCTAAAGCAAAACCGAATGCGGTATGTATTTATTATCCCAAGTTTAAAGCATGATTAATATCACAATTTTATGTATATCATTAAACAAATTTTGTAAACTAAGAGTAAATAATCTGTTTGAAGTCATTCAATGAAATTATATGTATATAAACAATTCTTCAATATGTTTGGTACCTTTAAGGAGAAATAATTTTTTACCCTATATGCAAAATCTTTATTAAAGTCAATAAAGGTTGTATACAATTACTCAATTCCAGGGTCATCTTGCAATAGCTAACTATGAGGCCAAATGTGGAGGCGATAAGAAAATTACTGTGATAACTCAGAATGTGGATGGTTTGCATGCAAGAGCCGGCTCTAAAAACCTGATAGAACTTCATGGAAATTTATACAAAACAAGGTGTACAAAGTGCAAAGAAGTGTTAGTAAACAATGATAGTCCTATTTGTGAGGTGAATTTTGTGTTTTGTATTTATTTTTAGCAATCTCTGGCTTTATTCTCAAGGAAATAGTTTTTATTACCTAGAGAATAACTAACAAATAATTGGTGATTGGCTTTTTTAATTGTATTTTTATCATGTAATTATAACTCCAATGAAAAACAAAAGTATATGTGACCTACACAAAAGTCTGTGAAGTTTTTCTATTTGGAAGTATAAATTACAATAAAATCAGCTAAACTAGTTTATGAGGGACAAACAACAAACATTGTTTTATTTATTAGTATAGATTGATCAATATTTAGAACATGATTTATTCAAATACTTGAATAACCATTTTAACTATACCAAAGCAATGTCAGTTAAGTAACATCATCTGGATTATCTAAGCTGATTCATTTTTTTATTTTACAAGCATTATTTTATGTTACATCTTAATTTTTATGTCATGAAAACTAGTATTTTTGATGCATAAATTATATATTTATTATATGCATTATGCACCATCTCATATATGAGGGTATAAAATAATGAGCCTCCTTTACACATTTTATATAAGATATGTATTCTTAAGCCATATATATGGACTATTAATTACACAATGCTTGGTGACCACCAAGATTAATACTTATCTACTACTTGTTCACAGGCACTTGCAAATAGAGGTGCTCCAGATGTAAACATAATTGGTTCAGACATTCCAGTGAAATCATTACCACACTGCAAAAAATATAACTGTACAGGACTGTTACGACCACATATTGTTTGGTTTGGTGAAAGCCTTGAACCTGCTGTTATGGAAAGTGCTGGTAATTTAATGATATTAAACATTATCTAATTAATATATAACACAAACCGGCAAAGTGTTAAACTAAAACTTGATACATTTAAAACTACTTATAGAGAGGGTGTGGAATCTTTTTTCTATCTAATGTGATTTATCTCTATATATAAATGGACGAAAACAATAGTTCAGTACCTTTTTCTCTTGTTTGACTAGGGATCTTGTATATTTCTTTTATAGTAAAAATTTGGTATTTTATTTTACTTAATGTAATACTGTGTAATGTATGAAATGTTCATTTTGGTAGAATGTATAAGAATAAAATTAATATGACATGAAAGTCAAGGTATTCTAAGTGTTTGACCGATGGAAATATCAATATAAAGTCTGTCGATTTGAATTCCGGCATGTACCAACAAATTTAAATTGGTAACACTATTGGATAACGGTGAAGGAAAACACCAAGGTAACCTAAACCTGAGAAACATTCTTGTGGTATCACTGTATGTGGTAAAATAGAGAACTGTGGATTTCTCAAAGTTTGATATCTCCAAAAAATAGTGGGCTGGTGTGGTGATTATGCTTACACCAATCTTGGGGAAGAGGCCTGTGATCTGGAAGTGGATCTCTTACAAGCTGATATTGTGATCCTGATGTTACAAGAATAAAATATTAAATATGTAATATTTTTATCAGATACAGCTATGTTAACTTGTGATGTGTGTCTCGTGATTGGAACATCCTCCGTCGTGTATCCTGCAGCGATGTTTGCGCCGCAGGCAGCCGCTAGAGGCGCTATCGTAGCTGAATTTAACCTGGAGCCAACACCGGCTACAGCCGATTTCCATTATCATTTCGAAGGTCCCTGTGGAACTACATTGCCAGAAGCTTTGGCTGACTAAATTTTTCTTTAAGTTTTGTGTGAAATATTATCTGTATGTTAAATTAATTGTATGGTGTCGGTGGTGGTGGTGTACGTATATATAGTGGGTTTGATTAATCAATTATTAGAAAAGTGATAATTTGAGTTTAGTAATATATTGAGTCAAATAGTATTAACTTTTAAAAGCAATACTCAAAATGATACAAAGTATAAATTATAATCATGTTTCTTATTTTAAGTGTACTTCTTATGTAATATTTACATTGTAAATTTTCAATAAGTATTTGTTTTGTAATGAATAAAGTACTTTAAAATAATAATTATGTAAATATGTAACAAAATAACACAGGTTCAGGGAACAAATGTTTATTAACCGTTTCTAATTAAAAAACATACAGTAGTTAAACTTTTTATCCTTTATATGCAACAAAGTTTGTTTACGATTATATGAAAACAATTATTTAAAATTGTCTATGTCTTTATTTATATGTTATCACTATAGACTATAGTCAAGTGTCATAAATAATCACTAGTATTAAAAATGTTAATAATATTGTAACTATGTCCTTATAACAATACAAAACGTGATATTACTTTATCAGTGTATACTGAAAAAGCACATCATATTTTATGTAAAAGGTATATAAACAAAGATAAACACGTTTCATAAAAAAGATTTATTTTCATTAGATATTATCCTCATGCAAATAAAATACAGATAAGAGATTATTTGGAAACACTATTTCATATGTGTTTTATGCCTTGAAAAGAATTTTGTTATACTTCCAATGGTTTGTCCCAAATTGCAATCAATTAAGAGAGATTTCTGGAAAGAATATCAACATTAGCCCATATTAACCATCAAATGATAAAAATGTGAACTAAATTTATTTAATTTATTGCTTTAATTCAAAATTTCATTCACTTCACAACAAATTATCTTTCTTGATTACCTGTACAAAAGATGGCAAGGCAGCTGTTGTCTGTGGTCGCGAATATCGCTCGTCTAATAACAAAATGCAGGCATAATCGTTAACATGCCTTACTGCTCTGCCTAAAACAAAAAAAAACACTATGGATATAACTGTACATTGTAATATGATCTGTAAAAATATTGAAAATCAATAAAAAAAACTATGAGCTCCGAAGAAGGCAAATATTCAATTTATAGTATTTTGGTTCTCTCAGTAATTATATATATATATTACTTAGAGTTTTTATTCTACTTTAGTCCTATCAGACCCATAATAACCTAATTACACTAACATTAAAACCTTTTATAGAATCATCTTTAGGCTATAATTTCCAACATTAAATCCCATAAAGTATAACAAAATAAATTAAAAGGAAGTTAAATTATGAACAACATTGACCAGCGCTTTTACAGATTGGTTAACTACGCAAACCTAATAGCATTCGTTTATAGTATATAATATGCCAGGATGGTAAAAATAATAAATATTATGAGCCACCTTCGACTGGCTCACAAATTATTTTTTAAACTGCCGGTCCTGAAGTTGAACAGAAGAACGATTTTCAGAATTTCTCGCAGGGCTTATATCAAAAAGACTTGTTTCTACGTAGCAGCGAGGAGTGCTCTTGTTTCCGTTGCGATGTCGAATCACCACTGTCTAGTATGGCGCCCGCGCCTGTATTCCTCCGTCTCCCCGCTTCCCTATCCGACAACGGATCGCTTGCTCGTCGCCGGCGGCGCTCTGCCAATCAGCGCGCCTTATCAGAGCGCTACCTGATCTACTATACAGGCGGGGCGGGATGGAATGAGTCACCCTTCGCTTTCTCTTTATTTCAATGAAATATGTGTACAAATACTTAAAACTAGTAACATTATTTTAAACTATATCTAACTATTCTATATAATATTACTAGCGTTATAAATTCTAACATATTATATCTATATCTATGCAAATAACTATGGAATACATACATGATTAATATACATTATTAATTTCGATAAACTCTAAATTGTCGCGAACAAATATTAATTCATTATTAAGGCTTTCAGCTGAAAAATTGTACAGCAAAATCCATAAAATTGGTACCAAAATTGCACCAATGTATTAGATTGGTTAAACGTTATCAAAATTGACCTACACCAGCACCATTTCCCAAAGTAACTATAACAAAAATGTACTTTTACAAAAGTAATGTTCTTTTAAAGTAAGGTATTATACATTATTCCAATCTAGTGAATAACGACTTATTAAACATAATTATTCTGGTAACGGTTCCTTATTGTTAATGAAAACGCCAAGGGGCAGCTGGTGTTATAGCAATGTCTAAAGAAGCAAGTAGTATTGTGCAATCAATAGGTGTGAAAGGGAGAGCATAATACGTTGCTTACAATTCAAGTCACGACATATATTCATTTCTTTATCGTGCCATTGTTTGAAATTGCAATATAATACAAAACAGCAAATCACATGACAGAAGAATAACTGATAACGGGTTATAACAACTGTGAAATAACACGGCAGCGTAATTAATTGTCATATTACCGCTATTGTAACTTTTTTTCATTTTGTCTATGGCTGCCATTATATTCCACATATTCCCATAATTCTGCCAGTGTCATGTACATTTTGATTAAATCGTAACGAAAATAAAACAGCAAAAGATTTGAAATTGATTTAGACCACCACCTTATGTTCACAATATAAGAAAAAAACGATTCCCCGTTGGGATTAGTAAGTTTCTAAACGACTAAGTTAGTAAATACATATACAACACAAGTATATATGTACAGACACACATCCTCATAGTATATAAATACATAATGCAACAATTAAAGTTTAATTTTATTCCTATCTACACAGAAGGGTAATAAAAAGAGTGAAGCAGAGAGAGAGAAGAGGAATTTCATAAGGTGGGACGGGATATCTCCTGAAGAAGTATATCGTACAGTAATTTAATTCAGTTTGTCGGGACACTTCATTAAAAAAATTTATAAATTTATCATAAGGTAGATAAACTAAAAATGTTAGAAACGTCTAACTTTCGCACTTTAAGTGCTCGACAATAATATAAACGGAAATAAATAAATCTTATAATTTGAAATTACCAATTCTCGGATTTATAATTTCATATAAATTTATTTGGTGTATCTCGGAAACGGCGTTAACGATTAGGATACACTTTTGTATTTAGATAAGGTTTCGCTTTGTAAATTTATCTATATGGATATCTTTCCAAGCAAAATACTATTAAAAAAAAAAGGAATTATTCCATATCACATTTCGTAAATGTTTCTCATACTTACATTACTGTCAATGGATTTGAAATTAAATTGGTACCTCAAGTATTTGTTAGATGGAGCTATACAACAATAAACGAATACGTTCTTATTGCATAGCAATAGTCGAATTATTCTGTAAACCAACTTAGCGAAGCTCAGTCTTGAGGTATATCTATATTAATGGGACAATTACCAATGCACTGATTGACTGCTTTCATACACAAGTTCTCGTAATAAACACTTCCCGCGTTCCGACCGGCTGTACGGTTTAAGTAAGCCATCTTTTCTTGTAGTTCCGGTGACTTAACATTAGGGTATGGCATGCCAACTACCACAACACAACGGCCCAGGTCATCACTGTAATTCAAAACGATCCAACCATTATTATTTTGTTTTTATATAAAATATATAACAAAGGTGTAGGAAAACAATCACGCTTATATCTAAAAAAAACAATGTGCGATTAGGTTACCTCCGCCAGGAATTCCTGAAGCTCCTTAACGTAAGGTAAGGGAGAAATTAAAAATTAACATTTAATTTTTTTTTATTAAATTTAGCTTGCTTTAAGGTACTTTAACTTTTAATATTATCCTAGTAGTATATATCGTGTATTTACTGACAACTACCAAAATAACAAAAGCCGTTGTCACATACACCTGATTTTTTTTTGTTTAACATTTATATTTGACGTTAAAAAGCATATTACAAACCTCATTTTCGTCGGTTATTATAATAATCGTGACGTCATAATAGTGTACAATAGCAATTTATATATCGACTAGATATAAAATGATGTATATACTTTTACAATTAACTTACAACAACAACAGACAACTGATTAAAAATTTTTTTATGAAATCCATATTTGCTTAGTATTTTTCATTGCACTTCATAATAGCGCTTGAGTATATGATATTGGAATTTATTTTGGATTGTATTTTAATAAAAGTTGTGATAAATCTTTGACAAACGTTAAAACCTCAGCGATGGATATTAATATTGGTTTAAAAATAAAATAAATGTTAAGTTACCTGAAATTTAATCCTTCGCTTAATTTACCCCCCACAACACTAAATAATAAGGCTCCATTTCGTCCTCCATCTTTATTTTTGACCGCTGCAGCATATTTCTGTAATATCTGCAAGAAATTCAATTTATACAATCATTGGCTTTTGCTTGCGGTTTCACTCGCGTTAAAGTAATTTTTTATTCTTTCAATTTTGTGATATGTTTTAGACCCCTCAAAACAGCCCTCCTGGTAAATTTTGAGTATTTTTTCATTATTGCCCTAAAATATCTTTTTTAGAGTTTTTTTAAGTAACTTTCTTAATAATGATCGAAATATACACATATTTCCTTGTTAAATAAACTTGTAAATTTTTCCTTGAATAAAATATTGTAACAACTAATTATTCAATGCTATATAGCGCCATCTTCTATACGTTTATGGTACCTACTTGTATTATTGGTAAAGATGATGTAAAAACTATTAATTACTGTTGTATAATGTTAAATAAACGTAAATAACACGTTAAATAGGTTAACTGATATGGAATTTACTAGCTTTATACGTATTAGAGCTAAAATTGTCTAAATTTAGTTTTCGTTTTGATTTTAAAAATCCGGCTCGAAGGACCAAAAATGTTGGTGATTGACACCAACCGACGCTGGTCGGCTACGAGCCTTCGGAGGACCTAAACTGAAAGGATTACACCCCTGGAATTCAGTATTCGAGTACCCCAAGAAAGCAAAACGTCTACAATTAATAATATAAATCCACTCACCGTTATTCTGGAACGTCCAGTTGTCCAGTCTGGTCTATTGACGTGATGATGATCACTTAAGGATAATTGCAGCGCACGGCGCGAGAGACACTTTTTAGTTGTTGGCGGTCGAACACAAGCGCAATGTCATTTCAAAAATTACCGGAATGACCGTTATGTCACGATAGGGCTGTGCCCTATCGTTCGGTAGTGCTGTTATTTCCGCCGGTTCAGTTTGTAAATCTATATTATTATTATAAACCTAACCGACAAGTGATACTGAATACCGAACAGATGAGAAATTAAACTGGCATATGTTGTAAGATGGCGCTATATGACGTCATACAAAAACCTTCGGCTGACATACAATAGCAAAATTTCATTACAATCGGTTAACTAGTCAAGACGTGAGAGCAAATTCACAGTCCGATTTAAAACATTAATAAGGAAATCCAAACCTGTTCTACATCTCCGGCTGATTTCGGTTCGCGAAATACGGTTTTCCTTTTGCTAATAATTCCTATAACGTTGGTACTTCTCAAATGTTCATAAATTGTTTGTTCGTATGCATACGACGGTAGGAAACAAACTATCCCCCCCGGGATTACGTTAGTAATATTTCTTAATATACGACCAACTTCACTCAACTGAAATTAGCATTAATATAAATAATAAATATTATATCGAAGGTAGAAAGACTAATTAATTTTATGTAAAGATGGCGATAATGCTACAGGTCAATAATGAATCACGCTATTCTGTTATTCAACAACGCTTATTTTAAACCGTTACACTGCTATTGGATAATTCGCTATTTTATATCGTATTGCAATTTATAAAGATTACGGACAAGGAAAATAGGAATAATGTGTGTTGCTTGTTCATAACAAAGCTGTTAGTAAACATCTCTTTGTACTATGTACAGACTCAGGACTGTCAAAATTAATGTTTTATTATTATATAATAATAATGCAAAACAAAAAATAATTGTCAAGTAAAAAGAAACAAAATGAAAAATATTGTAGTCCGTACTTTTGTCAATACAAAATGTACGAAGGTTAAAAAATGCTTAGTCTTGCACACACTTCATTTTACATGATACCTTGTCTTAGTTTTAAAAATAATTTAAGGTTCAATTGCCTAATACCTAATATATATTTTTTTGAAATCATCACTGGATACAGTGGCCCAATATTATGGAAATTGACAAAAAATCTGTATCACAAGTCAAATCCTAATGTATTATATACTAAAACATTCCATGAAAAAAAAACCCCATCCAAATCAGAAAGGTAGATTTTGAGAAAATCGCGGACATATATATACATACAGGTCAAATACAGAACCTCTGCTATTTTAAGTCGATTAAATATATCTAGATATTGATAACAGCGCCATTTACCGTGTCCCACAAAAAACTGTTAACTACCCAGGTGGTAAGTACATTAAATAAATTTCATCAAAATCAATCAAGCCATTTGGGAGAAAGATTATAAACATAAGCACACCGGAATTATATATATATATTTTTGTAGATATGAAAAATACTCACTAATTCCACAGACATGCGATTCTCATATGAAAAATTGAGGACGATGTTAGAAGGAACTCTAGAGAGGCAAATGGCTAAAACATTACTGTCTGGTACTACATGGTCACATCTGACCACATTTACTTGGCGTTCACCAGCTCCTTGACCTGTTAATAGAGCCTTAAACTCGTTTATTGGTTCCATCGTTCCACCAGCAACTATAACCTGAAAGTAACATTGGTTATAGAAGATATTTAGTAATAGATTAAAATTCAGAGCACTTTATTTTATTATAAACAGCAGTAAAAAATGTTATCATTTACGTTTTATTAAAAAGAATGAATTAATCGCGAAACTATTTTGAACAATATTATATGAACTCTTATCCAATTAAACGTGTTCTTTACATTGATGATTTATGTAAATCAAAATTACTCTTTACTTCATATTGTTAGTATGTATGTATTCGTTACAAGTAAAGAAAGAATGACTCTTCGACCATGGACACCAAAAGTATAATCCACCTCGATCGTCGTCAAGTCGTTCGAATATTGACGTCAAACTTCCAGAATTTATCATCCTTCTTTGTTGAAAGATATATGAAGTGTACCACGATGTTTCAGAGCACTAAGTCCGATCCCCCGGAGTAGAGCCCTCGAGTACGCTGCTAGCACGATACAGTGACACTGCATTCACTAGTCCAAAACAGATCACCACACATACGGTAAGTACATGTGTAGTGGAAGAGTTTTGTTCTTTTTTCCTTAACTCATGCATGTGTTATTAGCTTAGTTTACTTAGATTCGTGACGTTACAATACGGCTGAGCGCCTTAGGCGCTTTGAGCCTGGTGAAACTATGAAGGCCCGTTGGCCCCACAGCATATAGTCAGTTCGGAAAAAAAGAAAAGCTTCAGAGCAGTTCTATCATAGACATTGGAGTGAATATAGAGAAACAAAGGAAGAAATTCTCAAGCAAACTGAGACTACAGCATTACGTGTTACTGTACGGTAATTTTACGATAGGAAGTCTATTTGGGACTTCTTGTCTAAACGTACTGTAGTGAGTACAAAATAATTTCTTTGACGCAAATAACATTTAACTTACTTACAGGCTTAATAATATCAACAATAATCAAAGAATAACTACAGAGATGTCATAAATATAAAATTAGCAGTAATAAAAAATGATGTTTGTGTAATAAATCTACAAAACTTTGACTGTCTTGAACTGTAATGACGTCACATTAATATACTGATTATATAATCAATTTGAGAATGATGACGTCACCTGAATATATAGCTTATACAATAAATTTGACAATAATGACGTCACATTACAAAGTAGACTCGCGTAAAAACGGAACGCGTTGCTAATTTCAATTCAAACTTAAGGTACATCGATAGTGTTACATCCGATAATTTTTATTTATTTATGTTAAGTGTGTAAGATTTATAAAGTCCCCTAACACCCACTGTAAGTCAACTAACAATTAAAACTCCTCACCTGATGGTATATTGGGTCAGCGGTTAGCGTGTTCGGATACGGCGACAACCGACGAGGGTTCGAATTCTTGCAAACAAGCCCGAGTTTTTGGTGAAGATAAAAATAGTGTTTTACCCACAGCGTCGTGAGAGGGGTTTTTCTAAGTCCAGTGTCCACCGTCAAGGTGAAAATCAGTCGCCAATATAAGTGTATTCCGGCAGCTACACGTGAGTCAGTGCAGGTTTTAGCGTGTTTACCATTTTAGATCACATTGTCAGTTAAAGTCAAGTGAGATTGTGGTCAAACCTACAAAGCATAAACATAACCCCACCCTCAGAATTACTTATTTAATAAAAAAAAACACTTACCGATCTGCACTGAGTGACAACTTCAGAAAAATGTTCAGCTGGATTCAATAACAAATACTTGAGGTGTCCACTAGTGTCGTCTCCCGGCGCAGTTCGGGCTATCACACGTCCATTTTCGCTTCGATCGCACAGCATTTCTAAGAAATCTAGTACTGCGTAGAGTCCGCTGCCGGCGGATACTTCTGATGGAGGCTATATCGAAGCGTACAAACGTTTTTTATAACTTATCAACGTCAATAAATAGTAAATAGTCGATTTTTTTATCTAGCCATGTATCCTTTTACTTATTTCAAAGTATGCAACAGATTTATATATAGTTTCTTTTATTTAAATCCTTTAACCCAGCGGAGGATTTTATACGACACAGATATCAAAATAGCGCATCGAAACAATCGAATAGAAAATGTATAGTGATTCGAGTTATTGGTGGTTTTATGACAATCCATGACTAGACTCAAACACATTCTGGCACATTTTCTCAACGTCGGTTTAATTTTTTGTTAAACTTTTTTGTTTTAAAGAATAACAGTCTTATTACAAAAATGTTAAATATACGTTGAACAATTGTTTAAAAAAAGTTTGATTACAAAATAATGTCCCACCCTTTTTTTGAGATATATACTATTTAAATTTAAGCATTGTCTAACACTATGTAAGTCGACATTTCTTATTTTATTGTTGTGATTTATTATACTTTTATTTATATTTTTAAATTACTTATAACATATTCTTTTGTAGAAAAAATACACTATCAACGTTCAAGGGTTAGCAGTTATCACAGTTTAATAAATAGGTTTTTTTTTACAATACACAATTCTTAATACTAATAATACATGATTAATCTCACCTGAACATCATTGATTTTCACATCCGATTTAACATCTTCAACAACTTCATTATCTTTATTTTTCTTAGAGATATTATTTAGAAATGTTTCAAAAGAACTTTTCTTATTGACAGGACATTTTTTCATATCATCCTCTAGAACTTGTTGGCTGTATCTCGTCGAGAATCCGTGCAACTTCGGCGCCAAACGCGTGTTCCTACAGAACTCGACTAACGGTCTCAAGTTCATGTGATCGATTTCTGCTTTTATCACGAAATCTTCTATAGATAATATTTTCGTTTCTTCAATGTTTTTCCATTCATTTCCTTTATTGTTTTTTAACATTCCTTAAAAGTATATAAAAAAGGGGAACTTTTAATCACAAACATAAATAAGATAATAGAAGCTCTTTTGAACTATAATACTATCATAAAAAGATATTTGCTTAACAGGTTTAAAAAAATATTTCATCTACAAAAAGCTCTCAAAGCTCTAGCAAGTAACAAGGTTTGTATTCCTTACAAAATCTACATTACCACGAGACAAATATCATTTGAGAATAACTCAAGGGTCTAAGAACAAACGCAGTAGTGCGTATAATGGTAACATTAGTTAAATTTTTTTTTATTTTTTTTTTCAGTATTAATTGTTTAGTATTAGCCTAAAAAGATAAATGAACATTATTATTGTTAGAATTTTATAGACTAAAAAAAAGCAATTACATTTTCATTTTTGTAGTGTTGTAATTTTTTTACATATTTAACGTTAAAATTGTATCATGTACTTTTTAAAATAAACACTTATTTAGCCTCATTGTGATTTAGAACTCGATGAAACAACAAAGCAGCGTTAAAAAAAAGTATACATATTAAAAGATTTAACGTGGGAGAGAATGAGATAGAAAACATTATACAGTGTTTGTTATACTCGATGAAACGATGTAGTCGAAATTGAACCATAAGGGGTACAAACTCTTTTCTTCACATGTTAATTAATATATAAATATGATTATCTGTATTGAGTTTTTAGAAATATTGAAGACTAGTTTTTCTCACGGCATCGTTCGTAATAATATAGATTTGAGTAATCGCTCAGGACCGGTACTAAAATTATGGATAAAAGGTACACCGTGTCCTATTCTGTACCCCTGACAACATGTATACAAAATCTCATGACGATCGGTGGTGTAGTTAATGTGTGAAATCGTAACAGACAAGCAAACTTACGTACGCATTTATAATATCTGTAAATATTACAACTTACCCATCAACTTCCGGATGACAAAACTAATCTGGTTCAAGGACAACAGATTCATACTGCTTAATCTAGCCCTGTATTTATTTATATAGAATTGTAAATATTTTGACACGGAAACCAGTTGTTTGGCAGAAACTGGCGCAGAGTGAGCGCTCTCTAAAGCTGCCGTAAGTCCGTGCGCTTCGTCGAGTATCAGAATGTTGTTTTTGAGGTCAAGTGACACGCCTGATCTAGCTCCAGAACTCACAATTCCAGCGTGACTTATAATAACGACCTTATAATAATAAAAAAATAATAATAAATAAAAAACTTGTGCAGTCGGGAGACTCCCATCCCAAACAAAATTCCTTAAGCTTTTTCTTCAATTCCAAATATAATTCGATATGAAGATTCAAATTGTTTATATTTGTATATTTTCGTCACATAAGGAAACAAACGTTATGCTCCGTTATGCGACTCCCTGTCTTTCTCTCTCTCTCTGATCTGTATTGTTTATTTTATATCATACTTTAAATACAAATAAAGTAAAGACAGAACTGTAAAAAAACGATTGCGATCAGGAACCCGCGTCCGAAACAAACTTTCATAAGATTTTTCTTCAATTTCGAATGGAAATATAATCTAATCCAATATAGAAATTTAGTTTGTTCATATTTGTATATTTTCGTCACGTAAGTAAAGAACGTTATGTCCTCTCCATGCAACTCTCTCTCTCTCTCTCTCTCTCTATGTAATCCGCATGTTTTTATTTTCTATCATTCCTTCAATGCAAATAACGTAGGGAAAAGAGTCAAATCAACAAATTTCATTAAATGTTAAGTTTTAAAGAAATTTCCATGCGTTCAGTATTGGTTGTATTAAGGTTACACAACCGGCACATACATATATACATACTCGCATACAATAGAAAGAGACAGAGATATAAAGTAGCATGGAAGGTGAAATACAGAAGAGGTTTTTTCCTTACGTGATGATTTGTACGAGTCAATCGGTGACTCACTTTTCATTTGTCACGTTCCGAAATGAATCAAAGTAATACATATCTAGGAACCGCGAAATCTACAACTAGTGATGGTTTATAAATTTCTCTGTGAACGACGTTGTTGAAGTGCACCGTTTTTCCAATATGTCCAGCGATAATACTTTTAAAATAAATTATATTTTTTTATACTTGTTCTATATAAATAGCCTTATAGACGACGTCTGCCGTTATGCGCGACTCACGCACTAATGAATAGATTTCGATCAGTTTTTTGAGTTTTACTTCTTAGACACTTGGTCCTTATCTAATAAAAGTTATCACGATATCTCCGTATAAAGTTGTTGAAGTTTTTAGAAACTAGGATTTATACAAGTGCTACGCATTCAGTGATGTATATTTTCTCGCCATGGAGACGTGAGGCAAGCGGTGTGGTGCGCATACACAAGAGTGGGAAGTAATCGGATAAACATTGTTTAAAAAGGAAATTTTGTAAAGAAAGTATATTCAGCCTTCAATTTTTTTTCCTCTGTACATAAAATATAGTTTTAAGATAATAGACAACGCAGACAAAGTTGTGGATATAAGCAGATTTGTGAATGAAACTGACTCCTGATATCCTCACATCAACCTTTTAAGAACTTTTTTCACGGTAACCTGCTTAACATAGTGCTTCGACATACTGTACATCAAATAGGTCTTCTGAGGACCTCATTTTAGAATCCAATATCATTATCAAAAAAACTTTTATCAGTCTAGAATATAAGACACCTATTATGTGATTATTACTAGTATTAAAATCATAATTTTTACAATATAAATTCCACTAGTTTTTAGTTTCCAGTAGTTTTAACATTTTACATTTCTAACTTAACACACTCACCTCTGCATCATCTAATGCCATCCTTGAAGCGTAATAGGGACATGCTTTCAACTCTTTCCCACCTTTGACCAAATCCTCCATGTCTAATATATCGACAAGCATTCTTTCCTTCAGCTTTGTTATATTTGACTGATTATAATATGGGCATGCAGTGCACACTTTTGTTTTAGTCCGTTTTAGAACTTTGCCTTCTTCTCCCACAGATGTTGATTTTGATTTCGATTTTTGCATGTCAAGACATCTGATAATGTGAAATATGCAATATATTAAAAAATACACAATTATTCAAACTATTGATATAAATAAAATTGTAATGTCTGTTGTTTTGTCTCGGACTAACCTTAGAAATAGTAAAAATTATATTGATAAGATTTTTCCTGGCAGATAAAATACTTTTGGGAGTATTATCAAAACTACATATTGTTAAGCGTTTTTGAAGAAAGGGTTATATGGGTTAAATCAGTGTTTGCAATTAAAACAAGTAAAAGGTATTCCAAAATTAAAATAAATATGTAGTTGTCAAAATAACACATGAACTAATTTGCTGACAACAGTGCTCTGTTTATCAAACGTTACATATCAATGCTCAAAGTTTCAACAACTCTTTTACAAGGTCTTGTAAATTACTTTTATCAAATAGTTTCACAAGATTTGTACATTGTATGAACTTGTATTTTTAATTTACAAGAATTTATTATTGCTAATTTGCGAAATGTGTTTTTCTACAATATAATATGACTGTAATATAAAAAATACAGTAAAATAACTAGCAAAGTTGATATGAAATATATTTTTTTTATTAGATAGTACGATTTTGTGTCTAAATAATCTATTGTAAAACCTATTTTATGTTTATTTATGTCCGAATTAAAAAGAAAGAATATATAATCTACTGGCGACACATACTACCTACTTCGAAAGCTTTCTAGGAGAAAAATAACATGGCGGCAAATCATTCCCACCATTCATTGATTTTATTAATATTCTAATTACGCTGCAAATAATGTAGAAATCTGATTTAAAATTAAAAGTTCTATAATTTTTGACAAAAAAAGTAATTTATTTGGCGCATTTACCAATAAACTATCTAAAGACCAAAAAGTAGTACACAACTCCAACGTTATATCTAAGAGTCAACGGAAACTTTCCAACTTTTTAGTAGCAAGTTACAAGCTCCAAAAATATTTATAATAAACAAAATCACAAATACAACTGTGAGAGATCACTTGTATTAGAAGTGATTTCACTTGTAACTTGTAAAATACACGTCCAGTTTTGATAAACGCATTTTTGTAAACATGCACTAATTTATAAGAGAAAACGCATGTAATACAAGATTTGTACCATCTGATAAGTAAGGCACACATAGTACATTACAAACTTAGTATTTGAGCACAAATCACATGATTTTATATGACTTCTATTTACTATTTGGGGAAAATTAACATAGTTTACCTTTCATTTATAAGATTTACATTTTTGAGTTTTTTCACATCTGAATTTATACAGTAATGTTGTCGGGATGCTAATGTGACTACTCTCGCATCTTCTTTAAAAACAGTCCTTTTAATTTCACCTATGAATTGAGACAACTGGCTATGTGTTCTACTGCTTATATATACCTGAAAATAAATTTAAATTTAAAGTTTTTATAAACTTATCTATGTCTTAATTTCTGGTAGAAATAAGGGTGTCTATACATCCATGAACACAATTTATACCCTTTTGTGTAAGCTGTAACAAATATAGGAGCTACAAGAGCTCTAGCTATACACGCACTCTCAACAGTGTGTGGACTTCAGCCTTTTTTATGTACTCTCTGGTCAGACACGCACTGACACGAGAAAACCAGTAAAGCCTTTTATAAAAAAAATAGACAGTATATATGATATATTACCGGACGACTAAATAAATAATGTTCGACAGTTTTTATTCATATGATTCTTAATCGAATACCGTATATTTGAATTTCATCTGTGTATTGTTCTGAAATGGTAAAGGACCAATAACGAATGTGCTTATAACGACGTGGACCCTCGAGGCTACAAATCGCCAAAATTGTTTGAAGTGTTGGCTGTGTCCTGGTCAAAAAATCAACCTCAAATGGAGTAAGATCAAAATGAAGTCAAAGAAAATATGGGGTATGAACTCCATCTATACTCTAGCACTTAAATCACTAGAAACTATGGATCTGAAATAAACACCTTTTTTCTATGAAAAATTACTGTTTCATTTTTTTATTCACCTGTGTCGCTTTTTATAATTTTATTATTTCATTATAAAAAGTCTCAGAATATCTCTATGCCTTATAATAACCACTTTAAATGTATAAATAGTGAAAATATAACAAATACACAGAATTAATTTTGGGTTTATAATAATGAGGCCTGCTGTTGTCAAATAGTTTAATAGCTAGAATGATGTTTATACAATGTAATCAACTAGTGTGTACATATATCTACATAAAATTGTCATGGTTTTTTAGATACCAGTAAATTATAAATATAAAATGTGATTTTACACATATATGTATTTTTTAATTTCAAAAAGGTAATTGATATTTATGAAATATCTTATCATACTTGTTTATCCAGCTAAACAAATATCTAAGAATACAAAGAAATATTCATATCTATTATTTAGTATACAAATCAGTGGACTTTAGTAACTTTATTAAGTACCTTTGATGTATCAAGGTCATTATCACCTTCAAGAACTTCACTGTCAGATTCGTCATGTACTTTTTCTTCAAACTCTTCTAAAAGTAAGTCTCTGTCTTCTTCTTTTTCACTCTCTTCAGGGACATTTTCTTTTTCTGAGTCTATATTTTTATCATTTTTATGGAAATAAGAATGCAAAGATTTGTTTACATTAGAATTAGAATTTAGTTTTGATACCCTCATCTTCATTTCAGTATAGAATTCCTTTTGTTTATTAATCTTATCTAATTTCAATTGCAATGAAAGAAGAATGTGTTTTTTTTGCACTTTCTCATATTCCTCCTGTAGCCAGTCATTACTCTCTATAGAAAATAAATAAAACTTACTTTAAACATAGCTAAATCTATTTTTCATTCACTATATATAGCACAAATAGCAAAAGTAAGAACATCATATTAAATGTGTAGCACCTACTTTCCTTGTACTTCACACTAAAAAATAACCCCAGTAATAGATACACTTTTGTAATAGAGATTTTCTTAGGTTTTAGTATTATGTAACTGCCTTCAATTCTATCTTCCTTAGTGATTTGCATTGGTATATCTTTCATATATACTATTATTATAAAAGGAGAGAGTTTATATCTTTTTTGGAAGTAATCTACAGAAAATTCAGTTTGAAACTGAAAATTCAATAACAAATAAAAAGTTTTATTTTTATTCTCTTTGAATAACATTGACTATTTTTTCTTGAGAAATCATATTTGTTGTTCAACCTTTTATTATAATCTGCAAGGATAATGCAGTAGTAGAGCTATTATGCTAAGTATTGTAGGTTTGAATTCAAAATAGGAGAATGACAAAATAATTATTGTTAGATTTCTTTCAATGCTTAAATTGTATGTTTTTAATTTCTCAGTGACAGAAGGTCGTACTCTAATGTAAGATTGAAGAAGAAAGTTGCGAGAAACTCATATTAATTTATAATTTAACTAAATCCCAACAAATAAAATCGCATTTATCAAAAAAAAAATAAGTACGACATCTTCAATACCATAATGAATAATTAGGATGACAAAAATTCTCAGATTTCTGGATTGACTAAATCTTATTCTAAAACTTCTTTCAGTTCTAGAACACTATGTTGAGTTGTCAATTAGAACATATGTTGTTATTAAGTTTTATGTTGTGAATAAGGAGGTTACTAGTTTAATAAACCTAAATACAGCATTACTAAGAGTTACCTTCAGTGCTAGATATTTCCTGCTTCAGTTGTTTAATTTCTGTTTCTAATTCATGAATTGCTTTTGCATTACTATCTTTTAGCCATTGAAGTGCACCACAACAAATACTTAAAGACTTTCCCTATGAACAGAACTTGTTGAAATCGAAATTTTGAAACATAAAATGATAAAAATTGAATTGGTATGAAGAATACATACTGTTCCAGTCGGGCTTTCAAAAATTCCTAGCATCTTATTTTCAATTGTAAAATACAACTCTTTCATAAACTTTTTTTGAATAGCGTAAGGTTGAAATGGAAAGGAAAACTTTGGATCCATTTTAATTATTCAAAAAAATATATCTGTTCTAAACTGTTCCGAGAGATGTACAACTAAATTGTAAGCAAAATATCACAGAAATTAACACTTTATCAAAAAGTTTGGTAGGTATCTAATACAGAATACAATACTTTACACATAAAATTTGTCACTTTTCGCGCCAACAATTGATTGGTGTTTCTTATTTTCATTTATATTAGTGGCAACACAGTCATGTTTGATGTTACCAGAGAAAAATAAAACTGTAATGTTACCATTTGAAGTTTTTCTATATTCTAGGTATTTGTGAAAAATTCAATGCACTATTGGAAAGGGTTAAAATTAATTTACAGACAGATAATATATTATATATTGCCGTTTTCGACAGCTTTATAATATAAGATTAGAACTTCTAATCTTCTCTTCTAATTTAGAAGAGTTGCAATCAAATGCTAACCTAAACATATTACATTAAAGATATTAAAAATTAAAAACCACTGTAAGTAATTATAAACTGATTTTTATATTCATGTATATGTTTGTGTTATTGTGTAATATTGAAGCTACTTTGCGTAAAAAAATTACTTGGTGTGAATAAGTAGACTAGAAACAGAAATGTAGAACATGGAGTTTGAAAAGTCACAAATTACATTTTTTTTTCGTTTCAATGTATTTAGTACAAAATAGAAAATAGTGCGAATTATGCTTGAACGATGTATTTTCATTGGTCGTACCAAGAAAAAAATTATCATCGTATAATCATGTGTATTTTGACTTTGACGTTAGGTACCACAGAGTGCATTTGTATATAGGAAAACACAGATTTATTGCAGTAAGATTTTGGGTTTTGTCGCCAAAGCATATTATTGATTGAATAGAGTACTAATACTTATAAGTAACATAATTATCACAATGTCCCACAAGTAATAATACTATTTACGTTACATTTAAAAACAAATGAGTGAAGGAATATACAAAGAATAACATATATTTCTTCCTAATTTATTTCAGTATAAGGATTCTACCAGGGGCTACAGTATGCGAAGACTGCGTCTTAGAAGGTGATATTACAATAGGAGGTGGTACAGTGATTCATCCCAGAGTGACTATTATTGCTGAAGGTGGACCAATCATTATTGCAGAGTACTGTATTATTGAAGAGTACTCCACAATTATACACAAGTGAGTAGTTAAATTCTAATTTCAATTATTTTTTATAATGTAATATGTGATTACAGATGATGAGATATATTATTTTATACAATGTATTATTTCTATATTAATTTTTACAATGGTAATCATTAATTATAATAATAACACTGACATTTTTGCTTTTTTTTTTAGAAAAAGTGATAAGCAAGAGAATCCACCTAAACCATTATTCATTGGTGCTCACAATGTGTTTGAAGTTGGCTGTAAATTAGAATCTCCTTTTGGCCATATAGGAGAAAGTAATGTGTTTGAATGTCGGTCATATGTTGGAGTTGATGTCAAGATTGGCAGTGGCTGTGTCATTGGTTAGAAATATTTCTTTGATTGTTTTAATTAAATTTTGGTATATATTATTTTTCCAACTATTCAGAATAATGTCTTAATATGATCAGATGATCAATTTATATATCTTAAGAAATAGGAATTACAAGTAATTTTTTTTAAATAAAATATGCATCTTTAAGAAAGATAGAAAGTTCAACTGTCAACTAAGGTTGAATTTCAAAATTTCATATATTGAATGAGAGTGCTATAATCTTATGGTTGTTGCTCAACTTTAATAAAATGGTCTATAAATGATAATTCAGCCAGGATGAAGTCAGTCATGGGAGAGTATAGAACATAAGTGCTAATAAATTGATCTATAATTTTGTTCTTGCATATTAGGCAGCCAAAACACATAAAAATAAATGTGAGACATGTGACTGCTATGTTTTAGATAAATTGATACTCACTTTATAAAATATAATATCATTAATGATAGCTATTATGGAGGCACATTAATACAATATTACAATTAATACACAGCATCAAACTCATAAATAAATAACTTCCACTCACAGTTTAAGTGTACAATATTTTATACCAAAGTCTTTTTACACAATTACACATTTATTAATTGGGACAGGTACTTAACAGCTTGGTGTTCTTTCATCTCAGACAAAAAAAATTGTTTAGAAACATCCACAAATTATTTCATGTTACGTAAACATAACATGTACAGTAGATTTCGATTATAAATGCTACAAAGTTGTTATTACATTCAGAAGTTGTTACAGGCATATGTAGACCATAGAAACAAAGAAATAAAAAAAAATATTTATTATACACATCTAGCTACAGCTAGTAGATATTTACCAACAGTATATTTTTTAAGTTATGTAATATTTTATTTATTATTGTAGAACGAGAAACATTGAATTCTTTGCACAGATCTATATTGTTTTCCTATTTTTTCTGTTTCGAAATGATTCGTGCCTTCTCTATAATAGTGAACATGCATTTAAGAAACATAATCACACGGCTAAGGAACACAATTACTATACAGAAATTTACCTAAATTACATGTAATCTAAGGTACAGTCATACAAGTAAAGCAACTATATTTAAGAAACACTACAAGCCACCACAAGATGCAAGTGCTGCCCATGTGTAGCATGCAAAAGATAAAAAAACTTTAGCTTCATCCCAATATCAGTATGTAAAGTCATAATAAATAAAATCCACAGATATCATAATAATTATGAAATAGGGTGCATGGTCAAATATCTGATAATCTATAAATAAAACAAGTTTTCCAATAGTTTATTTTTCTTTATCAATGACTTTCCTGAATCTTAATTACATTATGTTTGGAAATTTCCTATCTTTATAACATTTCAGGATATTTTTTGTCTTAATTCTAATTTTGAAAATTTATAAACATTTGCATTCTTATAGGAGCTGCTTGTAATTTAACTGCACCTCAAACCCTAGTAGACAACACTGTTATTTGGGGCTCTGAGCATCATATAAGAGAAGCATTAGAGAAACAACCTTCACAACTATTACAGTTGGATTTCTTGAGCAAAGTGATGCCTAACTACCATAGGTTAAGAAAACCCAATGTTCATAAACGGCAATCTTCTTCAAGACAGTCTCAGGAACCTTCACCTAAACCATAATTTTAACACTTTATTTAGTTTATATGTAAAGAGAATAATTAAAAAAACATTATTGTAAGTTTATATCTTAAAAAACTGATTAAACATTATTAATGATTTGTATTGTATGGAAATATATGCTTTGTTATAACTGCTTTAATCATCCTTTAATGTGCATATGGCATAGCTTGTGAAAAACAAACAATTCCATTCCATAGTTTATTAAGTATCAATCTAGGCATATTCTAATGTGCTACATGTGTAAATGGTGGAACTGTTAGACTCAATGGCACACAATTTTTATGTGGATGGCAACAGGATTGCGGCCAAATAGAAGTTGCCATATATGGCTATAAAGAAGTAGGTGATACAATGTTTGATTTACTTTTTATGAGGTTACATTATTATGAGTAATGTTACTAATAGTAATGCAGAATATACTTTCGCCTGTGATAGACTTTTTGTTTCAAACTGTCTATTAGCATCTAAGCGTAAATTGAAGACTGCAATACATTTTTCGTAAATTTAGTTTCACATAGGTATTAATTTATTTTCTCATTGAGGAGTAAGTAATAAATATAATGAATAAAATGTATAAGAAGTAATTACAAACGTTTTTTAAGGTGATTGTATGGAAATACTGGGCTCAGTTTTCCATTAGCGTCCGTCGAGTTGGGAGTTGATATTTTTTTTATAGATAGATTACATTAATATAAGAACACACACAAAGTTTCACCACGCGGAGACGCGTAGTTTTTGAGAAATAAAATAAAAAAATATATTTTTGCAATAGATACGTAATTTTTACCACAGATTATAGCGAAATATCGCCATTGAACGTTTCGTTTTACTTATGGTTATGTTGTCATAAGTTTACGAGAAATTTTATTTTTTATAAATTTTCATAAATATTTTTTATACTTGTTTCAATAGTTTTCATACACACATATATTTTACAGTTTATGTATATTAAATTACATCATTATTTTCATTACGAACTATTAAAATTAAAATGTGTAGTTTATGACTCATAAAGACGTTCAACCGGCTTGTGAAACGAAACGTAAAACTGACGCCATTTTTGTTGTTATTGAGATAACAAATAAAATAGGTTAGGTTCGACTTATGTTAAAGAACCTGTTTGAATGACCCCGACTCCACCTAGGACGAGTTTGTTCTACCCCTAGAGTGTTTTTAAAAAGCCGGAGGCGCGTAGGGAGAGCAGCCTCGACGCCCTTGCGTAACATATCACAGGCATCTATCCTCGCCTCAGCAGCCTCGGCTTGTTGGTCGCCTTCGGCGACCAGCCTCGGCCGCTCCGGCTCGTCCAATGCCTACGATTTGTTACAGCGGGCGGAGGCTGCTCTTCTCGCAGCGCCGGAGACGTTGCAGAGTCAAAATAGATACAGAAATTCGGAATTTTTCCTCGGAATTAAAAGTTTAAAAACTCGAAAAGGTGGTGGCTCCGCAACTTTTCCTTTTAAGGGGTGTTAGTACTGATCATCCCCTTTCCTCCCATCCCCCTCCCCACCGTCAATTCGACGGACACTAATGGAAAGTCGTACCCTTGAAACTAACATATTATTGCTACCAATATTTTATACATAATAATTCCGATTCCAACTATCAGTTCAGTGGACCTAATCTATGCAGTGGACTGTCAAAGCCTCCGCTAGGAGTAATATTATTCTGTGGTCAAAGCTGTGATTAAATTATATGTTTCAAAGATTCAAACGTTTTTTTTTAAAGTTACGAAGCAACGACAACAACGAAGTACCTACCGAAATAAATTGCACGGAAAAACATTGCCTAAGCTATTGTTGTAAAGTTTATAAAGAATGCACATTAGCTATTTTATTAAATAGATCTGACTTTAAAATGAACGATAAAGTCACGTAACAAAGAAACGAAGTAAAAAGGTTATATAAGTCAGAAAGTACAATTTTTGATCACAAATTGCGTATTTTTGTACTCCTATTTGTAACAGATAAAGTTTATTATCTACTGCAAAGCACATAATATTAGATAGATGTAGATAAACAGATTTATTCAAATACAACGTAAGGGCAACAGTTGTCTCTAATTTAATCTTAATTAAGTTGCAACCGTTTCTTTCTAATTGTGAAGTCCATTCAACATTCATATGCGACAGCAGTTTGTTGTTAATTTGCAATGCAATTTGGTGTTCATTCGTTGGGAATTTTGTTTTACACTAAAAGTAACCTTTGAATAGTGTTTAGTCTGTGAATGATATATATTATCTGTGGTGGTTACATGTATTATTAATAATCTGTGAATAAAGTAGCAAAAAACGGGATGTCTTCTCGAACGGAGATCCATCGATTATTTTAATTTAAAATTTATTTCTTTTTATGCTAATACATATTAATTTCTATTTGTAATTAATTTTAGTGTTTTCTGTTTTTTTATCGGTTTCAACAAAATTGTTATGTGTCCAATGTTTTTGGGAGTAGGGAAAAGATTTGATTATTTTTTATATCACTTATTTCAAACTTGTCTTAGATAGCAAATCAAGGGCTGTGGGCATTTAGTTTTAATTGTACGTGAAATAGTTGTTGTTTAGTACGTAGCTTGCGTGGTGTCTACAATAAATTCTAATATTGTTAGTGTAGTCGCCATGTTGTTATTTACTTTGTGATTTCACGGTGGGCGATTGTGACATGGGTATATTGTGTTGTGACGCGGCAGCCAGTGTGTGAGCATGTTGGAAGATGTGCCGGTTCACGGAAGTCGGCTGGAGTCCCGAAACACGAAGTCTAACACCCACCAGAGAAACCTTAGTTTGGACTTTAGGTAAGTAGTTGACTCCTAAAGCCAAAATCTTTAGTAACAAACTAGGGTATCTGCTTATGTTATTATCTGTAGACAAGGTACACAATTTTGTTATTGAAAAAAATATTTATTACAAAATAAACTATGAAAAGAACATTAAATATTAGGGTAGATAACAGTACTTTGCAATAAATCAAAATTATAAATAATAGTTAATATCAATGTGTACTTAAACATTACTGTTTGTCCCTATAAAGTATTTTTGCATTCTTTATACTTTACTAAATACTAAATACTACTAAATAGTTTGCTTCTATGCTTTTTCTATGGAGCATTAATTATTAATAAAATTATTGATAATATAAGTTAATTTTGATAGATTGTTTTGGTTTTATTTATGTTTAAATAACATTGATTAGGAACAGGAGGATTAGGATACATCAAAGAAATAGCATAAAAACAATTTCAATTGTCTGCCAAAATACATCCGTTTCAGAAAGAAAATAAAATCATAAATTCCAATTTTAGTTTTACTGCTTATTAGTTAATACAACCATCCTAAACATTTGCGATGGAGAATACTGCATATGTGAGATGTAGACAAGTGATTTAGTGTCTGTTATTGTAATCCTATGATTTGATATCTATTGAACTTCTATACTTTTATCTATATCCATGTAACCTCTCTATGTTTATTGATATAAAGCAGTATAAATAATTTTATATTCAGTATATATAGTAGACTTTGTTCACTTAACTGTTTGGCCCGATTAAATAAACAATATTCTGATACACATGTTTCTTTATTATAATATATATTAAACTACCTGATATCTGTAACTTGGTTCTTGTGAAGTTGGTTTCACACAAACATAAGAATATATATATATATATTTTTTTTCAATATCCCTTTGTCATTATTACTTAACTTCATAATATTTTTCAAAATCAGCAATAAATAAAATAGAAGCTGTAGGGAATTCAGAATCCTATTGAATCTTGCTGGTTCAATTGCCTGCCTTCTCTATTAGATCTACAAATTATGACCTTGGTTTTAAAGTAAAATTAAAGTACAATTGTTTCCTTCCATACACAATAATTTTAAAATTCTGTTTGTAAATGATTATTATAATCATAAGATAATAATAAATGCTTCAGTTGTGTAAACACATGGAATTATATCAGTAACTAACAATTCGTCTTGGGCAATATTGTGGTCATGCATTGTAAACTAGTGGGTTAGAGTATTTCTATGCACAGTATACTCTCAGTTTAAGTTTGCATGTTTGTAACATTGTTATATAAAAAAGTTTTTATGTATATCAAAGGTTTGTAACTTATTATCATTATATTTGCCTAAGAACTTATTTCTACAGAAGTTCTAGAATATATTCTTTTATATCACAATAAATATTGAAACTGTTGCCATATTTTTTATTTCAAAATCACAATAATTTATCTGAAAATTTGTCATATTTTTCTTTATATTAAAATGAATTAAATTTAAATTTATTGAAATTGGCTTTAGTTAATAAAAAAACTTTTTTTTAAAGTTACTGATATTATGTAGCTGAAGGTGAGAAGCATGCTGAGTATAGGACAGCAGTTGTAATTGCTCTCTTGCCTTGCTACATTTATCACATTGTTTTCATACTGAAAATTTAAGGCTATTGTAGGATTCTAATCCACGCTTTTTCGAGATGGTGTCCCAAGTGTGTTGCCACCACTGAACCATCATAACTTCATAATTTGTAACCTAATAATTTTAAACATTAAATTTATCTTATTTATTCCCAGTAATTATATCGCTGGGTATATAAAATGATTGGTCTGCCCTAGGTCATGCGAAAAGTACTGCATAGATTTCAATCAAATTTCTGTAGTTTCACTTCTTATAGTCCAATGACTTTATATGTGCCCGTCCTCCTACAGGGGGCTTAACTTTGGCGAAGATGAGCTATCCTAGATGTTAACGGGGCGTGTAATGTAGTGAGGAAGGGAAAACGACGTGCTACCTCACCCCACCTACGTTGGTCGCAACCCAGGACGGTCGCGCACGTACCTGTCTACCTATAGTAATTGGTCCTTATCTAAAAATATCACAATATCTGCATTAAAGTTTTAAGAAACTACTATTTTTATAAGTAATTCCCGTTCAGCGTTATATATTTTCGTGCTGCGGGGAAGTGGGTCTAACGATATGATGCGCATGCGCAGGACAACGCAGATGAAATGGCGAGAATCAGATAGTTACAAAATAAATGAATAACATTACAAATAGATCTCGAAACGGTGTTCAGAATCTATGTCTTTCTAAATTTCTTATGGTTTAGCAATTTACATCAGAATGTGATGCATAACTGTATATTGTATGGCTCTGAATAATAATTAGTTTGTTACGATAATAATTTATAAAAATGTAGCAATCCCACTGGTGGGTAAAAGGTTTGTTACTGAAGGAAGCTATAGACATACCACTATGTTGGGCTACGAAGTATTGGCGATTTTTCATACAGTTGACATATGATCGAACTATAAGAATATTTCTCGGGCTTAGTATTCGTCACGATGTTTTCCTTAATCGTTCGTGTAAGGTATTAATACCCATTTAAATGAGAAAACATATGTGAATCCCGAAAAATTCGTTGCTACACGTCTATGTTCGAACTTGCTGTCATACAAACAATACTTTACAGGTCGGTCTCTCGACCCCGGGAATTTCAATAATCATTTATTTTATTTCGTGATATTTTCTAATGATGATTTTTAATAGGCCAGTATAATCTCTGGCCTATTAATCGTATCTGATTCTATATTTTAATCATGGCTTCGTTCGCTTTCGTGTAGATTTTGAAAATAAAATACAGGCCATGTTACTCGTTGATGATGTTTTCTATAGACGAAATAATTGTTATTTTTTGAGTTTATCCATTACAAACAAAAAATCAAATCTTTTTTCTTTATAGTAGTATAGATTCCTCTAAACGCAATTCACGAGGTTAGCGTTTTTTACAATGAAACTTGTGATTTCCATTGGTTATGCTAATTTAAATAATGCGTTTCGTATAACGCAAGAAAATTATCCTAATTTTCCGTGCTAATTCATTAGCGCATTCTAGTACGCTTATGCGTCCGGTAAACATTGGGCGTATTTAGGGCGAGCGTTCGACCGGCCAGCCTTCATCACAGGCCAGGTGAATGTACGAGAGGCGAAAGTAAAAGTGTAGTGCGGGGCTCGACGGCGACGGAAAGCTGTCGAGACGATTTCCTGACAACTTCGCTACGACTCTCTTATCTATGAACTCAGTATCACAGATATTATAGTAAGAACTGATTGAAATACCCTATCTCATAAATTTTGTTGCTACCTGCAACGGTTTATTTGGTAAATAATTGATTGACGGGGTTAAAATTACTCGGTAACAAATTAGGGTAACGGTTTCTGATATTGACAGTACAGTTTCCTAAATGTATTTATGCTTTCCAATGCAAATAATAAGAAGTAATTAGTAAGTATGTTTCAGTTCCTAAAGATTACAAAAACACTTTATGTTACATTCTATAAATAAGTATAAGTTCTTAGAAATCTAAGAACCTTGTTTGTTTAGCTTTTTATGTAGTGGAAGTAAAACCGGCTTGTGTCGTATTTCACATGCATATAGATGTAAGTTTTTGTATTGAGAGCGTACGAGTACTGCATTTGAGTTTAATTCTATACATACCAACAAAAATCTAACGTAACAGATGTTTGAACATGCTGATGTTCGGAACAGCTCCATTGATTTTGACGAGTATTCTAAATAAGTTCTAAGAATTATGATATTATCTAAGCTTTATATTTATCATACGGGCTTAAGCAATAATTATAAAATATAAAAGAGATAACTTAAACTCACTAAGTGTTATAGGGTTTAAGTAGTGATGACAAAATAAAAGACAACGCATTTGAATTATACTATTTGAAGAAAATATTATCTAAGATAAACCAAAATATTGCAATTCTGTTATATTACAACACTGATATGAAAGATCAGAAGTGGGTAATTATTTATTGAAAAATAATTGTTTTAGAATGTGCGTGAGTGGCCTTGTGTATTCTCACAAACTTTAGACCAACTATTGAAGCAATGTCTACAAATTGTTAATTGGCTTTGTACATTTAAATCTGAAATATAGGCGAAATAGTTCCGGTAGAATAATTATTAATGATATTATTGTCATGACTTTGAGAACTAATTGTAATGAGTATAGAAAAATCGATACTTATTTATATTTAGTCGGAGAGAATAGAGTCATTCTCAAAAGTTGTTGTGAACTTATTTTAGTCATTATTAATGAATTTAAAAAAGGAATATTCTAGAAACTAAATTACATATTTTTAACATTCTTTTACTGAGATTAATATGTATATTTGCGGAAGTTTTTAATGTATAAATTATAAAGGAACTAGTATTTCTAGGCATAGATTTACAATAACTATGTTTATTATTATAAGCTTTAGTTCTGATGTTTTCGTTTATTTTATATAATAGTAGTTCAGAAACAGATAGATATTATCGGTTCTTCCTTTATTTTACTAAAACTATTACTACTATTATAATGTGGGAAATGATTTCATATTTCCAACTAGTGCTAACCGGAAAAACAAACATTGTTTCACTTGGCTGAGCTTCTATTTCTTAATGAAATCGAAGAAAGTTCTCGTGTTCTCGACAATAAATCAGACGTAGGATAAGAGTTTGAAAATTGCCGTCATAAGCTTCAAATTTTCTGCAGTTCTGACAAATATTTAACCGTGGTGTGTTTTACCTGTGCCAACGGGTTTTTGTTTTACTTTTTATACCGCAGCAAAACATATTTTAAGCCTATTACTATATTATAACGAAAAATATCACCATCAACTTGAGATAAGTATCATGACGATTTCATTACAAGGTGACGTTGCAACCGAATACGTCTTCAACTTCGTCACTGAGCTACGAATATTACGGTTTAACTCTTTTTTGTTCTTCACTGTAGAGGTGACCTTTAAGCTGTTAATGACTCGATTGTATTCAGTTATTCATTCGACGATTCATCTGTAAAATTACTCAGGACAAAACAAAGGCAATTGTAGGCTTTTTGTTACTTTTTAAATTTAGACTTTGTAATTCCATGTATCTCTCGATCAATGTAAATGATTTAGATTTGTTTCCTATAAGAAGATTTCGGTCTATTTCTTTCTGAGTTCGCTCTGTTTCTTAGTATTTTGTTATGTTAAGTCGGAGAAATTACTGTACTGACATTATTGTAAGTAGAATACAATATATAATCAATGATGATCCTCGAGATAATCTACTAACTTAAATTGTTGCAGTATTATCATATTTTGTTATAAACAGCATTGCCATAAAATTTATATTATGTTTCATGCATATCGTCCCAGTTGCCATTTACGATATTCAGTTTAGAGAGCACAATATAATATAATAATTGTCAGAGGTCACTTTTTTATAAGAACCTTTACGTATATATCAGTGGTCGACAAACTCGTCAGCTATAAGAGCCATATATAAACAATGCAAAATAGACATTTATTCAAAGAGTTTTTTTTAAAACTCAAGTTTTTTTTTAGTGCAAGTATTTTTTATGGAAATTATGGCAATTAAAATTACACTCTCGAGCTAGTCTTTGCGTCTTTTTTTGTGAGCGACCAGTCTTTTTATTGTTTGCTTTCTAAAAATGTGCATCTTTATTGTAAGCTTGGGTTTCAAAAATATTTCTCATCTCTCATAAGATGAAGTTTATAAATAATATTCCATGTCTGCACTAAACATTTTGTGGCAAAGCCGCAGTCAAGAAATAAAGGAGCCGCATGCGGCTTCCGAGCTGTGGTTTGGCGACCACTGGTATAGACCAATATAGGTCGCTACTACATCTTTATTGATACTAATGTGTATTATAAAAAGAAAGGATATGAGTCTTGCTTTGTAATGGATAAACACAAAAAATAGTTATCCGATTTAAAAAAATCTTTTTCGCATACATTTTCAGCGAGTAAATCTGCGATGAAAAAGTAATACACTTAATAAGCGAACTTTTTTATTGAAACGAGTAAATTAAGTCTATTATATTATATTTGTACATATTTGAATTCTTATAGTTATTAAAATATTATATGTATTTTTATAATAATCCAAGTATGAAGTTCTGAATATAAATAACGACTGAAGCGGTTAATTGAAGTCATCGCATATTCCGCTTCGTCTATTCGCTTATCATATTGATTTATTTGGCGCCCGATTTTAATTAAACATTTGAAATGTCTGTAAGTGTAAACGTAGTTTATTAGTTACGAAGCTAATTATATTGACCCTTATTTCTCTGCCAATCAGCGTGGTAGCCGAGGAATGTTGTACACTGTCGGCCTAAACCACGGATTGCCTAAACGCTCGTTAATTAATAAACTGATTAGTAAATTACACTTGTAGTAAGAATAACACAATTATAACTAGACAAATAATAAGTATAACCGATAAATTTTCAATTATAAATACTAGATTAGTATGAGATACATACACAGTGGAGTTTAAATAATTTATTATAATTTTTTTATGTCATGGTATATAGTAGCGATCAGATAGTTCAGTTATATTGTACGTTGGTCATTTGTAGTCTTTTTATACTTTATAATTTTAGTGTTCACAATCTCATCTGATGTTACATGACGATGTGATACAAGATGGTAGACACGCTAAACCTGGAGGTACTTACCGGCTCTCAGGTGCAGCTGACGTGACACACCTATAGATGCTTGGCGACAGATTTTAAACTCGTGGTTGGTAGAGCTATACCAGACATGTGTAGAAAAAGTCCTACCACCATGCCCTATTTCAACAATTTTTTTTTCCTTCACCGAAAGCTCTGGCTCGTTACGTCGATTTTCTGAGCTATCATCCGCGAGCTTTGCTGTAGAAATATGTGGGGCGATGGTGCTTCCGCATACAGACCTTGATCGTGTTTGACTACTTTATCTCTTATCTCAGTCAATTATCATATGTTTCGTATATTTTATGCTTCATTATAAGCATTTAAAATTTGTCATTTGCATATGATAATGTCTATCTTTTTGACACAGTTACCGATGATCGGCCATTACCCCATGTAATAAATACCAAGTTATCATCAACAAATTTGACTAAATTATAACTCATAATACCAATACAAAAACTATCAATTATTTTGTTTGTTTTGTTACTTGTAATAAGTATAAAAATATGAATTCTAGCCTCTGTGTTGATGTTAATAAAACCACTATAGAGAGAACGTTAATAATAGTTCATGCGGTTTGATGATTAGGTAATCGAGATGTCGCGGCGTGACTCGCTTTGTTGGTAATTTAGTACGCTTGCACTTAATGTACTCGCGCGCATACATATACAATTCCCTAACGTAACAATTAGGTATCCGACTTTGATAATACATAGTAGTGAGTATATTTTTAGCGTTAGATAATTTACACCCTGTATTGTACTACTTTTTTTAAATACACACTCATGTTTATATTGTATGTTGTGGCCTTTAGTACGGTAACTGATAGTTGGTTCACGTGAACCAAAGAAGCTGAAGTATGTCGCACGCGCATTCGAGTATAATTTTTTTTTTTGTGGGGATTTACTCTTTCTTTCGTCTTTATTTGTAATCAGATTTGTTTTGACTCTAACAGAAACTATAGAAATATTAAAATAAATAATCTATTTATAATGATGAACGAAAAATGTAATATAATTCTATGAAAAGCAATAATAGTGAACGTATTTGTAATCTACATATATATGAATAATATGAATCAGCTTATCAGTGAAGAATAATTCAATTATTATAAAGACTATTTAGATCATTTTTGTTGGCATGAAGGCCACTTCGGCATGTTTCACTCTTTTTCCCCGATAGGATACAACTATCGCAATATAATGCAGTTTCTGAAGTTAATTACATTCACAAATATTTATTAAACTGCATTGTAGAGTATAAGTGATGTACAATATAATATAATGTAACTAGGTGGCCCGGCGAACTTCGTACCACCTAACAGTCGATTCTTTAAAGATTTTTTAATACTTATTCTGCTATTCGGGACGCTATATAATGTTAATATTACCATCGTATAAATATTGAAGAATATTGACATTAATATTTATACGATACTAACGTCACTCAATTGTTTTGCTTTGCTCCACTAACACTTAAACTTTATGGTACGGTATTAAAGTTCAAATTGACTTTTAAGTATTATTACGAATCGTTTGTATGGGAGTATAGAAAAGTGTTCTTTTTAGACTTTTTCATGCAATTTTTTTAATTTTTTCTATGCGTAAGATCCATCCTCGTACTTCAAGGAATATTCTAAAAAAAGAATTAGCGAAATCGGTTCAACTGCTCTCGAGATTTGCGCTTAGTAACATATTCAGCGATTCATTTTTATATTATAGGTAATTACAAACAGATACAAAATACGTGCATGTGTTTGTGAAACATATACATATGTATATTTCACGAATTCATATATGTATGATATAGACAGCTCAGCTTCGCTTAGTTAAATCGGGATAGTCAGCGACAGTTCAAGCCGAGGCGCGCCGTGTGCCCTTGTACAGGTTGCCTATAAAATGGTGTGAGTGCCTTAAGCGCTCCCCTTAGTAGTCCGGTGAAACTGTAGCGGCCTTAACGAGCCAACAGTGTAGTCAGTTCGAAAAAAATGTAATAATTAAAACAAAAAAATCAACCGATTTAAGTAAAAATTAACAATAAACAAAATTAATATTATATTTACAAAGTCTATAGCTAACAACGGTACCCTTTTATTTTCTATATTAACACCTTCCCATATATTTCCCCAGTAAATTAAGAATAAAAAGCGTTTATTAAGCTTAAATATACGAAGGAACAGAGAATCTTCTATTTTTGAGGTTGGTTACACACTGAGTATCAACATTTATCTCATGTTTTTCCATAACATCAAATTATATGCTTTGTTAGGGCAAGTTTCAAACGTTTTCTTTATCTAAATGCTTTATCAGACAATTTAATAAACTTGAAGATTTTGTGAACTATATACATTCAAAATGGACTGGATTCCAATAAAAAAATTGTGCCTTCCAATTAATTATGAGTATAAATAAAAATCAAGTAACATATGTAAGCGTGTCACTTCAGAACGGTTGTGTATCTATTTAGATAATTCTTTATTTGTTGTTGCAATTGTTAGGAAAATTTTGGTTTACAATATCCACGTGTAAAAAGTGTGCGAGTGAGTGAGACAAGAGGAAGATCTACAAATATATTGACTGATGGACGTTTAGTTGTTCAGTTGCCATTTTATTTTGTTAAATGGGCGTATTGTAAAGTGAAGATTTAGTCTTATTTTTTATTATTACGCCTATACGAAGCCGGGGCGGAGAGTTAGTGTATATGTACCGTGGAAAAGTTAATGGGTAAACTCTGTCAATGGCAGGTACTCAATAAGCGATTCCACATTCGATTAATAAGACTGTAATCTTTGTTGATAACATAAAAATATTCATATCTATAAAAGAGATAAAACATTAGTCATAACTAATGCTTATGTATTTAGTCGTTGGTCGTGGAACGAGGTTGTAATAAGAAACTGAAAACTGTTTCAGTATAACGAGTCACACGTAATGTACGGCGTAACTTTGTTGATGTTCATAGTTCATAACTCGACTTTATTATACTGTAGTATGAATCAGTGTCGTATCATTGGTATGTTTACAGTTATACGCTGCTTAGCGGTTTTAAATAGCCCGATGGAAGTGATGACGAATTCTTGTGACGACTTTATTTGCTCATTAGTTGATGATCGCGACTTCGCTCCCATAAAAATTGTTTTGTTTTGCTTTATGGAATTAGTAGTAATCCATTTGGATTAATTGTCGACTATCATTCGTTTTTAAACTTTATTTTGTTAACTATGGGAAAGCCAAATAATATCTAACATAGATCAACATTTCTCAAAGTATGATTAGTCGCGGGCGAATATTGTATGGGTTCTCATTCAATATTGATTTTTTTGGCTAGCGGACGAGCGACTACTCTGTCAACTCTCCTTCTCGGATAAAACAAGGAAAGTCCTTCTTCTCTACAATACTTTATACTTATGTAAGGCGGTATTACTAGTTATGCGTAAAATTAAATATATTAAAACTAATTACAAGTAATTAAAATTGAAGTTGATGCTAAAACTATAATGACAAAAAATAGGAAACAAATGCACCTCTCTGATAAAAAGTAGTTGAAACTGAATGTTTTTGCTGTTGTTTGAACAAAACTTTATTCAAATAGTTATGCTTTTTTTTGGTCATGGAAACCAAGAGGCGAGTCCCGTATTTGGAAGTGTTTTGTGAGGTGAGTCGCGGCCCCGTCAACTTTGTGAACCACTGACCTAGATAATTGACTCTATCATCTACCAGTAAAAGTCTCGTTAAAATCGGTTCACATTTTTCAGAGATTAGTCCGGACAACCAGATATTTGAATTTTTATTTGTATGTATAAATAAAGTGCCTTGTACATATAATGCCAATATCTGCTAAGTATATTTCACACTTAAAACTGGATATGTTGTAATGCTTATTATGTAATATAAGTTATTGTTAATTTTTTTCCTTGTATATATACGTGTTGCTAGTTGACATTTTGTATACCAAAGATAAATATAGTGTTATGTTTGTGATATCACTGGTTCCATTTTTTTTTTCAATATCTTTGCTACTTATGTATTTGTCATATGTATTTAATTTTTTTTATCCTTTAATTTAATTTAAGGCGCTTGTGGACGTCTAAATTCTACTACCGGTTCGAAAAATAACCCGGTTATTGAGATGAACCAACAAGATATTTGATCACGGAGGTTAAATGGTGATGTGGTGTGCGATGGTAATTTGTTAAACCTGGAGGAGGACTTGCTTTCGATTGCATCTCTCGGTACACACGTATAGGTCCTTGGCGACATGTTTTCAATTTGAGAGATATCCATGTGAATTTAACAAAAACCCTAACTCCTTGCTGTGGTTTCATCACATTTTTTTCCTTCACTGAAATCTCTGATTGATTGTATGGTTTCGAAACGATGTCAATCAACGTGGTGTCCGAACACGCTACATTGATCTATCATATCCTGTTTACTTACAGATATTCTAAATTACGCTTAGTATGACGGTGATATTATAGAAAAAAAGGGGCACACAGTCACTGCAACCTTTATGTATAATTAGTAACCCAGCTCCTCACAGGTGTACCAAGGAAGAAAATGAATACCAATCTTCCCTTTACAGTACGACCATGTTATTAAATAAAATGACAACTAAACGTTAATCTATCAATTCTGTCAATATTTTTGAAGATCCCCGTACTGTCTTTTGTCTCACTTACGCAGTCACGTTTTTATATGGAGATTTTGCGTACGATTTTTGAAACATTTTTTGATGATATCTCTGCTGGCTTCTGTCTCACTTAACCACAAATTTTTTGTTGAAGATTTTTTAGCTAAAATGTTCACTTGTTCGTACAATTTTTCCGATCATTTTCTTTCATACAATGCTAGTCCTGCCAGTTACAAACACAACAAAGAATAATAATTAGTCAATTAGGTCCCGCTGTTTTGAAGTGATGCGCACATACATTGGGCATTTGATTTATATTTATGTATAGATGATTAACTCTTCTTAACACGTTCCGTGCCACGTGTACACGTTAAACTTGATGTTTCGGCCACGTGTACCTCACTACTTACTTACTTACATTTACGCCATGTGATAACTACTGAAAACGAAAGAATGACTTATATATTAATATTGTAATGTATTGTATGTTAATATATCAATTTTTAGTCAAAATATCAAATGGCCCGAACGAGATATCAGCCAAAATTGACTTGGCACCGAACGTGTTAAGTATGCTTGAATTGAGAACCTTAGGCCCTCAAAGTACGACACGATTATGCGTACTTTTGTAATGTACTCGGTATGTTCATGATAAAATTGATAAGTAACGTCATTTGACAAGTTGATTTACACTTGAACTGAGAAATTATATTATCAAAAAGTAAATCCAAGATTAAAGAGCCATAATTTGTTCACGTACTTTTAGAATTAAACTTATCGGTTAAGAGGATGTTGATATGTCGATAAAATAAATATTTCGTCTGCTCATATCAATTTGAATAACATTTTCAAATGTATTCAAATTATGGAGAAAGTTATTTGTAATCTAAATAATATATAATCACTCGGTCAGATTAAAATATAGAGTGAAAATTACAAAATAAAACAGTTCACTTGTTGGAAGTTTTTAGAATTTCAAGATAAACTTACGTGAACTTAAAAAAAAATCACGTTTTTGCAAGAAATAATTTGCAGTCGAAGCTAAATTAAAATAAAAGTTGCATTAACATATAGAAAAATGGATTTTTAGTTTTAGAACTTGCCGTACCTGTGGCCCTTAAAATTTTGTTCCATCAAAACGTGCAAAAGGTTGACAAGCATACTCAATTACATAAAGACACGTTTACATAAAGTGTTATATTTAATTATCGGAGGTGTGGTTGTTAAAGTTTTTCTAATATGAAAATAATATACATCTAAAAATTAACAACTTAACTATATTTAACGTTGTAATTCCCAAATAATTTTATGTAATTAAATTTACTTATTATATATAAATCTATTAATTTTTTATATAGTTCGAATATTAAAGTAGGAACTAGATGACCCGGTGAACTTCGTATCACTTACATATATTCATGTAAAATATGGTCAAAATTTCATACAAATTTTTTATTTACCATTATTAGTGCAACACAGCACTTAATTAATTTAAAGCTTTCTCGTGTACTCATTTTATTTCTGAAACAGAACTGTTTTGTATTTCAACAACACAGACCAAAAGGATTGGACCTCATACTACAGCTATTAAATAGACAAATTTCTGAACGCACTTATAAATATTTGACAAACGAATGACATTTCTAAAATGACAAAATTCATCCAATGTTTCATAGCTAGGAACATTTTAAATTGCCTTTTTTGGAATTTTCCTGTACTTTTATTCTTTTCCTGTTATTTATGTTTCTCACCGTTTAAACCTTCTCTGAGCTTTCCCAGTCATTCTCGAGTTTTAGCGAGACAAACGAACAGCAATTCATTTTTATGTATATATAGATAAAGAAGTCCCATCCTATACAAACGATTAACTGTGTAGCTCGAGTGTTAACTGAATAATCAGACCCAGGCAATCGTAACAGCCGTTTTTACATTAGCCATCTTGTGTGATTGTATAACGGGTGTTAGGGGCTCCATTGTGAGACTCAGAGAGACGGAATCATAAAGCGCCTTCCCACGGATTTATTATATCGAGGTCTTATACCCGCCCACTGTTTCATATCCAGAACACAAGTATAAATTTTTTTTTGTTCCTATGGCCAAGGTCGATTAACCAGACTAAGTCGATATCGAAATGTAAACAATGATATTTACATTTAATATGTATTGTATTTAGTCCACATATTTCTTGAGATAATTCCAGCGGTTTATTGATTGTTATACTCCAGCGAAAGTGTATCAAATAGAGAGATAAATTTAATTAAAAAAAATTCAGTACTAGAATGTATAATTACTATTTGTACACGTAGAATCGTGCCAAAACATTTTAGATTCGAACAAAATGTCTACGTAGTGAATGAATAAATTACTGTAGTGGCTCAACAGGTTTTTGGTGAATGGCTTATAAACAAAATTGCCAAGATTTACGCCATTTTGTTTGGTCCTTTACGTTATTGTCTCGATTCGATGACGTAACTGCTTGTGGGAAACTGTACCATTCGTCTGTGACTTCAGCGGGCGTAAATACAAAATAGTTTAATTATAATTGAAGTGGTAAATGACAACGCTGGTTACAATCATACAATTAATGTCCATGGTTTAGCGTGATGATACTTCAGCGGTGTGATCATTACGTGATCTGTGTCTTATATTTGTGTTTTGAGTCATCGCACTCCTTTTCCGTGTGCGTTAGCCGGGTTTTATTTTGTCTGCGATTGCTCAGAACCGAGAAATGACATCAAATTTATAAAGAGATCTCTGTTTTGAATCATTCGTTTCTACATTTACATAGGCTTTTGGAATTAGAACTCTTTTATATATATCTGAATAGATTTCTTAACTTTCTAATAAGTGTAAATGAACTCGTTTACATAATATTAATAATTTGTAGAATTATTCATGTATTACATAATGTAATTTAATACATATGTTAAAACCGGCTAGCGATGTAACCCAGTGAGCTATGTTTAACTTCATGCGGTATTCTGTCGGTTATGTGTAAGTAATATTTATAATTGAATGTAAAATATGATATTATTGAGTGTAAATTCCAAGTAATTTATGGATTTATTTTGTATGTAACAATCTGAGTAAATTACTACGTAATATAAATAATTTATTAGTGTATTTATTAGCGATTTTGATGTCTGTGTAAATCTTTAAGAAAAGAAACAGCTAGGTCGAGGATTGTTACCATCTTACCTGCGAAATGAAGAAATAATCGATGATGACAACAATGACACCGTAAAAAAGGAGCGTATCTAACTAAAGCACAAACCCGAGAAAAGTCGAGAGAACTATTAATTCGTTTTTAGATTCACTACAATTCGAAAACAGATGCTCTTATAACCTTTTTCCTGAATGAAATATGGTTTGCATAAGTATCGTATATACTCACAATTAATCTTTTCATATGCATAGATAAGATCAATATTCTACGTATATATATAAAGGTAACACAGTGGTTCCCTCTGTTTTATATTATCTATATTGACGCTTGTAAAAGATTATAATAAAAAAGGATTATAATCTACGTGTTTGTGTATCTATATTGGTGCGGATTGTGTACATTGACCCGGGGTAACGGGAACGTCCCAGAAACACCCAAATAGGTTTTACATAACGGGGGCACACCCTCGTATTATGATTCATACGCGGCCTAACGTATGGCGGCTAAATATTTATACATATTTTATTCATCCGTCCGCTTTAGTTATTTAATATGTGAGTAGATAAAGTATTTGTAAATGGAACATTTATTTAATTTATATATGTTATAATTCATTTTTGAGTAACGCAGTGTATATGAATAAAAAAAATATTGGACTAGGGATTTGAAGGGCCGATTTCTTTTACAGTGTACTAGAAGAGACAGATATTATACGACAATGTATAAGATTTTGATGATGAATCTCAGTAGCCTTTCAAAGCCAGTTCTCTTTAGGCCTTAGTGTGTTGTTACCTCTTTGAGCTCCATCATCACTTCGAGATCTAAATTTAAACAATAAAAAATATACATATGTTACTGGTTTTAGAGAAAAGAAAGCGGTAATGTTTTAAAGAGAAAAAGAAACCTCTACAGAAGTGGTTATTGCTGTTTAATTCTGGAGCTGTATTCTCGTCTACACGGTACAAGATCATGAAAGTGAAACGTGATCAAGAAGTTTTGTATTTAAAAAAATAAATAAAAGAAGACTATTATTAAATGTAAACTATTATTATAAAAATATTTGTTTCGGCTTAAATGGTAATTTCTGAAACTAGTAATTACATTTAAAAAATTCATTCACCAAAATAGGAAGCAGCGTTACCGGAGGATGATGTGTTAATAATTTTAATATTGAACCGCGGATGTTTACTAGTAAAAACGAAATTCACACGTCGAAACTCCTATGATACGAACTATGTTTCTATTGTGTTATATCTCGACGTATAATTAAAAAAAGTTTTTTTTTGTAAATATGCATTTAATTCACCATTATTACTCATTTATAATTACCCAAGAGATGTAAAAATCATTGCGGCATAATATAAATGACTCATAGTCACATTACGTTGATATATTAACGAGGCTTCATCTGAAAATAAAGCGTATTTTCAGAGGAAGATTTGTAATAAGACGGAAAAGATAATGTGTCTCAAGAAAAACAAATCAAAATGCCCGAAACAAAAGCGGAAAATTTGGACTTTTAATAAGTATCATCGTAGTTTTTATCTAGCAGGAAAAACTAAGACAATAGACGTTATAACGTCCAAGAAACGCTTGCATCATCGCAACCGGACCGTACAGTTCATATTTAGAAAATTTGTTACGGTCAGAGTCAAACGAACCGTAGTATTATTACATTTGAGAATCTATAGACGACTCTGTGCCCTGCGGTACAAAGGGTGTAACACAATGGACGGAAGCCATCAATCAGTAGCTCTCAGCGGAGAAGGGGTCCAAGCAACAACGTCCCCTCCCTCTCTTAATGTCTCGAGTTTTCTGATCCTATTCGTAGGTCAAAGGTCTTTCTTTATCGCTGGCAGATATTCGTTTTTATCCTATATGAATGGAAAAAAAATTGCAGTAAAAATATTAATCCATTGTGAATAATTCGTGGTCACCTAGTGGGCGAAATACTAGTTAGTAATAAATAGTAATTCGTTTTTTTTTATATATCCGAAGAGTACAAATTTTGTAGAGTAAGTCGTGGTGGTTGAGCGGTTTGACAGGTTCAACATCAATCTGATGTCTTTTGGTTCGTACCGCGTGATATGCCAACGAAATTTTCGAAACTCGCGAACATTTAGCAATTTTAATTGGCAACACTATTGGCTCACGGTAAAGGAAAACGACTTAAGGAAATCAGATTTTGAGAAATGTTCTTCTAGTACCACCGTAGGTGGGAAAATATAAAACTGGATTTCTCAGAGTTTTCGTCATCACCTGGCGTGGTGATTATGCCTATACCTTCTTTCGGGAAGAAGCTTATGGCCCTGCAGTGGGTCTCTCACAGGCTGATGATGAGACGTAAAGATCGTGAAGTGTGACGAATAGAGAGACCTATAAGTAAATGCTTCGACTCGTTATTAGTAAGGAAGAAATTAACTTTTTCGAAAATTTGTCACGGATAACAGTGAAGCTCGTCGCTATATACTAAACAAAAAAAGAGAAAATCGCAGAAACAAGAAACCGAGGAGGAAGATGTTCTTAACTGATTCCCTTTGCATATTTGTATACAAAATAATACTTTTACATTAAAACTCGTTAGCATTAATTTGCTTTACTATTAATGTATAGAAGTGATAACTCCTTATGGGGAGGGTAAACCGCTTCGTTACGTAACGCGTTACGGTGCCAGTCTGTCTGGCTTCCCTTTGTCTCACGCATACGGCCGCGGTAGATTCAATTTGTAACTAAGAATAAAATTTATTTATAATCAATAAAAGATTTTATTAATAAATTAACTTTCCTTACATTAATCATATTAATATACATCAGATTTAAGTAATAACTTAAGCTTTTTTCAAGTTAAACAAATTCAATATTAAATAGTTCAACTTACATTACTTTAAGTTATCGCTGCTGTAGGGTGTCCCGAGACTCACTAGTTTTTTTTTAATTTGCTTGACTGATACCCGACTAATGGTCTAAGAAAGATCTTGCGTAATGTATGTACGTTAATCATTTAGTACTGAATTTAACGCAGCGTTAATTTGTGAGGAACAGTTGATAATGTTTTCCCTTTTAGATAGCTACTAATGAAAAATGTTGAACAGAATCACCGAGTCACTTTTTAACTGACTTCAAAAAAATATTCTCGATTTTTTATATAGATATTTTTTTATCTAAATTTTCAAATTTTCTGTAACGATTTTTCAAACATTTTCTTTCTTATAAACCTTGTTCCGACAATTAAAAGCACAACAAAAACGAATTAGAAAAATACGTGCGACAATTCTGGAGTGGTTCGCTTGCGTGCACTTGCAATATTAATGCAAATTATTTAAATGTAAAATATATACCACTGATTGTATTTGCTTGCTACATGTAATGGTACAAAGGGAAGACCTCGTCTTGTAAATGATTCTACTGTTTTTCCTAGTCGATCTGTATCGGTACAAACTTTTTTTAATTTGTAGTTCCAGAAAAGGTAACAGGGCTGTTGTATAATAATACGTGTTTACAAATGTTCACAAATATTTTTACACACGGATAAATATTACATATTACTTTTGCAATGTTTAGTTTTATTGGCATTTTTTTTTAAAACAATACGCAGCCTTATCTATGAATATGTGTAATCTAAGATTTTTTATAAGGCTTGAAATTAAGCTAATTCCTGAAATGTTTATCGTTGAGAAATCCTATGAAATACACAGCTAGTACGTATGTATAGTATACAACACTTGTAAATATGCGTGTACTATAAATTACATTCTTCTTTAATCTTAAGAACGTTTATCCCACGCGTACTAACTATGCATTCCATTGATCACACGTAACACATCGTTAAAGGCAGTAAAGGGTACATTGAGATAACAAGGCGCGCCGCGGCCGGCCTCGCGTTCACTCGCTTTCGGAAGCTAGCAATTCGCTGGTTTAGCTCTCCTTGCGCATACGAGGTCGCGACTGATGTTGCCAAATTGGGAAACTGTGTTATAGTTTTACAATATATCCTTACTATTTTTTATGACAAAGTTAAAATTGTTATGTAGGTGATATAATTCTGCAAGGACAAGGAACGTATTGGCGTTACTTTTTTTTGTGTCTGTCAAAGACGTATTATTAAATAAACACAATCGTAATCTAATATGATGATCAGGTCGAACTTTATCTGGTCGAACATTTATATGACATCAATGGGAGTTTGACTGAGATTGCGGAAAATACGTCTGCTTATTGAAGACGTTAAAAGTTGAATAGTCTTATTCGTCTTTTCGTATCTTTTATATCCATAAATAAAAATATAATACCAATAAGGGAAAATGCGAATTCACGATCAGTTGTTAAATTTTCTGATTAAAGCTTACACTAACTAACCTAGTTTATTTGATCAGGTTTTCATTGTTTGTAACCTGTATTGATAGCCACACAATCAAAAATGTTACCAATCACTTGCAAATCATTCACTCTCAACATTCATTCTGAGAGAGGTGATAATTAGTACCTAATGAGTTGTTGAATCATATAAATAATTATGGAGAATTAACAAATGTCTGTTTGTATTATATTATTCATTTTAAATATCTATTAATAATATGGGGGAATCAAAATACAGGGAAACATCGATGACAAAGTTTAAATGAGTTAGTTAAATTATATATTTGTCTCGTAATAGTTCACAACACGATAATAACGTACACGTTATTAAGGATGATATATATATATGTATTTATAAATGATGGAGGCATGTTAATTAATAAAGGTAAAATATATTATGGTTAATTATTTCGTGGAAACGGGCAATTAATAAGAAATCAAACTCGAATAACAATTACAGACATGTACAGAGCCTTTTTTATTCATTAAGAAAATCTTACATAAGATCGCAACCTTAACGCCAGGCAGCGTACTGAATAAAACTCCATGGTGTTTTTCACTCACCACTTGAACGGGGATTGGGTATTGCCTATGCATTTCATCCCCTCGAGGCGGCTGGTTTCGGCCCCACATCAGAAGCCTCCGTCGTGTGGTCCGACGGGTCGGAATTGGTGACATCTTCAAACCCATGTATAGAGTCTCGGTCAAAGCTTAGTAGCTATCTATGTACCGTATAACTTATATACTATATATAAGTTTAACGAATACATCTATAATCTCTATTTTAAAATTTGACAAGTACAGTGTTTCATACTATGAATAAGTTTTGTAGAAAGTAATCTCTGGAAACTGTTGACTTTATTCTGTAAATGTATTCACTAATTGGAAAAGCTACATTATACCTGAATGGCATAGGCTTTATTTCGTTTTTATTAAGTTTTCGGTTGTCGTAAGGCGAACGTTTTCGTATTTATATAAGGCCATGTGCCACCTCACTAAAATTTGAGGTACCAATCCTGTTTATTATCCATTGACAACAATGCGAATACTGACTAAAAATATACAAGATGGCGATACGAGTATATGTCATTAAATAAAGTATGTAATCAATACATATTATAAAACAAAGTCGTCCCCTGCGTTTGTCTATCTGTCTGGATGTTCGTGACAAACTTAGAAACTACTGAACGGATTGTAATGCGGTCTTTACCAATGTATAGAGTAATTCACGGGGAAGGTTTAGGTATATAATTTGTCAAGGTTTTTAATGATTATTTGTTGAAAGAATCGAAAAAAGTCAAGCCGCCTTAAGCGTTTCATGCACATAAGTATATATTTTTTAATTATCAGGGCAGGACAACGTCCGCCAGGTCTGCTAGTTTCTTATAAAATATGTTTTTTTTTGTGTAAAGTTTCGTTTTTTTTCCTGAGAAGACAACATATTATGTTGTTACACTTAAAAAACAAAACCTTTGTAAAATACAAAATTTGGTCCAAATCTTTACAGCCGTTTCCGAGATACACGAAGTATATTTATGTATAATTATATATAATACACAACAATTGGTGTCCATAACGTCGTTATTCAAATTAATTTTGTATTTTATTTTCTCAATCGTAAACTTGTCAATACTATTTTAAATCTATGTTAAATTTTAACGTTACTTACGTTACTAGATGATAAGTGTTATTATCCTTATTTGCCTTTGAAAGTCTTGTAGTGTCGAAAATTATTCCGAATAAATAGCAGACACTTTAATTTTATTTATGTGCACAGATGGACGTGTGTAAGTAGTTACGGGCGGTTTCTGGTGCTTGCTGGTGTTTTAGGTCAAGGTTCGCTATTATAAAACAATAAACTTCGGGATTCTTTTAGAGAGTTGCTAATAAATTAAAAACAATCTTTTCGACAAAAGTAATCACAGTTAAAGTTAATACAAACTATAATAAACAACAGAAGAGCCTTTGATCGTAATAAAACAAAAGTGTTTTTGTATTACATGCCGGTATTATATATAACTTATGTAGGTAGGGTAAAAGGTTCGTATATAACTATAACATAATAAAGCCAGCCAACCCCTACCCATAATAATCGTAATCCATTTTGACTCGATGTATTAAATCATCATTGGGACATCATAAAATTAAATGACTTTCAATTAATTTATATAAAAGACCTTTCGCTGACGGGGAACTGATGTTCGTGACCACTTATACGGGTAATCTATTGTGCGAGAATCGATGTAGGTATATTAAATGAATATAAATGTAACAATTTTACTTAAAAATGCAATGTCGTTTTAATCAATGTTATATCCTGATATGCTTCACCTAGTATACCAAGAAATAATGTTGTTCTACTTTAGCTCCTTCAGACATTTGGATCTTTTCATCTATCCGCACTGGTTCGTGGCACCTCTCTCTTCTATGAGAGTGAGTCTGTAAAAGTCAGTCTGTACTCTTTTATTTAATCCAGTATGAGTGGATTCACGAGGGGTTTCGGCTTCTACTTCTACGCACCTTTTTTTTCGTACTGACAACGCTATTGGCCTGACAGGTCTATACAGCTTCAGTTGTGTACAAAGCAATGCTCGTTCACACTGCGTAATATTTGAAGTTGTCATTTCACTGCTGCCATCGTACTTAGTGTTGTGTGTCAATCCAACACCGGATAATTATGGCATCGTAAGGGGAAAGCGATGTATCTAACTAAAAGTTAAGTCGGAGAAAATTCTGTAACTAGCGATTTTATCGAAGTACTTCGAACTCGTTTTGTTTAATAATTAATTAACTTGATATTTTTATTAATTATGTGTAATCTGAGAACAGGAGCTCATAGATTATATAAAAAATACTATGATATGGGTAGTCCGGTGAAACTGTAGAGGCCTTGCAGGCTTACAGTGTAGTCAGCTCGAAAAAAAAATGTGATATGGCTACCCTTCTTTCTTTTGACGGCAGAATTACTTGTTGATCCGCATTGTTCGTCTGCCTGTTAATTGTATGTTTGTAGAGTTTTCCCCGACGCAGCGTTTGATTTTTAGTGTGAACTAGCTGTTATACGCGACTTCACGCGCGTGTAATATAGCATGAAACTTTTGTTCAGTGTATATTTACAAGTGGTGTTGGACACTACTTCTTATGTTTATTATATTTGCGGGGAATCTTTTTTTTTAATGAAAGTTGTTTAAGTTAATATCATAACTTAATATCAATTAACCTGCCAGTGAAAGTTCCGTTAAAATCGCTCCAATCGTTTCGGAAATCAGCTGGAACAGACAGACAGAAGTTTTAAAAAATGTTTTTTCTTGTACTTTTCTATAGTTTCATATACATTTTGTAAAAAAACTGTTATTTAACATTGTAAACAGACACTTACATTTTATTTACTAGTTTAAATAATTATTTTTAAACAAAAAAGAAATATAATGTATCTTCGTAGAGTTTGGGTTTTACAAAATATTTTTATTCCTAAGCGTTATACGTTCTACTTTTAAAAGGCTGTATGTTTTAAATCGTGACATTATAGTCTGTAGAATTTTTTGTAGAAAATATTATGGTTAATATTTTAACAGATAATAAAAGGGGACCTCCCCATACTTATTTTGATTTAAACAGTATTACGGCATATTAAGATTAACGTGCAATAAAAATAAAATATATCCAAGGAAAACATAATATTTTGGCAAAAACATAATATAATACGTTTTGTATTGTAACGAAACTCGGTGCGAGAGTCCGATTCGCACTCGGACGATTTTTTGTCCTTCTTACATCATTCATACGTTACACGTGTTCAAACTCAACGAAGCATACATTATGTAGGTGACGCTCTCATACTGAACACCCATTCTACGTATCTTTTCATTCCTAATGCGATCTGCTAATGTAACTTCATAAATAAACTGGAGCGCTCGTGTTTCCACTGTGTTCATCTTTAATATTCGTATAAATATATAAGCGGAATACCACTGACTGACTCATCACGATTTCTCCAAAACTGTATGTTCGATTGACTTGAAATTAACCATAGTTATTCCTTTTGCAACGTAGACGCTCACTAAGAACGGATTTGAGATAAAACCTATCCTAAATACATTTTTCAGTTAAAATTAAATATTCTCCTACAGACATCGAGAGTCTCTAACATTAGACAACCGTTGTTATAGTAACCAATAATATTATAACCGATACCATGGTAACACGTTTATTTTTAGGGATGTGCGAATAATCCTTGAACCGAACCGAATCGTATGTTCTTCTATCCGAATTTTGAATAGAAAATTCAAACTTTTCCAATTTTTTTTAAATAAGATAGAATTATTAAACTAATAGTTATATGAAAAGTTACAACATTTTTCACTATTTTAATAATTCAAATATAAAAAAACATTAACGTCAAAAAAATTATAACCTAAACATCAATACTGAAATTCCTTTCAAAAACAATTTACTATGTAATTCAATTCTACAATAATAAATTCGTATTAGTGAAAATATTTATTAAAAATACACTTTCTCAGTGAAATCTAAATAATTTTATAGTATTTCAATATTGACAATTTTTTAACAGAAATAGCTGAATTATTTTGTTTCAAAGAAATTTCAATATTTTGGTATAATATCATATTTTAACAGGTTTCTAGAATTTTGTGCTCTAATTTTTTATAACATACATTAAAAGGACCGTTTTAAATTTTAGCTCTCAAAATTCGTTAACAACTAATAAGGTACAAATGTATAGCTTTTAATATATTGGAATATTTTATATGGTTATTTATAAATAAAGAAATCGATTATAGTCCATAAAGAAAATTGTCAGTGCCGTTGAAAAAAAAAACATATTCAAATAAGAATGAAAGACATTTAATTTCTTAAATTGGTAATATTCACTTTTCCCCCCACTTTTTGGCTAAAAATAGAAATACGGTAGTTTTGAATGCTCTTAATGGCTGATGTCGACTGTGATGGCGTTACTGGTTAGTTCGTAGCATTTTATAGTTAATGCTTATTTGACGCATAAATTAAATTATTTGACTAATCCGAATAGTTCGAAATATTCGTATGTTCAATTAGCATTTCGAATCGTATTATTCGGTTTGATTCGTTATCAATTAATTCGAATAGTCACACGCCACTATTTATTTTATGTTCATAGAATTAGTAAGTTTTCATTCAAAAATGTAATTTAAGGTCAGTATTATTTCGAATTTTTGACTTGCAATCTATAGATCTAATAAAAATAAAGTGTCTATATATATTATCAAAACACCTACTTTTTACTGACTGGATATGAAAGCGTATAAACTACTTATAGTAAAAATCTAATTTTAAAATTTTTGTCTGTCAGTCTGTATGTTCCGGGTAATCTTCGAAATGGCTGGACTGACTTTGACAGAAATTTTACTGGCAGAGAGCTGAATTTACAGGTTATATTATTTTAGACTAGCTGTTATTCGCAACTTTGCCCGTAGCGGAATATTCGAAACGGCAAAACCGATTTTTACGGGACTTTCACTGGTAGATAGCTGACCCCATAAGAAGTAATTTAAGCTATTTTTTTAAAGTACCTGTTACCTGCGCCTTCGTCCGCAGTGACATCTCTAAAACGATTTGATTGATCTTCACGGGACTTTTACTGGCATATAACTGACTTTATAAGTACTGACTTAGTTTAATTTATTTTAAACTAGCTGTTATCTGTAGCTGTGCCCACATTGTATTCTCCAAAAAACAGATAGAACTATGTCCACATGAATTTTACAGGCACGTAGCTGATCTTATAAAGAGTAATTTAGGCTATTTTATCTTAGAATAGCAGTTACCCGCGAGTTTTTCCTGTCCAATAAGGAATATCCAAAACGATACCGAGCAAATTTTAACGAGACTCTCACTTAAATATAACTAAAGTAATGAGAAATAATTTGAGCTATTTTATTATTTACTAGCTGTTACTCGCGATTTCATCAATGTGGAATATCTGAAACGAGTGGACCAATTTTCACATGACTTTAACTAGCAGATAACTGAAGTTATAAGAACTAACTTAGGTTATTTTATTTTAGACTAGCTGTCACCCACGACTTCTTCCGCGTGAAATTTAGCAAAAATATGTTGTTCACTGTAAGCATGTGCTCAAGCACTGTATAGGACTCCAAGAATTAATATAATTGTAATGAATATATTAAAGTATGTAATTTGCTTAATTTGTATTTTGGTGAAATTGGCAGCCATTTTGTTTTTATTTACCGTGATCGCTTCTACATAACTCATTAACCATAGCTTCGGAAAGTTGGCTCCCCATTTTTTGCGTAACGATTTGACAAAGGCGTAGAGGGTTTGCCCATCGATTTCCCCTTTTTGTTCACGATTTAATATTTTTGCCCACCTCTATAAAAAAAAGTTAAATAAATATAATTTAAATTGCGTGGGCCAGGGTCCCAAAATCTTTCAAAAATTGAAAATGTCAAGGTGGATTCTTGAAGTATGTCATTTGCCCACGTTTGCCCATTTTCTAATTTATTGTATAATTAATACGTATTTTGAAAATAGAAGACGTTTTTTTTTCAATATTAAACCAGACATGTATTGTTACCTTAACAGTTCCATTATAGAATTTCTTGCGGAATAGAGAAGTGATTACTTTTTGTATGATCGCAAAAACTTAATTATGTTAATAATATCTATATAACAACATTTTTAAGAGAAATTGTATATTTTGAAATTTTCCTTATTTTTTTTATATTATAAGGGGCAAACGAACAGGTGGGTCACCTGATGGTAAGTGATCACCGCCGTCCATAGACACTATCAACACCAGGGGAGTCGCAAGTGCGTTGTCGGCCTTTTAAATATGTGGGCCTTCGGCGCTCTCACTGACCGAACGAAACGCAACAGTGCAAGCACTGTTACTTCACGTCGGCTTTCTGAGAGAGAGTGGTACTACCCCGGGCGAGCCGACCCATTCATGCTGAAACCAGTAATAGCTTCAGCGTAGCTCTACCACCTACCTCTTATACTGTGTAAACGAGCACTGAAAGGATTATATAGCAAATTAAAGCTCCAAATATGTTGTTGTTGCTAAATACCATTCAGCACACTGTTAGTATTTACATATTTACTGTACACGTTATATATAACAGTAGGTGACATGTGTGTCATACCTACAAATGTTTTAAAAGAGCATTTCTGTAATTCTACCACTTCTCACCATTATATTACTTTAATACAATTTAAAAAAAAACGGGTGCGAAGCCGCGGGTTTCAGCTAGTTCGTATAATACACATAGCTATCATTATAGTATTATATACAATAAGGCTCCTACAGCCTCTGTCTTGTAACTTTTTCATGATTAGGAATTATTATGATTTTGAATCATTTTAGTTTTTAAAGTACAAGCAAGAATACTATATAAAATTCTGGCTTGAGTGTGTGTGTACGTAATTCTTCTTCAAAACTGTTTCAACAGATTTTGACATAGAATTTTCTAGAATCATCTATTTCTTTTTTGTAATTACCAACCAAATTGTTTTGTTTTATTTTTTGAAACTTCTCAATAATAACCATTTACTGCAAAAAAATCAGTCTTCATTACATCATCATATTTTATAATCTAATATTTTTTTATATTTGTGATTTCATATAGAGCAGTACTACGGTTACTCGCATGCCGAGTCCGCAAAAGTATTGTTTTTTTTTCACTCTTTTGATTCGACTGAAAGTGTACAACGAATATTGAAAGCACAAATATTAATATAGGAAAATTATGTATTTGAAACTATGAAGGCTATTCGTGCTATAATTATGTATGAAATAATAACAATATTTCTTGTCAACGTAGAAGATAGTATTTTTGTTTATGTATTGAATAATAAATTAGTCTATGTTTATTATATACGTACGTTTATATATACTTATTATACCCATTTGTCTATATATGAATAAAAATCTAATGTGGAATGTATGTAATCGCATCACTCTATCTATACCTATTTGGTAACTTTTTATATTGCGTTTGTAATGCTCAGGACAATGTTTATTTAATAGAAAATGATTGAAAAAAAATTACGCAGAAGAGTACATTATGGGTTATTAAATCTCCATAAAAAATGTGAGAGGTTAAGTGAGACCGAAGACAGCGGGAAAATCTTTAAAAGTATTGACAGATTGACGTTCTGTTGATTAGTTGTCATTTTATTTAATTACACGGTCGTACTGTAAAAGGAATTTGTGGTCTTATTTTCTTTGTTAGTACACCCATGCGATGGCGGGCCGTGCCACTTGGTTTTTAGTAAATATTGCGGAGCATATTATGAATAAAATATACTCTGGTACTGGATGGGTGTATTCTGTTTTACTGTAGTAGTTGATTTCTACAATCAGTTCACTATTGCACCACTAATTATGCACGCGGCTCTGTTCGCGTTAAATTTAAAATTATTGATGAGGAGTTTTTTGTATAGAGCTATTTAAATATTAAGTGTTTTTTTTAAATTATTTATGTTTTAAACACCGGCTTAATCCATTACATTTGTGAATATTTAATCATTTAGGTTAAACGTTGCAACAGAATGTAGTAGTAGTCGTTGTGTCGACTTAATTTACTTTTAACCTCAATTTGTTCCATATATTGCCTAATAAAAAAACCATACCAGAGAAAATGTTCTTATGATTTCAACAAAGAATCATGTAAATCGAATTAGTGGTTTTCGAAATATAACCTTCGTAACGGACACACAGACGGAGAGATGGTGGCTTTATAATATGTAATGTATATAGTTATACTATTCAAGGAAAAGCTTCAAAACTAAATCCTGCATGAGTTTGTGACAAATGATCTTATATTTATATTTTATTTAGTACTAATAATAGGTTATATTTTTATATTTAAATTGTATTCGACATGGACTCTACTAAGTAAATACAGAGCCCTGAAATAAGAATTAAAAAATAATTCCAAAAATACTGAATTATGTAGAGTCTCTAATGTAGTTAGTTTTGTCACCCTTGTTTAATTGTTGCCGCCGTCATGGCAGCTGGTTCTTATATTCTATTGTGTGCGGAGGAAGTAATCTAATTGCCTTTTATTGCTATGGAAGGAAGCGAACGTTTTTTGAACGTGGACGAATCTATTGTTCGGAGAGGAAAGCGATGTTAACGCATATTGTTGCGTTTCTGTTGATAATGGTAATGTTTAAAGGACGTCTAATGGTGATATATTCCTGAATATACTCATCTTTTTTTAGTTTTGTGCCTGACATCTCTTCTTTCTAGTAGTCGTGGTGGTCTATCGGTTTGACCAGTGGGATATCGATAGGTTCGAACCTCGGCATGTATCAACGAATTTTACGGAATTCGCGTACATTTACTAATTTAAATTGGTAACACTATCGGCTAACGGCGAAGGAAAACATCGTGCAGAAACTTGAACCTGAGAAATGTTCTTGTAGTAGGTACCACCATATATGGGAAAATATAAAACTGTCGATTTCTCAGAGTTCTGAAATCGTCAATATGTCGTGGGCTGACTTGGTGATTATGCCCATACCTTCCTTCGGGAAGAGGTCTATGGCCCTGCAGTAAGTCACTAACAGGCTGATGATGATGATCTTTTCTTTATTTTGTTTCTTTCTTTCTTTTAGAAAGAGTTCAAGCTGAGACATAATGATATAGCCTCTATTTCTACAGAGCGCGGTTGCTTCAGATAGTATGGAGCGATCCGGCCTCCTTTTGCCAGTACATTGCCATATGAGACCTTGTTTGGACAAGTGATTATCAAGGTCCTATCTGTCGCCATTTTCTTGACAGAACTTTTTGTTGTCAATGGTTTTTATTTCTTAGTAGGATTCAAAAGGAGGTTTAATACACGAGATAATTGAGTATTTTCAACAATCATTTTAGTGTTTGTTGTATGTAGTTGATGTTTTAGATTCTATTGTGTGTGTCAAGTGTAAAGGATTTTATAGTTCACAAATAAAAGAGGAAGCTTGCGGTGTTTGAACTTTGATACGTTACTAAAAGAACCCATGAGCTGTTTTTTTTTTAAACAGGAAATGGTCGTGCACAACGACGGAACATCTTTCGAGTTGTGCCGTCACCTCGTAAAACATTTTTAGGACGCAGTAAAATTTTCATTTTTCAATCCTGGCTAACAGTTCATAGTCGAGTGTTCATTAATTTTATTATGTCTGACGTTTTGACGGTTCTTCTGCAAATACAATATAAGAAAAAAGGCATAGAAAAATCGAAAACATTATTAAGTTATAGAATTTATTAGGCCAACTTCACTAAAAAATATCACACTCCCTCATTCTAGACTTTTTGAAACACTAAAAATAAAATTGTCATTTGCATAAAATATAATTATTTTCTCCACCTTTTTCTATACAACAAAGTAAACAAATACTGCAATATCAATGAGTGTAACCAATGGAAGCAAAACACAAGATTCATTCATAGCTTAACCTATAACACTGAAGAGCGCTTAAAAATAATTATATAAGATATAAACATACAAGTATAACCATAACCATATATAAACGGAGTCACAAATACACACGAGCGCTGTTAAAACGCTATGAATTGTGTAGACCAGGGCTGTCCAAACTACATGGGACCCAGGGCCAACAAAAATGACTCAATACATTGGGGGGCTGCAAAATATTTATAAAAATAAAATACAAGTATAATAAGTATCATTATTTTATTATCTACTTTTTCATTAATTTGTCTTTTACAATTCTGTCAACATCAATCAATAGTGTTGTGTGCGGCATAATCGAATACATATCCAAAACATTTGAATTTCGTCGCAAGAAAAATAATTTACTCATTTAATGTATTTAAACAAAGAAGATAAAAAAGATTCTGCGGGCCGCAATAATTCCGGTTTGGGCCGTGGTTTGGACAGCCCTGGTGTAGACGAACCTCTCTCAAATAGAAATCCACAATATAGGCCTCGAGCCTAGTGCGGAGAGATCAACGTGAAATCTATAATATATTTAGAAAAGTGTTGTTATCTTATCAATCTATATAAGCCTAGGATAAATTGATTAACCGTTTTCAAGATATTGTATTGTTATTATATTATATGCAAGCTGTGCTCCCGGTTTCATCTGCGTTAATTCTGCATTGTACGCGATCCCTGTAACGTTTGTCGCGTCCACCCCCGTTACCACTTTTCTCGTTTAGCGTTCTGATCTACAATTTTTATGTTAACTTCGCCCGTAAAAGTCATAGTGTGATAGTCTTTCTCGATAAATACGCTATAAAAATTAAAGAAGAAAATTTGGACTCTGGTAGCTTTTTGACATTAGCGTATTCAGACAAACAATCCTTTAAAATAATATATGTATATTTATGTAAATCCTTAATCATATATTGTATATTATTAACAAACAGGGTTCTATACTGCCAACCTTTAGAACGATCAATACTGACCGGGTTTCCCAAGTTCTCGTCGAGTAGAGTTGCTACGATCATAACTTAATTTAGAAATAGACAATTCAATGGTCGAGGACTTGAAGAAGTCTGGTTTTAGCATAATGTTGTCCCAAAACATTTTACGCAATTTGTGAAAACATTAAAATATTTATTTAAGTGCGAGGTTTTAAGGAAAGAATACATTTGTTTTGTGTTTTTATATACTAGTAACCACCCGCGAATTTGTATTTATAATAGTGGCTTAAATAACATATTTCTAATTGCGACAATTTGACGAATACTTAAAAAATTTCATAATACGTATAAGAGGGATGTTAGAGCTCAGTACGTGTATTTCATTGGGCAGCTCTCCGAAGTTGTAAAAAAATGGTCATTTCGGCTTTCGTGGTACTATGGCAAACCTACTTCCGACAGACGTCGACCGCCAACGCTAATGAATTCTAGATATTACTCTATTTGGTTTTTCTTGTCTCATTTACACCTCTATTCAATATTTATTCTACTTTAAAGTATAGTATGGATTGAGAACAACTTTAATATATTAGTAGTACATATATGGTTTATTTTTACCTACAGATATAGCGTACGAGATTAGAGAAGGGAGAGAGTATATCTAACCAATAACTCTCTGGTTCATCATGCACGTTTCAGTGCAAGGCGATGTCACGAATTCTTTAGTTTTGGCCTCTTAGATCTTACTCATTTATTTTGACGTTTCTAGTGCTAATACAGGCAGTTACAACTCTGACCAGTGAACTCAAATACCTTTTGCTACGATTTAGACTTCGGTTTATGGTATATATAGTAGGGTGATCCAAAAAAAAAAAATTTTTTTTTCTACCGGGCTCAAAAGTTTCTTTTGGGTGTAAAAATTTTTTTGTGATAAGATGAGCCCTTAATATTAATATTAAGATTGTCCTCATCGCATTTTTTTTATTCCCATGAGAATAACATGGGAAAATTTTTTTTGCTTCTGATTTTTGTACCGTTCAAACGACTGATTGACTGATAAAACCGCTGTTCCAATCTTTATAGAAAATTGAACGCTCTACAAAAAAGGTCTGATAACATTTTTTGATTTGTCCACGCGTTCAAAAGTTATTCAAGATCAAAGTTAAATTTTTCAAAAATTTGATCGAATTTTATAAATTACACCGAAACTGTTGGTTTCAGTGTCAAAATAAGGATCAAATTTTTTGTCAAACATAAATTAGACTTCTGATAAATGTTGACCAATAATTTTTTTTATTCAATCAAATAAATATGATGGTTTTAAGGATTTTTTTTGCAATAAATAAAAAATAAACAATTTTATTCTATTATTATGTTCACATTCATTTTATTTTTTATTAATAAGTTTTGCTTAAAAAATTGCTTATCTATTTATATTCAATATTTATGATTGAAGTGATTTTTTATAACTCTGACTTTGTTAAAATAAAAATGCTAAGGACAAAAATTTTTGGTTCAGTATATTTATCATAATAATAACATAGCTTTGAAGCTCTATCTATTGGGAAATAATTTTTTTATCGACGGAGCAAGAAAATAATAGTGTTTACGACTGAAAATTTAAAAGAACAAATTGGCCATTTGTATCTGAAATTACAATTTTTTTTTAAATATTTATATTTTCTATCTTATAGCAATGGACTAAATACTATTATTATTATTATTATTATTATAATTTTTTTTTCAGTATATTTTTTCCGATGTCCACATGTATCAGAAGTCTAATTTATGTTTGACAAAAATTTTGAGTTTTATTTTGACACTGAAACCAACAGTTTTGGTGTAATTTATAAAATTCGATCAAATAATTGAAAAATTGAACTTTGATTTTGAATAACTATTGAACGCGTGGACAAATCAAAAAATGTTATCAGACCTTTTTTGTAGAGCGTTCAATTCTTTATAAAGATTAAAACAGCGATTTATAAGTCAATCAGTCGTTTGAACGGTACAAAAATCAGAAGAAGCAAAAAATTTTTTCCCATTTTATTCTTATGGGAATTAAAAAATGCGATGAAGACAATCTTAATATTAATAGCTCATCTTTTCACAGTAATTGTTTTACACCCTAACGAAACTTTTGAGCCTGTTTGAAAAAAAAATTTTTTTTTTTATCACCCTGATATATAGCCTATGTCCTTCTCTAGATACCAGGGTACTTCTATACTAAATTTCCATGCGGTCGGGTCGAAGGCTTAATCGTTGAAAGCGTAACGTACATACAGATAGACAAAGTACTTCTGAATTTTTGAAATAAAAAATGCGGTGTGTATGACACGCTTTATGAAGAAGAAAACGTTTGTATTGTTGGAACATAACACAGTTACAAACTAAATAAAAAAAGGAAACATAAATATGTGTAGTTTAAATTCTCCAACAACAACGCCCCTATTCAGCTGCATGTTTGCAGTACAACAAAACGATAATCCCGCGATGATTTTCAATAGAGCGCTATAGAAATCTATGGATTTCTAGTCGGGGGCTTTATAAAAATATTACATAAGTCTATATATAATATTACTTTATCGAGACACGTGTCTTTTACGTCGCAGAAATGTATATATATATATATATATATACACACACGGTTATACCTGGTTAACGTATATACAATCGCATTTCTTCACCGCCTCACGCACCGGTCCACTGGTTTATATTCGCCGACATATTGTAGTCGTTCAGTGTAAATGTGAAGATTTATACATGCGAGTTTTTATGTTACTAGTAGGTAACTATCATACTGCAAATATGGCAAAATCGGTATTTGCACCAATATTAGTCTAGCCTTCTTGTTTGGTCCGGCCACGAAAAATGTATGACGTAAATGAAAAATAAAATATATTATTATATGAATGGCCAGTAAAATATTGCCAATTCAATGTTAAATCCGTACCAAAATAAAAGCGGTCGTGTAAAATGGTCAGAAATAGATGTAGTCGACTAAAATAAATAATGACTTTCGGAATTATTTGGTTCCCATTCATAATAATATCCTGTGGCCTCACTCATTCTGCTGATAGTGATTTCATAGATTTTGTAAAATATAATTTATGCCATATTTATTTAGGTTTGTAATGTAAACATGTTTACATCGAAACTTGATCCTACTTGATGTTAGGTAAAGACCTGAGTTATCAATACTTCATACAATATTAAAAACTAGTATTTACCCACAACTTCGCTGACGTTGGTGTAGATTTCATCTATTCCTCGGGAACAGTACATTTGCTTTTGTGTACCCACGAAAACGTGTATGTCAAATTTCATGATTATCGATTTGTAGTTAAAGTGTAAGAAACAAACAAGCAAACTCACATTTGTGTTTATAATATTTGTTGGGATACCAAAGTAACGCTGCATGTTATCTCTTGAGGACTAAACCTATTGTAACGAAATTTGTCATAGACGTACTTTGGAAATTGGAGAAGAATTGGCTACTTTTCATCTTGAATATAACATAACACATTAAGACAAAGTGGCGGGAAAATACTAGTGGACTTAATATGTGATCTTGATGAGATTCAAAAATTCAATCAATCGAAATTATATGAACGATGTGCTGTATATTACATTAACTTGACATTTGCAAACGCGTTAGCGGCTAAACAATATATGTAGCAAGTGAATTCCACGATAAATACTGCTATGTCGTAATCAATCAACAACGTATAACAACACAATTACAAACACGTGATCGATTCAAGTTATAACGTAGACAATACGGTGAATATAAGCTGTTAAAGGAAATAGTGAAAATTTAAACACCGTTAGCGATATTTTTTGTCCAATGTGACTACTTACTTACATTTTATACTGAATTAACTAAATATGATCAAAAATAGTTATTATCAATTAATAATTATAGAAACTGAATTGCAAAAAGTCAGTCTCCAAAACGGTCGCTCGAAACAAATCACAATAGTTTAAGCTATAAATAATTGAATGAATGAGTGTAAGAATGAATGAACGAGCTTAGTACCACAAAGTATTTTCTCTTAGCCAATCAGGGGTGTTGTGGAAAACTAAAGACATTTTTGTGAATATCACTACATATTATAAAACAAAGTCGTCCGCCGCGTCTGTCTGTCTATCTGGCTGGATGTTCGCGATAAACTCAAAAACTACTGAATGGATTGTAATGCGCTCTTCACCAATGGATAGAGTAATTCACGGGAAAGGTTTAGGTACATAATCTGTCAAGGTTTTTTTTGTAAATTGATTGAAATATAATGATAATTGTTGAAAGAATCGAAAAAAAGTCAAGCTCCCTTAAGCGTTTCATTCACATAAGTATATATATTTTTATTATAAGGGCAGGACACGGGCCTGCTAGTATTATATAAAGAGCTAACAAGAATTAGTATAAAGTAAAATAAATGGATAATTAAGTATATAGAAAAATATACTCTTTTGAAACTTGAATTCATATCTTTATCTCGAATAATAAGCTAGTCATCGCTAAACCTAATTGATCCCTTAACAATATTTTACGTATGTATAATGATTTAAAATACATTTGATATAATATATTTTAATTCTCTCCACACGGTGCAAAGTGACAAAAACAGCGACGAAATTGAAGTAATAAAATAAAGTTCTACTATAAACATCACTCATGACGACGTGCAGGTGTTTAATTTTTTTTGGTGGTGATAAGTTTTACTTTTCATGTTTTTTTTTTTCATCTGCCAACTTATCTGCAGATGGGATCGATCCGACAGATGGGCTCGATCCGTTGTCCAATCAGCGCGGGAAGTTTTCGGCAGCTGTGCATACGGTGGACGTGCGATCGTCCCGTGGTTGTCGAAGCCAGCTTATATAATTTGTTCTTTGATCTTTCGTTATGCATTAATCACCTCCGGGATACACCATTTTGTAAAATAGCGATTAAATGTGACATGATACTTCGTTACTTGCCGTTTTATATGTTAAAACTGAGTTCAAGTATACTTAATTTTTAGAAAATACATATCAAAACAAAAAGTAAAGTTTTTTTAATAATTTACACATAGAAACAAAGTAGCACTACACATGGACAATAAGGGTTTTACGTCAACATTCTCTTAATAGAATTTACGTGTTATACATGGCCAAACCGTAGAGATACGGTGAATTAAAATGAGCACACAACGAATTATTTGAAATTATCTGCTCGCTTCGACTTCGCACGGTTCAGTTAATGAAGAAAATTAGACCAAATCGTTCCTTTACATTAATTAAATAAATTCACATTAATTTCTTTATACGATTTTTTTACCAAAATGTTTCATTCTTCCCTATGAATTTTCAAACATTTTCTTTAATACAAACCTTGTCCTGACTTTTACAAACTTGGCACCCTTGAGCTTGTCGGCAAGCGGTTAAGTGCTTTAAGCGCTTACCTTAGTAGTCCGGTGATGCTGTGAAGGCCCGTCAGACCTATGGCGTCAGTCAGTTCGAAAAGAAAAACGGTTATAAACACAAGAAGAGGAGTGATTTGTCAATGAAGTTTAGCCTTTCTGAAGTGGTACGCTAACGACGAACATTCAGCGATTGATTTTTATTTATGTAGATTTCTAAATTACTTGTGTGATTTGTAAATATAAAAAAAAAATAGGACGAATGTTTAAGGGATTTGGATTAATATCCCTTTTGTACGAAATTACGAGAAGGTATAAAAATGTAAAGTAGTCTATTCTAGTTGTATTGTATAATTATTTTCCACCAAGCAATCATGTAAGGTAGATCATACTTTATTATTCGTATAACCCTACATAATTAATAACATAAGTGGATAAATAGGTCTCAATTTTACTGCGCTATAAATAATTGATTTCTGCAACTTCCATAATATTGTAACAATTTTCGTATTTGTCCCTTCGATCTTTTGGCCTTGATGGGGAGGGAGTCTGCTATCAAATCATTAGATGATTTTGTAAAGCATGTAGTCTTTCATCTCTAGGCATTTAACGGACTTTGGAATTATTGTGGCTCTTACTGGCACTTCAATCATGACATCACTAACTTTTATGACCTTATAATAACATGCTCATGCAACGCGTCAAAGGAAAGGGAAGTGACTTGTATCCAATTGCGGCCATATTGCTCTTCCAATATATTGTTAATTTTGAATATATTTATGTGAAAAAAAAAAAGCAATGTGAAATACATATTTTCTTTAATTGGTTAGAAGAATTTGAATAAATAAGTACATATGTGGATAAAGTTCTCATACATACGGTCATTTAAACCATGCAGTCACAGTTTGTGTTGTTGGAAATTAAACAGGTGATATATCATTTATGTATTTGTTTTTAATATTCATAACTTGAGCAGATAATTATCGTCACATAAAAGCGAAGCGAAAGAAAAAAACGTATTATTGAATATAATTTAAATGGGTGTAAAAGGATTACTTCGTTTAATGACAATAATTTTTTTTTAATTTTTTTGTTACTATTTACTTTTATTTCGTTTAATTTTTGTCTTTTAATTTAATGCCGCGATAAAGTATTTTCATGTTTGTAACTTTCTAATAACAGAAGTAAGCTTAGCGGTCCGCAAACTTTTCCATCCGAATACGCATCACCAAAGTTTTCGATTGAAAATTAACGACCCCTTTTGGAAACGTTAACACCAGAGAGATGCTTTTAAAAACAGTATCTTTCTGTGAACGAAAAGAGATAATAGAAATGTGAAATTAGAGTTCAAAATTTATGAAATATTTTATGATAAAAGCGGCAGTTGTTTTACTTATTGTAATAAAGAATTTTTTCTGCGAATGTAAATGTGGGAGTATTCTTTGAACGGGTTCTAAGAAACTTGTCTGACATTTAATTTGCAAAATTCGAGGTCAGCGTAATGCAAATATAGATAAGTGTCTCAAGTGACAGTTCTTGTGTTGCTAACTACTACGTATACGTTGTTTTTATATAATTTTTTAGGTAGCATTACAAGCAACTCATTGCTAGGATCTGAATTGTGTATACTAAAGACCGCCTGCGTCTTCTTCGTTAAATTACAATAGAAAGAATAATAAAATATGGCGGTGAGTGATAGTCAAATACATATTATGGAAACCTCTCTGAAAAAAAAAAACGCTGGAGGTTGTCAAATTTCATAGTAATCAGTCGGGTGATTTTTGAGTTTATCAATGTCTGATATATAGGTATATCAACATAAGTAACACTTGTTTCTATATATCTACATAAACCAGGTCTAAGGGGTCATTCCAGTATTACGTAAGCAGAATTTTCATCATTTCAGTGCCCCCTTTAGTTCTCACGTAATACTTGAATGGCCCCTAATATCCATTTACATTCATCTAAACAGCCGTTCACCAGGTTTGATTTCTTGTCTATAAGTTAGTAGTTATCCAAGTTTTAGCACCCTATTTAACCCTGAGTGAGGATATATTCTCATGAATTTCTTAGTCTGTACTCACCCTACGATATTTGAGGAGTTTGTGTCCAAAATTTCATTATTCCGTCTGTAAATCTTAAGAAAGCTATGATCTGGAAATTTATTTTGCATATTGGCTAACGTGTTCAGACACCGCGTCAATTGCCATACGTTCAAGTCCTTGTGAATAATATAGAGCTGACGGTGAAGGAAAACGTCACGATGAAACCGTAGCACGGTGGTAGAGTTCTCTCTATGCCTGCCTGCCTGACTAACTAACACCCTCAAGTTAAAAAGCCCTGTCGTCAAGTACCTATAGGATTTTCGGCAGCTGCACTAAAGCCAGTCCCCTCCTCTTGCTTTAGCGTATTTACCGTGGTTAACATCACGTGAGATTGCGGTCGATATTAAAAGGATATGCTACCTTGTAGAAATGTATTTATTATGTATTAACATAAGGTTATTGCTATCTAATTTCTCCTGAAATATCAAATAGAACGCGAGAGAGACAACTACAGTTAGGACTGACTTTACCTATTATCAAATACACGAAATCATGGTTTTATACGTCCCTAATTCTTCCTTTAAAATTGAGTTGATTTTAATGCTATTTTAAAACCAATTTAAAAAGGGCTTTGATTGTGTCTGCGTGTTTGTTTTTTACTTGTTATATTCGTATAATTTGTTTATCGAATATATGAAAATAGCGATATCATAGACCAATGTTAGTACATTTAGAAGGCTCCTAGGTTTTATCACATTTAATATGTGGAATAAATAAAAACATACGAATATGACTATGATAGATACAGATTATATGGCACAAAAATATTTGCTCTTGTTCCACTATCCAGCGATAAAGCAAAAGAATATGTGTAAAGAAATGAATTCAATGTTGATACACTGCAGTAATGTTTATTATAAGCACGATGTCAAAAGCAGAAATGTTTGCTCAATACTAATGAGACCAGAACACTTCCCATGGTAATTATTATTATGAAAGTCGAATATTTTTAATAAAATTTTACTTTTACACAAATAGCGAGAGTTTTACAGTTAAATTAGTTTCGGTTGTGCAACTTATTGTTATTTAACTAGATAGACACAAACCGGAGTCACGTCACAGAAGCCATATGACATAATCACCGTCAATTAAAATACATATTAGGTTCGATGTAGGCTCTTATTAGATTACAGAGTACCCGCATGAGAGGACAAACAGCAGCTATTTGTAATAAATATATTCTAGTGCTTAATTTACTCTGTACTAGCTATGCCTGAGACTCTACACCCGTTTATTAAAATTTATTGTAATAAATAGTTGAGTTACAGCAAAATTAATAATGTGTAAATATTCTCAGTGTTCAATTGTCTTTATCATTACTAACATTAAATTTTATATATACTTATTATAATACCACCGTAAGGAATAGGACTACATCTAACTATAACACAAATTGGAGATAAGTCGAAAACTCTGTAGCCTTTTTTGATTTAGTGTAAATTGAGAACAGAAACTCATAGGTAAACAAAAATAATAATGCTAATAGATACTCCTTTTTTCTGATTACTATTTTTATATATAATGTGTTATTTTGAAATAAGTAAATAAAACCTAAATTGAATTGCTCTAAAAGTTAAGAGTTCATTTGAAACAATATTTTATATTTTTACTAATATTTTTTATTTAATTTGATTAATGTTATAGTTTAGTTATTTTTTGGTTTTTAGCGCCTTCTTGTTTCCTTAGTGTTTCTTGATATCGAAGCCGGTTTATTTTTTTTGTAAAAGTTTTATTATTATATTTAACAATCTGTTGTTGAAAACAACGACTTTTTATGAAATAAACGCCATCTTTTCTTATTACTGTGTAAACTCTGCCACCATATTACAAAAAACGGCAGATATTTTCCTCTTTTTTTGCAGGAATGTCTCGGTCTTATTACAAAAAGAGAAATGAACACGCATTTAATACGAGATTTACTAAACAGTGTCAAAAATTATAAACACATGTTTAAAATACTTTCTTACAAAAGAGTGTCTAAGCGGTATCTAGCTAAATATCTGATTTTTGTTTTTATGCAAGCAACTCTGAATACCATTCATTCAATTCACTCTCATCATTCAAAAACGTTCCAATTTACGAATCATATTTTTGTTTAGATCTTCATTAAGAATATTTATTTATATTAAGTGAAATTGGTTATAATTATTGTGACATTTGGTTTAAAGAAAATGATGTCATTATTAAAATAAGCAATATATAAGTTTGAAGTAATACCCCAAATTGCGTAAACTGGAACAACAGTATAATCTCAGAATAAATACATTGTGAAATGTCAATAATGTCATATTGTAGTTGTTGTCATTTACTTGTGAATCTTCAAAATTGTTTAATTTGTCGTCATTTTCCAAATTAATTATACACACGAAACGTCTTTCACCGGTAAATAGAAATAAAATAAATCACAACAATAAAATGAGAACTGTCGACTTAGACAAGTGTTTTACAATGTTTAAATTTAAATAGTGTCTCTTTCTAAACAAAGGTAAGACACTCTTTTGTGATCAAACTTTTTTGCGGTGTTCGACGTGTATTTTACTTTTTTGTAATAAGACGGTATATGTTTAATTAATGGAACACATTTACAAGTGTAAAATTGTGATGCGTGTGTTTGTGTATATGTGTGTGTATGGTTATGGATCTGTAGAGTTTAATAATGGACATAACCGCTAAATAGGTGCCGAGTTTTAAATCATTTGATCTCTGACGGCAACAAAGATATGATCTTAAATTGTTTTAAATAAATTTGATGCAGAACCGCGGGTTAGTCAATGATATGTGGTAACGAGGTTTCATTGGCAATCGACTACAATATAAACGAATCCATAACTGTCTAGATGATGAACAAGCCGCTTTATTGATTTGTCATTATATGTCGTTTCTACTAATCCAAGTGTCTTATATAAAGGTCAGTGCCGACACCGGTCTTGTAGTGTCTAAGTAAAACAGATAATAAATAACGACAGTGAAAATTAAAGATAAATTAATTTTGAAAAGGTTTTATTTCTCACTACCTATCCATCACGACTTCGCCGGCAATGTTTATTGTCTTAATAGTATATTACATATATGTACAGTGGAATAATGTAAGCACCACACCGCTGGCCCCACATCTGCAAGGCAAGAAAAATCACATAAACGGTTATATTTATTATGTATTCTATACTTCAATACGCAGAATAAAATTATAATGAATAATTGGATATCTAGTCTACTATTAATTTCCCATTACCATTCTCATTTTCCAATTATTAAGTTAAGATTTAAAACGCAATTAATTTTCCAAAGATATTTAATTTTCACTTCCACCGTGGTTTCATAAATCCACACAATTTTTTAGAATTATTTCAAGCTTAGTAAATGTTTATTAATGTTGATTAACATGAAAAAAAAAATAGACACCCATTGCTGCAATGCCATATATTACAAAATAATGTTTACATTCCTTAGGCACATTCTATAAGCGTCTATGTTATTCTTCACGTGTCCGCTGTTATAATATTATCGCAGTAATATCCCGACGGTCATGCCCTTCATTTCAAAATCTATGGGTCTCAAGGGTTGTCAGTTTTTTTTTGTGTTTTCGTAATGACACATTGCTCACGTTCGACCATGTTGCGACAATAGTAAACTTGCCACGTGTCATACACATGTGGAATGAGTTTTTAAATGAACTGGACGCATTGATGAATTGATGACTCGACAATTTTTTTTTTACTCGTAATAGCTTACATTTATTTTGTAGAATTCATAAATGAAGAATAATCTTTTGTAATTTTATATATAACACTTTATTATACCTACTGTTATGATAACGAAATAAAAAAGTATAGATTTGTTTATTGAAGTTATATTTCCTTTGGCGCTATTGGAAAAAATATTAAAATGAATTTTTAGGATGCGCGTGCATGTCGACACCTAAAAACGACACCATGAAGTTGGTTGGTAATCAATTGTCTATCAAGTTTCCGTTCTAACTATATTCCAGGTAGTTATTCAAATATATATGGATATGACACATGTGTGTTATATCAGTAGAAATAATAAAATATATAGATACATAAATATTCATGTGTATTTTTATGTGATTTTAAATTATATATGGTGGTGAATGAAAATTTATTTTGAGTATTCGTAAGATTTTTTTTTATATTATACATTTTAAGTGGTTTTATAGATTTGGGGTTGACTGTCGGTGTGTAATCTTTTTATTTGTTTACATTATAAATTATTATTATTACACTATTATTTGTTAAATAATTTATTTTACTTCTTTTTGGTATCTTACTTGATTCTGTATACGGATATATAGAAAAATAATTTTAAAACCTTTTAAAGTTAATTTAATTTTTTTATGAAAACGCCATCAATTGAATCTAGTGTATTTTTTTAAACTAAAGAAGTATATATTTTTACACACCTACGTTTTTTTATATTTCTCTAGAGCCGTGGTAGCCAAACTCACGCACGCGGGCGCATGTGCGCCCACGGTTGATATGTATTGTGCCCCCTGCGAGATTTCCATAATACTAATTTCAAAATACCATTTTCTTTATTTATTTTAAGTTTTCTTAACCATATGAATAGAATTTTAAAGTAAGTACTAATAATTTTATTTTCATCTATTTGAGTTTATTTTATCCTCTCTCCTATTCACCTAAAAAAAAACAAAAATGCCCATACCGCGCTGTAAAAATGTTACAATGCGCACTTTTAAAAAGGTTGGCCACCGCTGCTCTAGAGAGAGTTAATGTTTTGATTTTATTACATAAAAACGTCTAGTTTCTGATTTCCTTCATGCGTAATATGTATATAGCTAAGTTGACAAATTCCGAACGTGTAACAGTTGCATAACTGTTCATAATTTAAATCACACAGGTGTTATTCAGAATTCAGTTCGTTACTCAACGACAATTTGCCTTAGTTTACGACTTCCATTGAATATATTAATTTATTATAATTATAAAAGAGATTATGAAACTAAGTTCGAGGATATATGATTGTATCAAGTATGAAACCACAGTTTTCCCACGGACATATAATTCCAAACAAAATATACAGTATTATAGTAACTAAACACCAGCTATACGCCCAAATATAGATATTTAAAACTTACACAATCATTAGAGTAATTCAGTTATGTACGATAATCGAACTCGCAATCTTTTGGCTCAATTCATTCCTTGAAAATTTTATATGGTCTTGGAAATATTTTAGCGGATATAATGCGAAAGTCGCCTATACAAAGAGGGGTGAAGTAACACAGTGGCGATTTAGATGTTACGAAACTGGCATAACCCTCTCACTCCTTTCTGGTGGAAGATATATATCGAATGGTAGGATTTCTTCATGTTAAAAGAAAGTAGTCATGGAAATCTTATATAAATAACCATTGCAAATATTATCATATGTAAAAATTAATTAATCTACCAACCGAACGTCGCTAAAATAAATCGAAGTGTGAGTGTGTGTGTAATCATAAATTATTTCGTATAATAAAAGGCTGGTGGATTTTTTTTTGCGATATTTCATAGTTAAAGAGTGTTTGTGTTGATAATGCGTTCTCGAATATAAACAATTCAGATATTCTTAAGGGCTTTTTTTATTTTTTTTCTTCACATATGAAATATATTCATAATATACAATATATTGGGAGAGAGAGAGAAAAAGGTGGCCGCAATGTGATACGAATCATTTCTCTTAGTGTGTTAGATGAGTATGGTATAAAATGGTCACAAAGATTAATCATATCATGATTTAGATGCTAGGAGTCACGCTAACTTCAAAGCCAATTAAATGCCTTGAGATTAGTGACTCCATTATTTACAAAATCATCGAATGATTTCATGACAGACTCTTTTTCTATCAAGTCTAAAAGATTAAAGAGACATATACGAAGATTTTTACAAAGTATTCAATGCCCTAATATCTTCGAATTAGATCTGAGGCATTCGTGAAGTAGATGTTCAAAATTTTGCACAGGTGACTTAAGGTTCGTTCTTTGTATCGAGGTAACAAGAAAAAACCGTTCGACACGACGTGATGCGACGTGTCTTCTCCAATCGAGCACGGAGAAGGTCAATGTTATTATCATTGTTATGATAAATTTAGAATTACTACGACCTCGCTTACCGAGCTAGGCCGCCTAGGCATTCGATTATCTTGTATATTTACATTTGTACGCGCACTCGGTTGTATAAATAATACGGTCGTGTGTATGGAATCAAAACATCGTAAAATGTTATGTTTTCCATGTAGTTTAAAATTGTACTCAGAAAACCGAATGCACGTTCCAAATGCATTGGTATTTTATTATTACTGAAATGTTTAAAAATAAAATAGGGTAGAAGTTTATTAATAAGAATTTTCTGGATGAAAGTTACTCTTGTGTCATTTCCTGTACCCCTGACCCCTAATAACGTGTATAGAATATTTCATAATAATAGGTTCAGGCGTTAAGATTAGCAAACCCACATTCTCAATGGTAATTTATTTTGTTTCTAAATCATGAAATACCTACATCCTTGCCATTAACGATTTGATGAAAGGGAATAATATTGCATTCATTTAAACCCGTACATAACAAAACTATAGTTCCAACAGAATATACGGTTTTCCTCAGCTCGTGATATTTCACGTAGAATGCCATTCAGAGTAGTTTATTTTTATGTCCAACACGGACGGACAGACGCATAAAAATAAAAAGACAAGGCCGAAAGATGCCTTCACTTTCGCTACGATTTGGTAAGCGTGAGTGACACGAGTTTCGTGTTTCCCCGACACTTTGAGATCGTGAATTCTAAAAGTAATGATTTCTTAACTTCTCTAACAACATTTGTAGTCATGATGAACGCAGAGATAACTTAATTTTTATTACTTTTACTTAAGATATATAAGTTTCAGGTTTTGAAACTGTCATTTTATTAGAACAATTCAAAAGACAAGTTGAAATGAATGAGAATAAATGTAGAATTATGGCATATTTACAACAGATTCGCATATAGTGTGTCAACCATTTAGAATCTTGTGGATTGTTTGAATGGTATGTTTGTGGAAATCTAAAAGATTAGCTTTCACTGATAACCATCCAACAATACAATAAACCGTGCAAGGCGCAGCACTGAGTCAAATCAATCCACCATTGTTTAACTCGTGACGTCATTTGTCAGTTCGCGGCGTGAATGCGGCATGTGAAGGCCTTCATCGGTTTCATTGGAGACCGGCCACATTCACTAGTTACTTTATATTGATTTGTACCATACAATATTTATTTTATATATATTAATCAACCTATATATAAATGATATACCTTATAGAGGACAATTTACTCTCAAATGTATGACTGAAACTGAACAAGAGAAAACATACGACTAGTTATTCAATTATATTTATTATGGTTCCATTAACTTTATCTAATATTATAATTGAAGTAATGGCGGTGTACAATAAAAAACTTTAGTATTCATTTATACAAATAACTTTGAAAAAATTGCATAGAATAGGAAAGGTAGGTATATAAAACAAAACCAAAACTGAAAGGGTGTAAAACTTGAAATTTTTACGTTGAAAGAAATTGGAATTGGTTTTTTACTTTGCTACTATTATCATGGTATCTAAACTGAACTGTCAAATATCAAATAATGATCTACAGAATTATGCTTGATGTGACAAAACAACTTTAATCAAAATCAATGTAACAATTGTCTCGGTTAAGTGGTAACGCAAATTACTAAATATATTTTTATTGACAGCATTTGATTGGCGACGTTGTGCCGTTTGATGTTCGGTAACTAATCGATGTATTGTCCTCGATGTAAATTGTCGCAAATAAGTTAGTGTCGTATATTCAACTTAATTATTAAATGTTATTCGGATGCGTGACGCTTCGCTATTAACCAATGAAATTATATCGTCGGATCGTTTCTTACCTGTCGGACACACGAGGTCACTATCTTTAGTTTGTCGAAGCTCTATGATCGTGACAAACTGACTGACCTAAATACTGCGTAAACCAAAACAATATTATTGCTATAACAACAAATACAAAAACTTTTTACATACTCAATCAGGAAATATGTAAATAGATTTTAATAAAACTGGCTATCCGAGGATAATTATATAAAGTTATAGTTTTTTTTTGTGGGCTATATTTATTATTGTATAAATTATGTATTATACATTTTTTGTGCCATTTATTTTCACATAAAAACGATAATTAAGACAATTTAATTCAGTACACGCATTTTACTTTTGTAGTAATTTACTTACTTACAAATATTCGTGTTCCTTCTCATCTGTCTTCTTATATAAACATATAAATAACATAATAGAGGCAAGATTGACGCAAAAACTACTGAGTAGATTTAGATATTTTTTCGGTTTTACTTTTTAACACTTGGCCTTTATCGTTAAAAAAGTCACGATATCTTCATGTGATAATAGCACTATGCGTTGCGCAGATGTGATGCGTATGCCTAGGAGAGAGGAAGTAAATGGATAACATTGTTTACAACGAAATTTTGTAACCAAACTATATTTTTGGTTTCACTTTTATTATGTTTTTGCTTCTGTCCATAAAATATATTGTTAGCATAACAAACAACGCTGATGAAAACGCAGGTATCAGCTAGTTAAATTTGTTAGATAAATAAACAAAGTCTTACGCTGAAACTATTACTGGTTTCAGAATGAATGGGTCCGCTCGCCCGGGGTAGTACCACCCTCTCACAGAAAGCCGACGTGAAGTAACAGTGCTTGCACTGTTGTGTTTCGTTCGGTCAGTGAGAGCGCCAGAGGCCCACATATATTAAAAGGCCGGCAACGCACTTGCGACTCCCCTGGTGTTGCTAGTGTCTATGGACGGCGGTGATCACTTACCATCAGGTGACCCACCTGTTCGTTTGCCCCCTATAATATAAAAAAAAACCTACCTAATTCCCATTTTCAGTATATCTTAAGGAAGTCTGGAAATTCTTAGCCCGTTGTATGTTTTTTTTATTTTAGAGACTTAATCCATTAATTATGATCTCCGTTATTATTACTTATTATTTATCGTGTTATTTAAATAACTTCAAGAGTTTCTTTATTTGTTATAAAAAAATTTGGGGAACTGTTAAAATAGAATTAATAACAAACTTTTGCGGTACAGGTGATAGGCGGCGAATAAAACGTATTGGCGTTTTGCCATGTCTGTAATGGACTCTGTAGCCAGTAATTGATCATAAAAACTGGAAGTTTGTTTACAAAAGTCAATCTAAACGTTTTCCCGCCAAGTAACGTCATACGGTACTGTGAAAGTAGACGTTACGGCTTAAAATTTATTCACGATCACCTATTTAATGTTAAAAAAATATTGTCACATTTATTGATGCCTTATCTCAACTCTTAGCTTATTTTAAAGCCAAACAAGAAAAAGAAAAATAAATGCCTATCACTGATGTAGTTGTTTGGTACTCGGTGTGAAGGACTTCTTTCTGGTAAGATAATAATGACTTTATCATTGTTGGAGAATAATAAGCCTGTTATGATTAAAAACAAGGAAAACAAGAACAAGAAGCAACAAAAAATATGTAGATAAAATTGAAATGTCTGTTTTGTTGACCGAGCTAATTTCTTAAACAGTTGAACCGATTTGCATAAGACTTTTACTGATCTATAGAGGTATTTTCAAAGTATTCTATAAGATGCTTTTTCATAAGAGCAAAGCAGTAAATGTAAAAGCTTAACAGAAGTAACCTAATATAAGGGATATAAACGCATTTTCCCACATCTTAAATTCTCTTAGCTAATGTCAATGTAATTCTTATTTAATTATATGAATAAACTTGTGCCAGGATCTGAGCTACACCACGCTGCTCCAAAGAAGTTTCTTAGTAAATTGTAAAATTCAATAAAAAGAAAAAACAAAAGAAACACAATTTATATTCTAAATATGACACGTAGTTTCCGTGAAACATTAAAAGCGTATTCACTTAAACGAAGTCATAGGCATCGGATAGTATTTAAACAGATTAATGTATTTTTTTATAGTCTCAATCTGTTCCGGTACTAAGTTGTCTTTTTATGACCATGTTTCTTATGATGCCTTGGTCATATATCGTTAATATATTAGATTTAAAGTATACCACCATGTTTAACGAGAAAACGCGGTCTGGAAGTATTTAAAAGAATAGGTAAAAAAGCAGTAATTTACTGCTGTCACACTCAGCTCTAACGATCAAGTAGAGCACTAGAGAGACAATTGTAACTAGGACTTATTATGCCTATATAATCGTATTCCCCTATTTCCGCCCCCAAAACTGAACTGATGTTAGTTCTTTTTTGCAATTGACTATAAGAAAAAATTTGGCTTCGTTTGTGTCATTTTCTTTTGTTCGTTTGCTAATCTCAAATTAGTTTGTTGAATGTCTGAAAACGGCAATATAATTTGGTAATTTGAGTGCTTTTAAAAGGCTTACAAAATATTTAACATAAAAAATCAAAACAGGAACATGACAGTGATATACTTGGCATGGTATAAAATATTTACTTTAATTCTATTATCCAGGGATAAAACATAGGATTTTTATGGGCTAAACACCACCCGTGATATTAGAAACTGTCGAATGACTAGTGTCTTTCAATCGTCAAACACTGTTACTTGTTCATCCACACATCTGTTTACAAAGGACGCAACGAGTGCCTACGATAACGCATTAAAAATAAACCACGATAATTCTTTCGTCGGTTTCGCTCCGTATGATATGGTCATTGCTCACCCGTTGAGTGCTCACTTCTGCTTCCTTTAAATTCGTATGGGTGAATGCACCGACGATTAAAGAAATGCTCCGTCCGGTCAAAAGGTTAACTCTGTATTATCTATGCGTTGAATTTTTTCTTTCTTTTTGCGATCTCTCTTAACCTTCACTTAACTCCCCTCAAACTTAATAGTTTTATATAATTCGCTACTAGACAGCGCTGCAGTATATAACTATATGTAGTTTAACTTATTGTTACGAAAATTACTATGCGTGTTTTTGTCGAGCACAGAGAATATTTACATAATGTCCGATATTATTTATTATAACAAATAGTAATTACTATAAAAGTGTTTAAAGCCGCGGACACAGCTTGTGCCTATTATATGCGCAATAATGATATATCATAGTTTAAATAAGGATATTTAACAGTAATATAATGCGAAGTTTACGACTGTAACTGTTTTTATTGTCATTGCCATTCCTTGTAGTACTAACGCTAATACGCCATGCAGTCTCATAAGGAACAGCTTTTGCAATCATCTAGTGAATACAAATTCGAAACCAATAACGATGTACTTTTGCGTCGAAACTGTTAGTTCATTGTTCATGCGTTAAACCGTTCCATATAGAGGAAGTCGGTAACCATGTTTTTTTTTGTGAATGAAAGAATTTGCCATGGCGATGACGTAGGTTTGTTGTGTACGTATTCAACCATCTGTTAATGCAAGTTTCATTATGAGGGACAACTGCGTGTACTGAAACAAGTGGTTTCTTCGATTGTTTGATGTGAAAATATAGAAATGAAGTCGCAAATACGGTCGGCGAAATTTTGGTAGCTGGCAGATCTTTGTTTATTGATTCGCATAGTATTTGTTTAGTTGAGTTTCGACTTAGTGATCGTGGCGATACTTGTTCGTATGGTATGCGGGCCGAGGCGACGCGCCGCGACACGGCGAGCGACGAATCGTATTCGGTTGCGTAAAACAGTTCGCTATACGGCAGCCTCGAGGTTGGACGTGTTTATGTTGCGATCGCGCAACGTTCCATTTAAAGTTCTCGTTATAATGTATCGCAAGGCTGTCCGTGTTGTTCTAACACTACGGTAGTCGGTAGAAGCTGGCTGACGCGACGGTCTTGTTTATGCGAGGGGATTAATGAATAACGTGTTCTGTGTTCGGAATCAGTGAACGAGTGTTGTGTTTGTTTGCAATAAAGTGTTGGTCGGCCAAATGGTTAGGAAAATTATTGTCATTGGAATACAACACTATGAGGATCCCTTTTACAAGTATGTAGTTTTGTCAATTTAAAAGTTTAACTGTTAGTTTTTCTTTTATACTATAAATGACAAAGAAGTAAAACAACAGATATGTTCTTAATTTTAGGAAAAATCAAAAACCGTTCATTCCATATGCAAAACTTTTTTGAGGTAAATATTGTTCGTTTCCATAATAAGTTCCTAAAGCACATTACCTATTTGCCAGACAATAAAATGAAAAACCATGTCTAACAGCTTTTAATGTAAAAATACTGTTATAAAGTTGATCATTACGTGAACAATAGTAATGTCTGGCAAAGGTAATCCTTTGCGATTCCACAACTGTTTAATTTAGTGTATGGCTAAGTTAGTGACTGAAAAACAAATCCGATGTATCAACGAATTATTGTATTCTAGCTGTCCGTCCCGATTTAGTATGGGTGTATTAATGAAGAAAATGAGACGAAGTTTTACCTTTACAGGTCGTGTATATAATAAAATGTAACAGAACAAGTGAACATCAAACTGTCAGTTGCTTCAACATTTTTGAAAATTTCCATTCAGTCTCACTTATTTTTGTATGGAGTTTTTTTCCACACAAATTTTTCCGTACGATTTTTTATAACATAGAGTATGTTGTTCATACAAACCTGATAATTACTAATACAACAAAAAAAGAATTAACCAAATAAGTGCAGCCGTTCCAAAGTCACGTGCTTATGTACATTCAGCAATAGATTATTTATTTTTATATAGATTAAAATATGTTTGTTTTTTTTTTCACATTTTGACCAACGATGATTTATGGCAATTCTTCTTTTTCTTGTGAAATCAACCGACCTTTGGCTCCGTTACCCGCAATGAGGTTATAATACCTTTATAGGCTGTTATAACTCATTTGTACTACATATATTAAGAACAACTATAATTAATGGTATTGTCTTAATAACAGAAATAATCACGATTGAATATTTGCCAGCTAAAGTTTTTTTTTGTTACTTTGAAAATGATTTCTTTATTCTTTGTATTTTTGTCCATAGACATGTGACGGGTGCAAACGGGCCGCCAGCAGGATGCGGCCATCAGAGAAACCGGTCTCTGGACTCTGTACTCCAACGGATACCGGAGGATATGACGCCTACCTCGCCGGAGGGCGTACAGCTTCGAATCCCCATGGAAGTGGCGGCCCCGAGGCTCGCTCTCCCACCTGAAGTGCCGACAGGCTCTGACGATTCCGGTATCCACGCACCACCCGACTGCAACGATGAAGAACGACCACAGCCACCCGCTGCGGCCAGATCTAGAGAAAGTCTTGACTCTGGCAATCCAGAGGACACAGAAAAACCGCCCGATCCACCAGATGTTGCAGTCGGACCGTTGGCCAAACTCGAGATATCTGCCTCTGAGACATCGAAAAATAAAGATTTCTTATTAAGGCTTTTTGAAAGCAAACTTTTCGACATGAGTATGGCGATCTCATATCTTTTTAACTCTAAAGAACCGGGCGTGCAGACCTACCTGGCCAATAAACTGTTTTCATTTCCATACGAGGATGTGGACTTTTACCTGCCACAGTTGGCAACTATGTACATAGAGATGGGCGACGTGGCGGATGTTCTGAGGCCGTATTTGGTATACAGGTGTAAACAAAGTGCCGAGTTTTCTTTGCGTTTGGCGTGGTTATTGACTGCGTTCGGGGGCGATTCGAAAAGGTCGAAAGCAATGAAGCTGAGGGACTCTATACTCGCGGAGGAGATAAGGCCGGCGGCGAGGCGGGGACACCATAGGTCACAGTCTGATGCGTCCGCATTAAGACTGGCGACGCCTTCTGGAAGACATTTAGGGGACTTGGCGTCGGGAAGAGCATTCGATAGCGGATGCTTGTGTGGTGAGCAGTGCTCGTGCGGTGCACCGAGATTAGCTCCACAAACACAGGTAAATACTATAATAATATGTTAATAAGTGTTTAAAATGGTAAAGTTGGGATATGATGCCTGTTGGAATCAGTGCAATAGGTAATTGCTCAGGAGAGGACTTCGTAAATTGGTCCCCAACAATACCATTCCCTAGTGTCCAGTGAAAGTCGTGAACATAGTGAAACAAAGTATAGATGACCTTCTTTTTAATGTTTTTAACGAAGTACGATTTCTTTTTCCTTTTTAATTTATTGAATTGGATATAATTTGTGGTACTCTATCAAAATATTCTTTCAGTCTGACGTCTACCTGCTAATTATTTTTGTTAGAATAATAAAAAAGAAACATAACTAGTCTTTGTTAAAACTCATTATTATATGTATAAATCAATACATTATTATACCTTAATAATTACACCTTAATAATATATATGTATATATATTGAAACCTTTCCATAAACATATATACATTACGCCAGTAAAATAATTGTCCTTTTTTTCGAACTGACTGTTGTCCTGTTGACCTGGCAAGGCCTCTTCACCGGACTAAAAATAATCATTAATTTTTTTTGGTTGTCTATTAATGGTTGGGTAGGCTGAAAGTGCAGAACATTTTTATATTTCCTGATACAACTTAATCGGAAGTTCGATACTATTTTTGTTGTATATCTGTATGTTATGTATAATATATGTATGGTTTTGAAATGGTTTTTTTTAACAGTCATCGGATTTATTTGTTATCGGCCATTATTGATTTCTAATTAGTGGAGTGTTTGATATTTCCGAAACGTATACTATCGATATCAATTACACAATAATATTATTATCGTTAAAATGATGACATATATATCGAATTATGTTTTCCAATTCAAATTTCTTCTTTTCCATAGTTCTGATAGACAATAAACATCAAAGATACGAATGTTGTTATACGATTTTTTTTTCGAATTGTCTATACGTTGTTGGCATGAGGAGCCTTCACAGCTTCACCGGAATAAATTATACAATTTATTTCCGGTCTGCCACTAAAGGAGCGATATCGGTATTTTTTGTTTTGTATCTATCTAAATAAAATTGTTTTCAGTTCATTTATCATAAATGACGTTATGTTAGCAATATTTTTAAAACCGATGTAATTTTATGTTACCAATTCAAAAATAAATACAATACTTTTTTATTGTTCATGTGTTGTAAGTTTTATGTGTGTATTTTTTTAAAATTATGAATACTCTGAGAGTTTTCGTATAATTACTTAATACAAAACTGAGACTTGCTAAATGTATTATTACTTATAATTATTTCAAAACGTTTCGTTATGTAAGTCTCAAAAATTGTTATACTTATTTTTAGAATTCACCGGTTATTTACAAATATCTTTACTTATGTCATCTAGAAAGTTCTTTGTTTATATACAGTTCTTTCACACTTTCCACTAAAAAATCTCCTAATGACTTTAGACTCTTATGGAAAAGAAGAAAGAAGTAATCACTTTCGGGGTGTGTGTGTGTTTTTATTTTTTCTTTTATAATCATTACACTTTATGTCGCTATTCCATTTCAATATCATATTGTTGTCCAAATCGTATAATTAATTATATCCCACATTATTATTAGCATAATAATGTGATTAATATACCTAATGTTATCTAGACGTGGGAAATTTTAATTGCTTCTTTTATTTACTTATCGTATACTTTATTTACTTTAAACGTACTTGAGATGATAATAATTTATCGTCCCAAGAAATTCTTATAAAAAAAGATATTTAAAGCCTTCCTCGATTTGTTTCGTTGTAGAAGTGATGATGGATGGATGGTTAGAGTGTGTCAGACACCGTGGCGATCGACGTAGGCTCGCCTGACTGGCTAGCTACCACCTCGAGTTACAAATCTATCGCCAAGCACCTGTCGCGGTGTAGTTCGACAGCTGCATTTGACAGCCAGTATTCTCAAGGTTTTGCGTGCTTACCATCTTGAATTATACTGTCATTTTAAATCAGCTGGGAATGTGGTCAAATGTTTAATGATGATGATGATGATTTCCGACCGATTTCGGCCATGGCGACCACTTTGACCCCTAGTCTGAGACCCCAAATGTTTAATACCTATATAATGTATGAACAAAATTGTAAATAGTTTATCGGGTTAGACTTCTTTGTGTTTAAAGTTAGTTACAATTTCAAAGTTATTACTTGTCACGAAATATTTTAGTTTTAATGTCGCCGATTAGAGATAAGATTATGTTTTTGAATATGTAAGAATAAGTAGCTGTGTAATTGTAAAATATGTTCACTTTTATGTTATAAACATTTCATTTCTAATAATGATGCAACAAATTTATGTCAAACTAGCTTTTTCTTACGGCTTTGTTCGCCGTAATGTAGATTTGATAAGAAAATACGGCCCACGTTACTCATTGATAATGTAGCTTTCTATGGGTCGAGGAGGAATTGTTAAAATCGGTTAAGTATTCTTTGAGTTTATCCATTACAGACAATTATTACAAATACATCGGTTAAACTATCCATAGATTTTAATTGTATATGAGACTAGTGACCACCCGTGACATAGTATACGTTAATGAACACTAGTATTCTAATATTATTTTTTGTTCATTTGTATGCGCTATCAGTCACATTAGATTTTTTTGCTTTCTATTGTACATGTATTGAGCAAGGTTATAGTTAAATTTAACTTTACGCTGCTGCTGTTAGGAGTGAAGCAATTATAATAAAATTTATTGATGAGTAAAGTACGATAAACTTAAACGACTTCTTAGTGTAGGCGAAATGTGTCGCATAGCCCGGGGTGGTCGAGTCCGGGGGAAGGAAAAAATTAAACGCTAGTGAAACCGCGGGTCACAGCTAGTTTAGAATATAAGACTTAATAACAATAAAGGGTAACATTAATAAAATTATTTTCAAAATCGGAGCGCTACCTTTAACATTACCGCCTACAAGCAAACATACTGCGTTTATTATATTTATATAAGAAAGTAAACAATCGTTGGATTATCACAGAATTTGCATCGCAAATAATTTATTAGACCATTTTGTTAACTGTTGCACGTCCTGTGTTTTCAACAGATGCGATTGAGTAATGAAATGCTTACTTTTCCTCGTGTGTTTGTATTATATGTACTCACCTAGGGTTACATAAAGCGACGTGATTTATTTACAAAATGATACTTTTTACACTCGGTCACAACATTAACATACTTACATAATTTCCTGATAATATAGCAATATTTAATTAAACCTTTGCAATTAGATCGATATCGCATTTGCAGAGTTGTAACAGAATTAGAGTTAGAGTGTGTACGTGTGTGAACATTCACATAGAATACATAGAAGTGAATAATGTGGGTTTAAAAATCTCTGTATTAAAAGTAAATGCGTCAGTGAGTGAGACAGAAGACAGTAGAGGATCTTAAAAATATTGACAGATTGACGTGAAGTTGTTCAGTAGCCATTTTATTTTAGTGTATTCTTCGTATTGTAAAGGGATGATTTTGTCTTATTTTCTTCGCTAGTAAAGCCGTACGAAACCGGGGCGAGCAACTAGTATAATCATAAATAGAGACGTATGTTTTCGAGTCCCATGATTTTTATATCACTCTCTCAAAAGTGTGACTTGTCTATATTAATTTATATTGTACAAATCAATTTACATTAGCTAATACTCGTGACTTCGTCTGCGTTGTTTATTTTAACAATGTATTTTATGTACAGGTGAAAATACATAAAAAAAATACTTTAAATATATACAGGGTTATTTGTAATTCAACGTATTCCCGTTAAGAGGTGATAGGGTTGACTATTTGTGATAATTTTAACCCCCATATACATTGTGGAAAAGTGAACCTTTTTTGAGTTATCATATTTTGTAGCTGTTTTCGAAATAAGTAAAAAATGCAACATCAAAAATGTATGCAAAAAAGTATCAATTTAAATCTCATTTCTTCTTTCGATTTATAAAAATGTTTGAACACTGGTTATTTATCAATATTAAAGTAATAATTATCGATCCAAATTTAAAAATGCGACATAAAAACGATATATGATTTCCGCCTGCTTCCTTTGTGATCTTTTTTTTTCAGGTTCTATAAAATCAGTTCCTAGTTGTTATGCATTGTTGGAGAGCTAAGAAATCGTTTTATTTTTAATAATATGCAAACCAAGTTTCATTACGTTTTTTTTTTGTTTTCAAGGCATTTTAGTGGACAAAAATCTCAAAAAATATTTTTGTAATTAAAATTGAAGCAAATAGTCACCTCTATCACCTCCTAACGGGATTACGTCGAATTACCAATAACCCAGTATATATTTTTCTTACAAAATTTCTTTGTAAACCATGTTATCTGTTTACTTCCACTTCTTCACGACAAGTAGATTAAACAGCTCTCAACGCGCTTTGTGCTAATAAAAATCGTACGTTTTTAAAACTTTAATAACTTCATTTTATATAATTATACCGTGATAATTATTTGTAGATAAGAATTAAGTGACTATGAAATAAAACTGAATGTAAATTAATTGAAATCTATCCCGTAGTTTTTGCGTGATGGGCGCACAATAACAAATCTCTATAATTTTATTTATGTAGATATGTATGTAAATAATAAACTACCCAGTGGCTATGGCGATAGTTGTAGAATTTCATTGTTATTGGCGTTACAATGTCACTTAAGGGGGACGGTTTTATATTAGTTAGCAACAAAAATGTATATAATACAAATAAAAATACTTTGATCTCTCTGAGACAAATGTTAACACCGTTTGACCGATAACCAAGAGAATTGGCACACGTAAGTGTTTTTTCGTAAAGATTGTTTTGAATGTAAATTTTCACAAGATGGCGCTAGCTTGTATTCTATTGTTATTATATCGTAATTTAACATAAACGTAGTGGTGACCGGTTGTTATTTGTAATTAAATATAATTAACATTTAATGTGTTATGCGTAGGATGCGGTCACTGCTGATCGGGTAAAATACGAATACAACTAAAAAGTTGCAATAATAACCGAAACTTTTAAAATTGGTTTAATTTAAATTCAATAAGGATTTCCAAAATTTTACGAGAATTGAGAAGATTCGGAATGAGTAGATTAATGAAAGTTTGAAAATAATGGACCAGTGATAGAGAAATTCCTGAATAATAGGTTAGCATGGGCGTTGGTAACACTAACACAAACGAATTACTACTTGTCACTTTATTTATTAAGCTAGCAACACCATTTTTTCTTTCTGATTCTCTATATCTTTTGCGATCAGGTTCTACTGTGAATAAAATTATAAATTGGGCATATCGTCTCTTATATCGGCAATAAAAGAACCAACAACGATTGCTACGAATTGGTCCTCCGGAGTCGGATGCGTGGATATCACGAGGAGAAATGAAAGTCATATAATCAGAAAAGGTGGCTGCATATAAAAATAGAGGAGGATTGAAGAAGGCTTGAATGGATTTTATGAAGAATGATATGTGTATAATATGTATGAATACTAGATAACAGCTGACAAAGGAGACTGGAAGCGGCAAATGTGTTGTGCCGATGTAAGTGAGATGTGATTAGAATGATAAAACATTTACAAATTATTAGAAAAACGACAGTTTCAATACCAATTTCTCGAAACCTCATTTTCTGATACACTGCCATCTAGATTATCATGGCACAAAGGTATCACTTCCGCACCTACTTTTACCGCAAAGCATTAAAGTAACTTTCCTTGCTATGGTCCCAATCTAAAGCGTATGATCAACTATGTGCACTGGAATCAGAAATATTCTTAGTGCTTTCTAGTAAGTGTCATGTGCGATTCACTTCGAATGTGACTATAATCTTTATATGTAAAGAAGGTGATGGACTGATTCTTGATGAGTCTACGGAGGTTTAAAACATGAAATTTGGACGATGGTTTCTTTTTGTGGTGTAGAAAGACATTTTTGCAATTTAACTCCTAAGGAAATGAATGAGGTTGGCAAAGATTGTATGGAGTACAAAACAAAAACCATCACCTATTGACTCGAAATAGAGCACAATAACTACGTTTTGAAATAAATAAACACGTATTTCAGCATTTGCCAAAATTCATCCCTAAGTGTGTAAAATAGGGTATGAAATTTGTCACTGATACTTTTATTGAGATTTTAAAGTAAGTATTTAATTTCTTATGTACTTGTATTTTGTGATTCTCATTCCTCTAAAATTTATTCGTATACATATCATTCACAAACGCATTATAAAATAAAAGGTGGATTATTTTATATTATCACGGCTATAGTTCACATTTATTTAACCTACACAATAAATTGTGGGTGTTATTTCCTGTACTTACATGTATTTGTGAACTATGCAGAGGTAACAATTTACCTTGATTGTTGTATCACATTATTGTTTACTCATACATATTAATTCGTCCTATTTTTGCTACTTGCTAAATCCGTGGTTAAATTGAGGTTTCATAGTTTGTATGCGCTTGAGAAAGAAGTAAAAATCAATGAATAAAAATTGATTCTAGTGTAATAAGGATATAAATATGTAACTGGTTTACAGAATCCGTATCAGACGGCGTAATCAAAGATATGTACTGAATCGAGACTAGTTCGCCCACGACCCGGTGACCTCGAGTGATCACGACCGCTTGTTATTCCAGTTCCTGACGGCGTTGACCAACATCGGTCGGCGTTTGGCGAGCGTCGCCGATAAAGAGCGGCGGAATGGTCGCCTGAGGGCCGAACTCGCCACTCTGGACCTGAATCTACCTGCGAGAGTGTGGCTACCGCTCCACGATCGACCCCATTACGTTCTGAGGATACCTCCGCACGCGGCCGCCGTTCTCAACAGCAAGGATAAGGTGAGACATGATAATCTTATCTTTTTATATCATAAAAATATAAATTTATCGTGTGCCAGTAATTTTCAAAATATTGCGAAACAAAATTACAAGTGACTAATGCCCGTTTTCATCAACGCTCTCTAACATACCCCTAACTAAGGGATCCCTAGGTTAAAGTGTCTCCTAAAACAGTGACCTAACTTATTTCGTTTTCACCATGCTAATGTTTACTTAGTAATGAAGTAAGACTTAAGTTTGTACTTAATTTTGCGTTCCAATCGGTGCGGGTCGAATAATTTTTTGATTTAATGAATATTTATAATTTTGAACAGTAATTGTATAGCACATACTTTTTAGTTTTGTTGTTTCTAACAGTTAAGACAAAAATAAAATTAATATAGAAAATATACTATGCTAATTAAAATATCACCACGTGCACGGTTGTTTTCTTTGATTTTGTGCTGCAACAAAAAAAACACCATCTGTTTATTGTTGGATCTGTTAAGGCTTACGTAAGTTAGGTCAGCGATTCGCACTTGGATCAGTGAAGAAAAGAATAAGATAGTAAAATCTTTTTTACACACAAAAATATCATATTTAATAGGCCAACCGATGGAACTATAAATAACGCAAAAACAATACGTGGATAAACTTAATGGTTGTATACAAATGCATCAATATATAAGAAAGTTCCACATTTTATGAATTCTCTGATTTTTATAACTACCAAAGTTACGAGAAACCCAAATATTTCTTTAATTTACGATAAACAAACGAATTAACTACAAATTGGTTTTGATATGTTCGTGAAATAAACATCACTTAACACTAATTGATAGAATTTCCGTCCCTTAAAATTTAGGTAACCCTTAGGTGGCTCTTAGATGTTGGTGAAAACAAATTTCTCTAAATTGTCACTTAAACGTGTTTTAAGTGGTCGTTAAAATTAGGGAACGTTTTTGGAAACGGCCATAAGAGTAAGTAATTATATACATTTAAATCATTTTTGCTAATTATGTCGTTTGTTTATCAATGCATTACTGTTAAAGTACAGTATCTATGATAAAATGCCAAAGAGCATATCTTCTAGTAACGGTTTAGTCTTTATTTCTTTAAAATCGGTGCGCTTTATAAAAAAAAATTAAATTGAATTACACCGCGATTTAAATACTAGAAAGAAGAGTGTTGTATTTTATATCTGCTACATAAATAAAATGATACTACTGGATATGTTTCCTTCAATTTTTTTGGTTTAAAAAATCACGATAGCTTCATTTAATGTAAAATTTGCGATTTTTATAAACACTAGGCGTGCCCAGCTATGCCGTTTTCTTGTCGTAGAGAAGTGGGGAAAACGGTGGGGTGTGCATGCAACGCAAGTAACGGATAACATTGTTTATATTAAAAAAAAAATGTAAACAAAGTATATTTTTAATTTCAATTTTATGTTTTTTCCTCTGTACATACAATATATCGTAAGATAATATACGACGCTGAAGGAAGTCCCGGGTATTGGCTAGTATTAAACAACTAACTGAGCTTGCTGGACCGTACGTATTTATTTTTGACAATATCGCATGGTTTGCAAAATAATTACTTATTACTATAAGCTATCAATTTACATATTTTTATTATTTTAAATTAGTTTTGTGATGATTTTTACAATTATTATTTATATTTTTATACCGATATACACGGTATGATGTATATTTCTCGTTAACAAAATTTCATAAAAATTCATCAGCCCCTTTTGGAATTGCATCCAAACATCGTTTAATGTCGAATTCGAGGTTAGTGATTTTTATAAAAGATACCTATCACAAAGTTTGGAAACAAAATTACAGGTACAGATAAACTATAGAATAACAGACAACTAACTGTCATGTTCGTCATGCAGAAATCCGTTTTGTGCTGGCATCAAAATACGTCAACGAAAACCAGTCTATACTAGAATATTTATCGACATTTCTTGTATAAAAATTAAGTACTCACTCGTGTTCGAACTCCGAAGAAAGTTTGACAAGGTAGAAAAATAAACAAGAAGCATCAATATAAATATTTTTAACAAATTCTTTTTGTAACCAATCTATGAAATACATACTAGACTTTCATACTTTCTCCTGTCTGTCTGTATTGCGTATGTTTTCTCTTTGTCAATGGTTGAGATTCTATACGAAACAGAAGTGTGCGTAATTTATGACGACCCAAGAATGACCACCATATTATAATAAAGGTAATGAAAATTGAGAAACGTGACGTCTTTTTAAAGCCGTTTTTGTGTTGTTACGAACTCTTGAGACCATTTGTAGGAGACTAACAAAAAATAATCTATACAATTGTATCAAGTTCCAGTCGTAATAAATCTAAAGGAAAATAACTGATAAGTCCTAGCTAGATAGTTGTAATAAATAGCAATGACGTATAAAGATAGATAGTAGTGATGGTGTTATATTGTAATGTTATATATAGGTACATTATCTGTATATGTTCATGTCTATAAAAATAAAATCAAACGCAGAATGTATGTGCGCTTGTCAATTCAGAACGGCAGCATATATTTGGCATTTGTTTTTGTTGTGTTTGCAAATTGACAGGGCAAGGTTTTGTATGAAGGATCATTGTCTTCTTATCCCACCTAAGTAGGGTCGGCACAACATGTTTTTCTCTTCCACTCTCCCCTGTTAGATGTCATCTCAATATTCACGCCTCTCATACACATATAATTTTTCACACAATCTATCTCTACCTACTTTTGTCTTCCTCTACTCCTATCCTATATCCATTCACCTTCATATTTAAAACTTTTCTAGTTACATATTTGTGTATGAGAGATAATGTTTGAAAAATCGGATGGTAAAGTCAAAAACTTTGCTTAAAAATCATAATATAAAATAGTGTGTAAGATAGGTGTTCTTGAATTCAAAAATTTCAAAAATATTGACAGATTGACGTTCAGATACCATTTTATTTTATTGTATGATCGTACTGTAAAGGGAAGTACGTGCGAAACCGCGGCGGACGGCTAGTATTGTATATAAATAGTATTTTATTCCGTCATTGGAATATATTCACCATCATCATTACACTTTTTGTCAGAGAAAAATAAAGAATTTTTAATCATATAAGTGAACAAAAGTGCAATGATTTATGATAAAATAATGTTTTGAACAGTCGAGAACTTATCAATACAGCTAGTGTATCTTATCTTCTTGCAGTTCAAAACATACGAATTTGTAAATTAAGATATTCTCGTCTCCACTCGGTGGCGTTAGTTGTAAGTTGCTTGTCGAACAAATGACTACATATTTCTATTTCCGATATTAAATCATTAATTTGGAATAGTAAACGATTACAATTATATAATCTTCAAATGTTTTATTTAACATTTATCGTTTGCTTTTGTAAGATTCTCTCATTTACTTTTTATGCTTTTCTTTGTTCATTTACTGTATTATAATAAACTCCTTTAAAGAGACGGCGCCTGTAATGGAAGAGGTTATTTGAGTCGTTATAATTCCATTTTAGCTGTTCATAAGATTGAATTTTTTTTTAAAGATCTTCAAAGAAAATTGAAGGTCTATGAATTGGATTTTTGTTGATTTATAATTTGGTCAATTGGACTCGTTCGTTTTGAAAGTGTTTTACAAATCCTAACTAATATTATGAATGGAAGATTGTTTGTATGTCTGTGTAGTTAATACACTTTAACGCCTTAACCACTTCACTGATTAACATAAAATGTTATCTACATGTTGTCATGGATACACAAAAAATGATATACCAGTATCTTTCAAGAAAACACAAAAATACTGTTCCCAAGGCTCAAATCTACATGCACACAAGCGAAGTAATAACCAAAAGCTAGTAACAATATTCAAGAGACATATTTATTGTTGTATCCTCTATATACAGTAAAAGCGTTTATTTTGGTTGGCTTTCATTTAATTTCATAGGTTCGTAAACACTTTGACCGACCATCGTTGATTTGTTTGGTGAATTCAAGGTCAATTCCCTTAAGTCTAAACTCAAATTGTTGTATTACCTTTTTATATTTGATTACATTTTATTAACATCAATTGAGGTCGTCTACCTTAAATAGATGAAGGAGTTTGATAAACAGGTAAATAAATTATTCTTCTGTCGATTTACACAGGTCATAGAACTTTGCTCATGGTGTTATTTTAATTTGTCGGGTGGGTGTACAAGGGAAATTAAAAAGAGGTTAAAATTGTTTGGCCGCTGTCACGTCTTGTATTCCACCCTAATCTTTAATAATGGATTTCCGTAAAGTAGCAGCCCTCATCAATCAAATATGAAATAAAAAGTGGTTTTCGAATTTACAACAACAATTCTGTAAGATTCCACGTTTTTTGTTTTGAAATATGCACGCAGTAACTAAATTAATGCGCATTGTATTTATGTATGTGGGTTTTTCCTTAATGTAAAAAAATACCATCGCTTGTACCGTGTAAAGTAAATAAAAAATGATGATATATCTTTTACAATAAGGAATATTATGGTCGGATCCGAGACTAGTAACGAACTTTGAAGCATCGTTTGTTGTTACTACAACACTTAATTCGTAATAGTTGTTAGCTTATAGTTATTTTGTACATACAAAAAGATATATTTTTTTAATTTTAGTAATAATATAAATGTTCTCGTAACGTCAGTCGCGATACCAACCGATTTTTTCACTGTCCATTGACAGTTGTTAATCTAAATAAAAATCAACGGACGAATATTGTTAATTAATATTATGAGAACAGATCGAAGTCATGTGACAAGAAAAGTTTTGAGTTTGAAAGTGGGTGGATATAGGAGTAGAGGAAGACCGAGAAAGATATGGATATATTGTGTGAAAAATGACATGCGTATAAAAGGTGTGAATACTGAGATGACATCTGATAGGGGGAAGTAGAAAGGGAAAACATATTGTGCGAATACTTAGGTGGGATAAGGGTAAGATGATGATGACGATGATGATTGGAAGCTCATCACTTCAGATTGGCTGCACTTATTTGGCTAATTCTCTTTGTGTTTGTAATTGTCAGGACAACGTCTGTATGAAACAAAATGTTTGAAAAATCGTACGGAAAAGGGAAAGTTTAGTTTAAATAAATCTCCATATAAGAAAGTGAGTGAGTGTGAGTGAGACATTTAGATAGTAAGGAGAACATCAAAAATATTGACAGAATTGTCAGATTGACGTTCAATTTTTCAGATATATATATTTTTTGTATTTAGTTACATAGTCCTACTGTGTAATTTTTTTGTTAGTACACGCGTGCGTAGTCGGAGTAGGAAACTAGTTTCCAATGGTTGTTTTCCTAAATTCATTTAACTTGCTAGGTGCTTTAGTGAAGTTATTATTCGCTGTAAGTTCCACATCTTTGATAAAATAGTAACGATTAGATTTAGGATCGAAGAACTGTTTGCTTTGTAATATCAACACGAAACTTCAACTATACTGATATATATTCGTTTATTACTAATTTAAGAATTTCGTTAATAAAATATCCATCAAATTATTGGTGTTTATTTTAGGTAAATTAGTGACGTCATCTGGAGTGTCCTGGGGATATCCCGTGTCACGAGAGCGTTATTTCCCGAACTGTCAAAACGCGATCCCCATGGGCGTGGAGGCGCCGTAATCGATACAATAATTATTTAATTATAATGTTAGGTATATATAAATAAAAATCAATTGTTAGATGTATGTAAGCACATTACTTTCGAACGGTTGTATCTATTTGGTTAATAGGTTTATGTGAAAAAAAAATGTTTGAAAAATTGTAAAAGTTGGGTTACAAAAAAATCTCTAATGAGAATGATTGAGATAAAAACCAGTAAGGAAGATGTCAAAAATGTTGATAGATTAATGTTCATTTATCGTCGTTGCCATGTTATTTCGTTACATGGTCGTAGTGTAAAGCGATGATTTCGTCTCGTTTTCTCCATTACTACAGCCGGACGAAGCCGGGTACGGGTTACTAGTAGTAATACGTATATACTTCATGGTAAGTAAAGGTAAATTAATGTTAATCATTAAGAGAGTTCAAAGTTGTGGTGATTTATAAGTTTGACAGCGGAATATGTTTACTAATTTAAATCGGTAACACTGTCGGCTGACGGTAAAGAAAAACATCGTGAGGAAACCTGAATCCATGAAACGTTCTTGTAGTACCACCGTATGGAGGGAAAAATATAGAACTGTGGATTTCTTAGAGTTTCAAATCGTCAATATGTCGTAGGCTGGCGTGGTGATAATGCCCATCCTTCGTGAAGAGGCATATCGCTCTGTTGTGGGTCTCTTACAGGCTGATGATTATGATTAAGTCGGTCTGCATATTCCACCGATCTTGAATAACAAAAGTTACGAGTATCGTACAATTCTCGCCATACTTTTTGACCGCTCTGAACATAGTTGCGCAGAACACAAAATTTAGGTATAAATACGAATTATATTATACGTATAACGTCCAGAAAACTTAAGGATAAACAAATGATACTTCTAGATTCATATAATAATATTTTAACTTTGTTTTGTATCAAAACTCTTGAGTTTATTACGCACAAGCCCCAACTTACGGCTATGTTCAGAGCGGTCAAAAAGATTTACGAAAACTGTACTTCAGGTTGAAAACTCCAGAGGTACGGTTGAAGAATTGCAATATCATGTTGCATGGTGGTAGAGCTTTTTCTAAGTTCGTCTGGCTAGCTACCACCCTCAAGTTGAAAATTTGTGTCGAAGCACCTGTTGGTGTGTTTCGGCAGTAGCACTTGAGAGCCAGTGTCTCTCTAGGTTTAGAGTGACTACCAGCTCTGACCACATCATTACTTAACATCAGATGAGATTATGATCAAACGCTAACCTATAAAGTAAAAAAAAGAATGCAGACCTGCTATCCATTGCGATGTATCTAAACAGAACCACGGCAGCTCTGTTTGGTATGTTAGTGGAATTTTATTCTAACGTGTCTGTTTTTAAACACGTTCGACGTACAAGATAATATGACATAGTGTTTATCTTTACAACGACAATGGCCTTAGTCCTTCAGAAGTGAATAATTATAATTTGCGTTGTACTCATCCCAGCTATAAAACATGTGTTTGAGTTCGTGTTTTATCTGTTAACTGAATATTAAAAGAAAACATTGTGTTTTGATCAAGAGGCAATTAATGTTCCTTCTTTGTCTCTGTTATTACTGAATTTTTGTTTTCCGGGCCGTTTGGAGTTGTGTCATTCAATTTTGCAATTAACAGATGGTACAAACTTTATCTATTCATGTAAAATTGAATATTATAAAAATCTTCTACTAGAATAATGCCTAACAACATGTCGAGTAACAAATAATTTACCAAGTAAATGACTAAATAATTCCATTACTAATTTATTGGATTTTTTTGACATTATATTAGATATTACACAGCAGGAATTACAATTGAGCTTATAATAATGATACCACAGGATAAACCTATAGAAAAGCCAATTAGGTTATACTAGCTTTTACTGGCAGTTTCACTCGTGTTAATTAATAATTTGTTTTATAAAATACAGCCCATGTTACTCGCTGTTAATTTAGCTTTCTGTATGTGAAATAATTATTAAAATCGGTTAAGCATCTTTTTAGTTTATCCATTACAAACAAAAATCAAATTGTTTGTTATTAGTATAGTAGAGTAATAGTAGTATAGAAACACGAAACTATGTAAATAATCAAAAGTCTGTAATGAGACATAAAAAGTATTCTAATTTCATTTTCTTTTATACCATGACAAATATTTCATTGTCTTGATATGCTAACACATACTCATCTCGGCCGTTAAACTAAGCGTGTGGCCAATTATAATTAGCACATGAATGTTAATTACATCCAATATATTATGGACTATGGACAAATGAGTACAAACGATATTATTTGTTATGATAACTTATGTATGGTCATAAACTAGTTTAATAATTCCAAATTGTATATATCGTGAGTCGGTATATATACATGTAATCGTTCTGGGAGCAGGATATACATCGGAGGACAGATATTGTCCGAATGTCATGGCTGACATCATCCACCAACCGCCTACTTGATTTTTGTCTGTTCGACGGAACAGATTAATTTGTGTAAATGAATATAATTGTCTTTTAAGTAACATTATACATTACTGGATTCATATATACGTAATATACACGCTGGTTACCTATAACAATTAAAAATGTTAAAATAGCTGTTTGCCGCGAAATCGTACGTGCTTGATGCATCAGAATATAAATGCCTTAACGAAGTTGTCATATGTCGAGATGAACAAAACGACTATTTGTCTAACGATTATATAAATAATTAATAACCATAAATAAATTTACATTTAATTTGACCGTAAATGCTTTAAAAAATGTCTCTTTGAAATGACAACGATTCGCTAAAATGTTATCAACTTTAAAAAACGAGTCAATTGTTTACAACATATATATTTTGTAAAGTGTATCTTTGTAGAATTTTTCTGAGTCTGGCTCGTCGTGTTCGAAATAAATTCAAGGCACATTTTAACGATCGAATGCACGACACAAACGACGTCACGCTCGCTAGCTATGCTTATTTAAATTCTTTTTAATATGTACTTTATATTAGGACATATGTGTTCAAATTAACTCTTTCAATTTCTAGTCATAATCGTATTGTAAGTATAATACTGTTAATATCTCGTTTTGTTGTAGTAAGAATATTAACGAGGGTATATATAATATTATACATTTACTTATATTTTTAAGTTGTACGTGGTCACTACAATGTAAATATTAGTACATATGTTACTCAGAACATTGATTTCAATACCTTCCCTAAACGGAAAATGTACCTCTTTGTGAAAATAGTATGTAGTTATTTAAACTTAAATATGATCATTTAAGACAATTATTTTGAAAGATACGGATGAGAGAAAATTACACATGCCAGAGATGTGGCAGAAAATTTGAGGAGTAATAAATTAGATTAGCATGGTATGGGCATGTCATAAGTGTTGTGTGATGTGGACGGATATAGGAGTAGAGTATAACCGAGGTAAGAATTGATTGTGTGAAAAATGATATGTGTATAAAAGGTATACTAGTAAGTATAGTTAAGGTATAATACTGAGATGACATCTGATAGGGGAGAGTGGAAAAGGATAGCATGTTGTGCCGACCATACTTAGATGGCTTAAGGGTAAGAAGATAATGAATAGACCACAGATAATTATTTTAAGTCGTGAATTTTATTTACTGAATATTCATTGCTCGAAATATTTTAGATAGAATAATTGCTTAAAATTAAGCCCCAGCATGAATGATATCATAGATAAGAATAACAAGAGTGTATTAAAAGGATTAAAATAATAATATGAGTCCACGTGCACTACCTCGTGTCGTGAGCGCGTGCGCCTGTTTCGTGTGTGAATTGTATGTGTTACGTTCGCATGTGCATTTGTGTGAAAAAGATTGTGTGTGTGTGTGCGTGTAGTACGTTGAGGAATTAATGTATTTATTTAATAAGATTTTTATACTTACAGTTCTCATGAAACTTTGTGTTCGCTCAGAATATAAATTCACTGAACAAAAATTTAGGTATAACATCGAGATAATTATTTAAAGAGAAATAAATGCAAATTTTAGATTTCTATAATGATATTTGAAGTGTGATTCGTATAAAATCTTGACTATATTACGTGGAAGCCCGAACTTACGCGTATAATCAGAGCGGCTATAACATTTTTATCATATTTGTTTAGATATATTATAGCGTCAGTGAAATTTTCCATCCTTTGAAAACTCATAATCACCATCTTACCTTTATCCCATCTAAGTAGGGTCGGCGCAACATGTTTTCCTTTCTCCCCTGTCAGATGTCATCTCAGTATTTACACCCTTTATACACATACCATTTTTCAGACAATCTATCTATATCTTCTTCGGTCTTCCTGTACTCCTGTATCCGTCCACATTCGTACCTAAAACTTTTCTAGTTACGTGGCTTTCATCTCTTCTCGTGACATGCCTATACCGTGCTAACCTATTACTCCTCAACTTCTCTGTCACTGGTGTTATTTTCAAAGTTCCCCTTATATCCTTTTGAAAATTATTAATTTAGCCTAAAAAGAAAAGCGAATATGTAATAAAAGGTATATTTCACTTAAAATGATAAAGACGGCAGGATTCAGGTTATTATTGTGATAAGATGACGAGTTTGATGTTGTTTCAGGCGCCGTATATAATGTACGTAGAAGTCCTTGAGACGGAGGGTCACGAGCCCCTCCCACCGCGCCTGCTGCCGCCCGCGCCTCCGGCACCGCACTCGCCGCCGATACGGCATACGAAGAGCGAAGAGAATCTCGTACCGGAATGGCCTGTTTTCTCCTTATACTCCCAGGATACTGATGCAAGCGACTGTTGGAGTCACGATGACGAGGAACTCAGCATACAATACCCGCATAGAGCACCGGCGCCAGATAGTTTATCGCAGGTAATGTAAAACCCCTATTGCTGTACACACAAAGTATATATTGTAGTTAGTTTATAGTGATAATTTAATTGATTATTGTGCGCTTCTCTGGTTAAAACAATGTAACGGTCTCGTGGAATCTGTTTTAACCTTCACGGGTAATGATAATTATTGATAGAAAAACGAATTGAGATAAAACTTAGCTAGAGACTTAATTATGTATACAACTAAATTATTATTTCTGTCAATGATGATGTATGAAGTTACTGGGGAATTACAAGGTTATTGTTTACTAACTATTGCTGGCGGCTTCGCTCGCGTTGCTCTCTTTCAACAGAACAGTATGTTTTTTCATAGATCTCTTTTTCTGTTCTCCGAACAATGTGTATATGAGATTACAATATGATAATCGTTTTTTTTTTAATTTTGAAGTTTTCTCATAAATGCATTTGGAATTAATAGTATAATGGGAGAAAGAGTTGATCGCAATTTGATACCGAGTCGCTTCCCTTGCCCTTGACGCGTTGTAGGAACATTATATAAAAAGATCACAAAGATTCGTCAGTTATGATTTAGGTACAAGTCAGAAAGTCGTGGTAATTTCAAAGTCCGTTGAATCCCTTGAGATTAATGATCACATGCCTTACAAAAGTATCAAACGATTCGACAGCAGACTCCTTCTCCATCAAGTTCAAAAGATCGAAGAGACATTTACGAAGGCTTTTATAAAGTATTATATGCCCTAGTCTTTTCGTACTAAATTTTGGGTATTCTTGAAGCAGATGTTCAAAGTTTTGCACAGATGATTTGTTGAGTAGTGTTGCCTTCACGCCGTAACTACTCAACGAACAAACGAACAAACTTAAATTCGTATTTATAATATTGGTTAAAAATTCGGATTAACCGGACTGTCCAAAACCATAAAGGCTTACCATATAAACGAATGTAGACCTCATGAGACACAGGTCAACAGACTGTTGGCAGCAAAAGCTTAAAAAAATACCTGATTTATTACAAAACTAGCCGTTGCCCGCAGCTCCGCATGCGTTTTTTTATAACTGTAAATTACTTGTAAGATCAGCTGTCTGTTAGTGAAAGTTTCGTGAGAAATAGTTCAAACGTTTTGGAGATAGTACTGCAAACAAAGCCATGGGTAAAAGCTAGTCCAAAATAAAAAGCTTATCTCACCTACTGTAATTTTAACTATCTGTCAGTGAAATTTCTGTCAAAATCGGCCCAGCCGTTTCGGAGATTACCCGGAACATACAGACAGACAGACAAAAATTTTAAAAATTGTATTTTTGTTATCAGTATTGTGTATACGTTTATGTTCAATCAGTTAAAAGTCGTTATTTTGATATTAAATACAGACACTTCATTTCTATTATATGTTTAGACTATGGAAAATAAAAAAATTATGTATTTGTAAAAAATATATTTTTTATGAAAAATATATTTTCACAGTATTTTTTCGTTTGTACAAAACTTTTTTTACTAAACCATGAAATGTCCAATCTATGAAGTCGTGAAAGAAAATTAAAAACAGAATCCGCCATTTTGAGATCTGGGTCTTAAAAATCAGCCGAGGGGTTAATCGTGTGTATGTTAAAAAGATTTGTGCGATATGTTAGGGATGAATATTTCAAAACTCTTTCATGACGCTAACCTACGTTATATACGGAACTCGTGTAAAGTTATTGCTATTTTCATTAGTTTCGACCTCGGATTTAATAAAATCTACTACGATACAGTTTAGTGTTAAAGACTGTATCGATAAATAAAACTAGCTTTCATCTGTGAGAACATTATTATAACTGTAAATTTTGGACCGTGTACGAATTCTTTGATCCGGTAGCAATTAGGTCAAGGCGTCTGTAGAGCGATAACGTAATAATATACAAGTACTGTATATTAGTATGAGTATCGACGTTTGTATTCTACTACCGTATTTTGCTCGGTTTTTCTTAGCAGAATGTGCGAAAATTTATATTAATAAAAATCAATTGACGTATGTATGTACGTCCATCACCTTAGAACGGCAAAACTATTTGTTTAATTATTTTTGTGTTGTTCGTGTAATTGTCAGGACACAGTTTGTATGAAAAAAAAGCTTGATATATCTTTCGAAAAAATGAAGATTATGGGTTTATAAAACTTCATGTACGTAGTCAGTGATTAAGCGAGACGGAAGAGAGTAAGATCCTCATAAATGTTGACAAATTGCCACCATATTTGAATTCGTGGTAGTACTGTAAAGGGAAGAATTGGTCTCATTTGCTCCGTTGAGAGAAGCCGGGATGGTAACTAATAATAAATAGAAAAAAAAAGTTAACATTTTACTGTAAACCTAATTTTAAAATATTAGGGGAAAAGCTCAAAGAAGTTTCAAATCGATTTTTATTAAACTGTAATAGCTTCCTTACAGTTTTTGAAACTTAAATCTTCCTCGACAGGAATCGAGTACATTGAAAAAAAAATGTTGCACCAGTCGATAGTGGTTCATAGAGATTACATTTTGGAAAACAATGCCATAGAAAATGGTTCATTTTTAAGAAAACTAGCGTTTTTCCGTGGGTTCGCTTGCTTTGTTGTAGTTTCGACCTACCTTAGGGAATAGTAATTTTTCTCTATATATGCCCTTTTCTTTACTCTTAATTACGTGTATATAGAAAATAATAAAATTCCCAAATAAAATGTCCCGTCTTAGGACGCTAACCACGAAATTTTGATATCCTCCATTCCTATCATCAACAATCCTCTACCACAACTATTATAATATTATTGATAATAATGTTTTTAGGTTAATTTGAAGTAACTTTGCGTTAGTGGTCGTCAATCATAATTTTATAGTTTAATAGAAAATAGCCCTATATCTACGTTTTATAACTAGAAGTGCGTAAAACATAAAACCTAGCTGAAACGATCGAGCGATCCAGTTTCTGCCGGTCGGTAACAAGTTTTATTAGATTGTGGTTTGCTTTATCACGTATTTATTAAATGGATTTGATTTTAATAGTTTTATCATATGTCTATCTGTGAAAACAGAACTAAATCGGTGCATATATAAATAAAAATTAAGTGTCTGTCGTTTTGTACGAGCTAGTCTTCGAAACGGCTGAACCGATTTTAACGAGACTTTTGCAGGTAGATAGAGTACTTTCTAAAATATTATTTAGACTAAATATAACGCTTTTAAAACAACAATACAGTGTCCTACGTGGCAGAGAACGCCTATTCTATTCAACAATGATGTCCGCTTCTGGGCGTTTCTTCCTTCAGACAGTCCATCTTTTGATAGTACACGTCAGAATTAGGAGTATTGCCATATGGGAGCAGCTCATAGTAGACAATATCCTGTCAAAATTTCACCAAGCACAATAAAATCTTCCCGGTTGTCAATCCTGTTCCGCTACTACAGTTTTCTCTTGATATTGACGTATCCATTTTCACCGGTCACCGTCAGCTTCAGGTGAAGCGATGATAGCGCAGTTGGTAGTATGTTCGGACACAGCGTCAAAGGACGTAGGTTCGCATCCCAACAACTGCAGATGGATGTACGAACTATGAAGTTATCTTTGGAAAAAGTTGTATCGCAATCCTTTATCGCTTTATTTTTTCAGAAAAAAAACCTTATGCATATAGTTCAAAAAGTTTTGTTTTCTGCAAAGTTAGACCCTGTTAAATCGAAACGTTGCTTTACTGTACATGATGGTCGAACTCGACGATTTCCATAATTTTATCAACACTTTCGACAATTGGCTATCTAGTGTTTTGTGCGTCTTTGACATCGAAATTACCGAAACGGTAACGACGAAACCAAAATTGCATATTTTATAGATGTTACGGTATCGGGACCATAAAGACTATTCACATTAAGCCGCCTGACTTGTGTTTTCGCTTTTATCGAAGAAAAACTGTTAAACGTGGCATACTTTCTCTTTGTTTGTGTTGAATGATGTTTGACGCGCGCTCAAACAAACACGAATCGGCCAATCACAAACCTGTCAGAAAAATTGTTTTGTTATGTAATCTTATCTTTCTAATGCCATCTAGTGTAACCCTATTGGACTTGTGTAATGGGAAATACAGTCGCTGAAAAGAAACCCATTATTGGAAAAATAATAGTATAAACTTTACGGGTCAAGTCATTGTCATGGCTGTATTAATATATATATATATATATATATATATATATATATATATATATATATATATATATAATAATTTCAATGCCTATTTCTCTTTAGTTCGAGTAAAATAACTCTAGAATTTATTGGATTTATACGTCGAGGTCGACGTCTGTAAGTTCACACACGGGGCAGCGCAATGCCCAGGTAATAATAGCGTGTGAAATGAACGCGTGTGATTGGTGAACCACGATTTTTTAAGGTCTACTTTCTCACTTCGATTATTTTATAATAATTTTCCTTGAACTTCTTGGGTTTCTGCCATGATTCGATTAGCAGATTGCCCATAAATAAAGAAAATGAAAATTATTCAAAAATCTGTCAACAAATTTTAATATTAATTCGTTCAAAGCTATAAAGAATTATATTACTATGGATACGTGAATAACATGTTATTTACCCCTCAAATACCGTTTTATTCTTATACTAGTACATCTGTTAATTGGTTGTGTAATGTACTTGATGGTCATTGTAGCGTTCACATATTATGAATAGAAAACCCTAAAAGCGTACCGTATGCATGTGAGTGTGTTTTTGTGAAACCGATTTTGGACCATTCTATTTATCACTTAAGATTCAATATATACATACATACACATAATTAAAATATGAGTCAAACGTAGTTGTCTAAAGGCGCGTACTACACATTTTTTTTCGTTTTTTCTCCGATTTTTAAATAGATATCCTTGTCCCTTAACTTGGCAAAATTGGTGGCAGTGTTTTTACTTATTTGATATCTATATCGAAGTAATTTTATTATGATTTTTGGAGCGGAATTTCTTGTGGGAGAGCTTTGAAATACTGATCTTCATTCTTTTTTTTCTTAATATTGATATTTGAAAATTTAATGAATTCTTATCGAATTCTGAAGACTAATTAGCTAATTTAAAAAATGTCTTGTCTCTAATATATGATGTACTCTGTGTCACGTGGAGAGGTTTCATTATAATTACACGTATTGTCTATTGTACGGTAGGTGTCGGCAGTGTCGGCTCTATCGACGTCGTCGTGCGGGTCTCGCGAGTCCGTGGCGGTGGGCGCAGGTGACGTGCGGCGACGCCTCGCGGACGCGACCGCTGCGCCCCCCGCAAATGCTTTCAGGCACGATCCCGCCGACCCCTCCGCTACTGCTCTCAAGGTGCGTTGTTCTAGAATTTTCTTTATGCTTGTGATATATGATTGTCTAATTGTTTAAACGATGGAATATCAATTCGATGCCCGATAGCGTGTACTAACGAATTTTTCGGAATTCGGCTACATTTATTTAAATCGACAACACTATCGGCTGACGGTGAAGGGAAGCATCGTGAGGAAGCCTGACCCTGAGACATGTTCTTGTAGAACCACTGTGTACGAGAACAATATAGGACTTTCGATTTCTCTGTTTGAAATCTCCAATACGTCGTGGTCTGGCGTGGTTATCGTTACTTAATATTAAGTAAAAAAATTGTTATACGGTAAGGGAATCGGGGATTCTGCTGGTGCCTCCTTTTTGTAGTGTAAACATGTGTGCATACTTATATATAAATAACACTTATGTTATTTAGTATACTGGAGTTTTTTGAGCTTAAGCATTTTGATATGTACGTTAATGTTTACTCTTGTGTAGTTTTAGAATATTACAAATATTCCAGTTGAGAATTGCATATTCAGGTATTTTTACGAACTATGTTAATCTGTAGAATTTAAAATTATACTATTCTATTATACAGACAGTACAAGTAAAATTAAAGAATAACTGGATTTTTAAAATCTTTAATTTGGTCAAGTTCATTTGTATTAATTAGTGTTTAGGTTTATCAATTTTAAGTTATTTTTTCAAAGGGATTTTAATTATTAAAGTAGTCCAAATGTTCTGCTTAATATGAATTGTTCGGAATAAAATATGAATGTAATTTTTTTTATTAAAAATATTTTTTTATTAAAATTCAAGTTTAAATATTATCACTTTTCTACTATGTTCATGGAGTTGTGGCGTTGCGGTGGTAATGAGACACATGTGTCGGTTTGTTTGGTTAGGAGTCGTGGGAGAGCAAGCTGTCGCGCATGCGTGCCGCGTCGCCGTACGGCGCGCTGGCGGGCTGGCGGCTGCTCGGCTGTATCGTGAAGGTTGGCGACGACCTGCGCCAGGAGATGCTCGCCGCGCAGCTGCTGCGCCGCCTACAGGCCGTCTGGGCGCTCGAGCGCGTGCCGCTGCGTCTACGCCCCTACCGCATTCTCTGCCTCGACCGCGAGTGCGGACTCATACAGCCGGTACGCACGCCACACACGCCCACACAACACATATACACACACGCACACAACACATACACACGCATTTATCATCTTTGTTGGTGACGTCATTTAGTCAAATAAATGTATTGAAAGTTTAGTATAAAGAATATATCATTTACTAAAAGAAGAATTTTAAATCGTTTTTTGACACGTGTTGTTTTGTTGTCTTCCTATCAAAGGAGGAATTTTGGGGACATAGAAAATGATGACCTCGGTGTCGTTGCACGAGGTAAAAGTATACCTGCAACGATTCGTGTAATGTTGAGCGTTAAGAGAGGCCGGTGAATAATGAGCGTGTACGGTAGGACGGAAAGGATATAAGATTCTAGCGTGTGCGATGGGTTGCAGGTGGTGAACTCAGCGTCGCTACGGTATTCGTACGGCGCGTACGATGGGGTGGAAGGTTCTAACGTGTTCGGCGGGTTGGTTGCAGGTGCTGAACTCGGTGTCGTTGCATCAGATAAAGAAGCAGTCGGGCGCGTCGCTGCGCGCGTGGTTGGAGCTGGAGCACGGGCCCGCCACCAGCGAGGGGTTCCTGCGCGCGCAGAACAACTTCGTTGAGTCCGCCGCCGCCTACGCGCTCACTAGCTACCTGCTGCAGCTCAAGGATAGGTATACACGTACCTCTCTTATGTGTCAATACAGCTCTGCCTTGTGCACGCATTCAACAATCCGCGAAGTAGGTCAAGCAGTGTGGGACGCATGCGTAGGAGAGGATTAGTAAACAAATAACATTGTAGAGTTTTTGACAGGACCTTAGTCTATCACGTAGTGGGTTTTATATTTTATTCATAAGCTTGTGTTATTTCACATTATATTTCGTAAGATTGATGGTATTTTATGTAATATAGTTGAGTTATTGTGCACAAAATGAAGTGCATGTGAAATAATAATACCACGGAGCATGAATTCTGAGGTGCCACAAAAGCATCCTGGAAAGTTCTAAATAAGGGGATCTCCGTCTTGTTAGGACATTAAAACGATCACAAGACACTTGTGATTATTATCTACTCGACAAATGTAATAATAATCTAGATGATTCGTTGCTAAAAATAAATTTAAAAGAAACATTTCTTGTAAAATACATTTTGTAACTAAAGTATATTTATTTTCAATTTTATTTAGGTTTTTTATTCGATACATCTTTTTGATTCTATTATAAAAAGAGCAGCAAATTGTCTTTATTAATTATTGTAACTGTATTGAAATCGAAAGACCGTTTCCGAAAAATCCTAATTATAGTTATACTACTATGTAGAATCCCCAACATGACAAATAAATAATAAAAAAATGTATTGAAGTTCATACCTTCTAGAAGTGCAATTATGCTGAATATGAACGAATTCCAGAACTTTACTTTTTTTGCCTTGCCCGCTTCATATGTGACGAACACCCCAGGTATTAAATGTAACTATAATGATTGTTTGTTTGTTTGTTCCAGGCACAATGGTAACATTTTGTTGGACAGCGCAGGTCACATTGTCCATATCGATTTTGGATTTATATTCTCCATCTCGCCCAAAAACCTAGGATTTGAGAGTTCGCCATTCAAGGTAAAGTTTTAATTTTATTAATCTCAATTATCAAGTTCATATTCATATAAATTATGTTTTTAATTTTTAGTCAAAATTACGAAGAATTCTCTCTCTCTCTCTCGCTCTCTCTATCTTCTGTGATATTTATAAATAGCTATGTAACGTTTCTATATATGTTCGGAGAATAATAGCAAATTTATTTATTCATAGTCTTTTATTAATGTTTAATCAAGTACTCGCGACCTCGTCCGCATTGAATAATAATATCAAACATAATAAAATATAGTCTAGCGCTACCTAGTGAAGAATTACAGTAAAATAAAAAACATTTTTTTTTCATTAACCCTGAACTATCAAAAACCATAATGGTTGTAACCTCCGTACAAACGAATGTAGACCTTATGATACACCGGCCATCATACAAATTGGTTCGAAATTTAAATACATGGTCTGTCATTGTGAGGTCTAGGTCTTAAAAAAATAGCCGAGGGGTGAAGAAACGAACATGTGCCCATTTTCATTATGGTTAGTTAGTTTCGGATTTTATTGGGGTCAGATGTGTAAAATTGATTATTGAATCAATTTTATCTTTATACTAACTGATATGCGCTACTTTGTCTGCCTTGTCCTGCGTATGCTTACCAAACCGCTTGTTCCACTACTTGACGGAAAGAAAATACAAACGTAATGCTTATGAAACCGTAGTTTCTTAAAACTTAAATGTGTTCATATTAGATTAAGGTAACGTGATAATGTTTATTTTAAATAAGGACGAAGTGCCTAGGAAGTAGAAAAAAATAATCGAAATCTATCGAGTAGTATTTGCGTCATGCGCGCACCTATTTAATTTCATTTATATATAAGATTTGTGAATGTTCTCAGCTGACGCAAGAGTTCGTGGAGGTGATGGACGGCGAGAACTCGGACATGTTCCAGTACTTCAAGATACTGATACTGCGTGGCCTCATCGCCGCCAGAAAGCACTGCGACCAGATCATACACATCGTCGAACTCATGCGAATGGGTCTGTATTTATATTCACATCAATTAACAGTTAAATCATAAAATTACATCGCGGTAAAATGTAAATAATAATACCAAAAAAATAATATCAACATGGACGTTTGCACGCACAGGAGTTATAAATTCTATGCAAACACACTTACACACGCAGGCACACAGACACACACGCATACTTACGCTTGCGCGTGCACACTTACATCCTCATATGTATACACAGACGCACATATGTATACATGCGCATTTATGATATTGTTAGGATTAGGATACCTATGAATATAATGGCTTTACTTTTTCCAAATTTTGATGATAATTAAAGTGTTGTGTTGTGTCGTGTGGGGGGTGAAGGCGGACAGCTGTCGTGCCTGCGCAGTAGCGGCGCGGTGTCGGCGTTCCGCGCGCGCTTCCACCTCGGCCGCACCGAGCCGCAGCTGCAGGCGCTCGTCGAGCGGCTCGTCCGCGACGCGCTGCGTTCCATCTCAACGCGCCTCTACGACAACTACCAGTACTACACCAACGGGATACTATAATACACAACACACTTCAAACCTGGAATGCATCACTTTCCTCGCCGTTACACAACTAAATCTATCATATACCCATTATTTTTTGCGTTTTAATGCATTCCACTTATTACGGCATACAGCTAAAAGTTAAATTTTAGTTTAATACTTTCATTATGAGATTGATACAATATTTAGTTGACACAATATACTGTTGGAATAGAAAAAATATTTTCGTATTTCCCACCACGTTTGATACATCCGCTCCCACAAGATGGCGTCTCGCCGATCTGAGGTGTAGAAAACCGGGTAGTAGCATGATGTCGAACATTCTCACGTAGAAGTTCCTACAGTCCAGTCGCCATGTCGGCTTTGTATTATTGTGGATAGTACGTCATTAAATCTTCCTGTGTAAAATCAGGTCAGACAGACTGTTTACAAATATTGTACCTAGTTTATCATTACTTTTATTTTTATTAAAATCTGATTGTTAAAAATACATTTAATATTAACCAAGGATCACAACCTACCTGCGATTTGTATTTTCAACGCCAAAAGGATTCCAGTCCTGAAGCCATCTGTAATAGGTCGCTTCCACCGAGAATAGAATTGCAACAGCTCATATTCAATATGATAAAACACAATAAAGGGGTGACCACAGACGTGACTTTTTAAAGTGGGCAGAAATATTGACGGATTAAATCTTCAGTGTACAAAAAACACCCTACAGATTTTATAGATTTATTTATTAACAAATGGCAATCCTGCATCGAATAGAAACACAACCCTAATGTTACTTTTAATCCAGATATTATGATTTCGCATTTTTTTAAATTACGCTGTTATATCAATATCGTTTTTTTAGTTTCGACAATTGTACCTTAATCGATTATTGGCGTCTATTAAAATAAGACTTTTGCGTTGAAAATAAAAATGATCACTCGATGTTATACTGGATATTGCAATGAATAATCGCAGACTAATTTATAACACGTCGTAATAAGCACTTACAAACTTTGAAAATACTTTTAAATTATAGCTGTGTGCTTATAAAATAATATTCCATGTGTCTTCAATATTTTGATATATAAAGCTCGTTGCCCGTCACAGCGCTGAAGTGACGTCACATCGTTCTAAACAAGAGTGTTTTAGTGTATGTCAAAAGTATGAAAAATGTCGGAAGTGTGTTTCAATAGGTGTGACGTTACGCGCTATGATTGGCGTTTCTCTTTACGTGATTGCTACACGAATTACTCATTCGTTATATGTTGAGTTTTTAATTAAATTATTAATAGTTTTTTTTCTTATTAATATGTAAATAAAATTTATATGATATTAAATTTTTGTATACTATTAAGAATTTAAACAAAAATTAAAATGTCATTATTTTAGTTTAGTGTCAACGATTTTAATGGGCTTGTAATAAAAGTAATAGTTTTTTTTAATTCAATTAGGTATTATAAATTGTTAGTTATACTGTCGAATTTTTTTGGTATTGAAGGAAATACCGAAATAGCCTATATGAAACACTTTATTGGTTTAAATATTTCGCACGTGATTATTAGCGTTTGTTATTATTAGTGCCATAATTCCACAGATATTTGCCGCTATATAAATTTCACTCGGCTCTGTTCGTTCCCACGCATCGACGTTTTATTGTTCGTCACTCGTGTAGTACCATATTTTCTTCCCGTCCATTGTAGTTATTTGTAGAGATATCATTAGAATGATTTGAAGAGAAATGAAAAAAAAAAACAACCAACGACAGTCAAAAAAAAATCTGTACAAAAAATACCGAACGCGAAAGGAAAAAAAAATTAAAGCGGAAAAGCGATTTGTAAATATAGAGAAAAAAAAATTATGATAATTTTCGCAATGAGAAGACTGATTGTTCAGGCATGAAAAGTGGTCTAGATTTAGGTTTTTCTTATCCGATTAAATTTAAGTTAATCTACCTTTTTAAATTAGTCGTGTGTGTATAATGTACTTTATGAATGCGGTTCGCGGTCTCTTATATGTATGGTGTGAAAACAGACGATACGCGAAAGCGTTGATATATATATGTTATCTGTGTTGGTATCCTTTAACTAGCTAGATAGATAATATTAAGGAAATTTTATTGTTAACCGACGCTAGATAGGATCGAACACCATAATGAATTAGGCGAATTATTGTAAAATTGGTGTTGAAAAATTTATAACATTACAATTAAAAAAATATATGTATATTGTATGGATTTGTGTATGAAAGGTATAGATATATCGTATGCGTCTTGTTTGGTGTTGCCAGTGTACATGTGATGTTGATATCCTATACAATTATTAACAGGTTGAAACGTGTAAATTTTTTCAATTTGTAACTGTATCCCGTCAATCGATATCGAATAATTCGTGATTATGTGGCCAAATTTTAGGCGAGTGCTTGCAGTTAAAAGGCGCTTTTTTAACTTTAATGAAACTTGACCTGCTATTCCTCGAGATTCGTCTCTACGTCACTGGGTAACTAGCCACTAGCAAAGAATAGTGACATCATTAGGTAATAAGTAACAGAAAAAGTGACGTAGGTAAAATTGACGTCACTTGGTAATAAGTAACAGAGAAAAGTGAAATCATTGGGTAACAAGTGACAGAAGAGTAAGGTCAATGGGTAATAAGCGACATAAATGTGACGTCACTAGGTAACAAACGACAAATGAAACAGATGTCACATACAAAAGTTTTTGGGTAAGATTTTCACCCCATCAAAAACAAAATATTCTCCATAATTTTTTTCATAACAAATATGCACCATATTGCAAATTGAACACTGTAATCATGGTTTTATTTCATGTAATTAAATTCAACTTGTCTTATTTCAGTTTATTTTCATAATAAGAGTTAATAAACTTACATTAAATAATTAGTTTCTTTATTCATATTATTATCTGATTGACTGCTTTCTATAACAGGGCAATGTATTTCCAACACAGATATTGTCAAAATATTGTTTATAGTTAATATTCTTGTGATTTCTATTTTCTCCATCGATAATATTTAATTCAGTTTCGCCACCAATTTTCACATTTTTTTAACACTAATTACAATAAAAAAACAACAAAGATATTAATGACATTTGAATGTGTTTATGTTTGTCTGTATGAATTGTTTTGTAACTTACTTAAATATAATGTTTATCTCAAGTACCTTTATAATCTTTAATATGTTTTTTGCCGGTGATTAATTAAATAATTGTATTTCTTTTAGTATAAAATGAAAGGTGTAAATATGTTCTCGCTTTATGATAAATTATTATTGTTGTTTTAATAATATATACATGTATAATTAATTAATTACATGTAAAAAAAAGTCCATAATTAAAATTTTCTCGAAAATTAATTCAAACTATTTATGAATGTGTACAGATAATTGTAAGTATGTGTATCGTAATTTTTTTTTAAATATACATAATAATTATGGTTTTTATAATGTTTTTCATTTACCTCATAACAGTTAGCATATGACCTAAATTTAACACCGATCGTGCTTTATATGCACCATCTATATCATATTATGAAAGTAAAGAAATTGTTTTATTTGAACACTTTAAACTCTCTCGAAGTACAAGTTAGAGTTTGAAATTTTTTTTCACATTCTATAGCCAATTTATTAAAGTCGTGAAAAACATGACGTTATGACCATTTGGAGCAGGTTAATTATCATACAAAATGTAGCTCAAATAGTACGCTGAGGAAGAATGAAGTTATAGTACGGGTGGGCCGTGTAGCGTGGAGTCGCGGGATCAGAGGAGACCCGAACATAGCTACAATGGCCGAACTGTGAACGCGTAGTTAGGCGCCATGACGCGCGGCTCGGTTGTGTAATTTATGTGAGAATCAGATTTATATACAGAAAAAAGAATATCTAATTAGGAAGCTCGTTAAATAACACTGCTTGATTTTAAAACCATGGGCAGTAGTATTATTACTGACACATGTACTGATTATAAAGGACTACTTGTTAAAATAAATTGTGACAAACCTAGCGCTTATTGTAAGAAAACAGCTAGACTTACATCCAAAATTACAATATTGTACGAAGATTATCCACCAATATTTTTAGTAATCAACATCCAAATCAGGATTATTACAATTTGTTTAACTGCCTAAAGGAATGTATTTAGTAAACACTGCCCAAAAAAATTATTAGTGTAAAAAAATCGGTTTGGTGAATGGGCTATCATAGGAATAAAAAAGGAGAGTAAGACTTTACGATCCTATATATATAATAGGATATCACTAACTAGGAGTGAATTCTTCCATACTTAGTCAGAAATTATTCAAAATTTTTTGGAGCGTGTTTGTGTAACTGCCAAAGACCCATTTTTAGGAAATAAATTTTTTGAGTCTAGTAATAAGATCAAGACTGTCTGGCATATTATAAGTAAAGAATTAGGGAAATATAACGTAAATTATCTGAATGTCTATGGAATAAATATTGTAAACAGCTCAGAGGTACTTACTGTTTTCCAAGATTATTTCACACACATACCTTTACATATAACAAAAAATATTACGTCAAGAGGTTAATGCTATATTAATGGTCATGGTATATCATTTTTAAGAAATCAGAGTGCACCTAGAAATTCATAATAATTTAAATTCACACTACGTTTATATTTCAAGTTAAAAGAATAGTTACAGAGTTTAGACATCTAAATAATATCATAAATAACATTTCCGAATGGTTTGCATTAAATCATTGCTAAATGCAGACAAAACCAAGCGCATAAGATTTACATTGTCTAATTTGCTTTGTATTGAATAGAATAGAGATCGAAAGGAACCTAGTTGGAAGTAGGAATCTTGGGTGTTACTCTTGATGCTAAAGGACAATGGGGTCCTCATATTAAAAAAATGGCAGGAAGGTTAAGTTTGTAGTTCGAAAGATTCGCCAATTAACAGAAATTGCCACTGTTAGGTTGGTCTATTTCGCTTATCTAGGTACATAGCTTAATGTCTTACGGTATTTTGCTGTGGGAACAGCAGCTGAGGTAGACGCTATAATGAAAGGTTATGTTCCAGGGATTTGATATCGTAACTCTGCCCTCCTAACCATTTTTGAAAATATAATGTAGGTATATCCACAAAAAATTAGATAAGTTGGATTTAACAAAAGACCGGCATAATTTAAGTAGTAGAAACAATAAAAAATTGGTCACTCCATGTTTTAGGCTTACAAACACCGGTATCTGTGAGGTTTTATAAAAAAAATCCAAAGCATATTACCGATTTGCCGGATATTAAGTTCGAGCACCATGTCAACCGGGTGTGTCTAAAGGCTATTATTATTATGGGGTGGATCAATATGAGAAGGATAGCGACGGCTGGAAATGACGCCCCTCTCTGTATATCCGCCAAAAAATAACTAACTATACTAAAAATAAATAACTATGTATGTTCGTAAAAATATGTTACAATATGTATGATAAAAAGAAAATTGAGTTTCTTGCTGTTTCTTCTCGATTTCACAGTTGTTTTCTGAAGCGGTGGAAGCTTTGACGTTAATAAGCGCCTTCTCTGGGCCTAAACTGAATAAAGTACTTTTGATAATAAGGTTCGAAGTACGTGTGCGTGTGTACGGTGAGTTAATACTTAAAAGTTCTTTAATTTGTTTACAATCTTTATTCGATATTTTTTAAGCGATGATGGCTTAGTTGATAGCGTGTTTGGACATAGCGTCGAAGGACGTGGGTTCGAATCCTAGCAACTGACTCGAAGCTTTCGCTGAAGTAAAACATCGTGATGAAGCCTTAGCATGGTGGCCATAGCTTTGTCTAAGTCCGCCTGGCTAGCTATCACCCGCAAGTTACCAATCGGTCGCCAAGCATCTGTTGGTGTGTTCCGGCAGCTGTACTTGAGAGCCAGTCTCCCCCTAGGTTTAGCGTTTAGACTGCCATCTTAGACAACATCATTTAACATTCGATGAGATTGTGGTCAAACGCTAACGTATAAAGTATAAAATAATGCTGTAAAATGTTTGTATCTATATTGGTTGAGGATATAAAGTATAAAATAAATATTTGAATTCGTATAAAGTGGATTATTTGAAATTATTTTTGGCTTTCCGTTATTTTAGTGTAAAATATCTATAACAAACACATATTCAATGAAATTCGAGAAGATGATATAATAATAAAAAAAAGCTTTTTTTTACATAAAACTCTTTATTCGATGTTTAATTGAATTTTATTTCCTTTTCTTCTTCTTTTTACCCGATTTAAATTTGAGTTTCTGTTTGATTTTCTCCTTGCGCAGTCTCTCCTTTACGATTTGCTGTTTGTTTCTGAACTCCTTGGATTTCCCTTCGGCCGCTTTTTTAGCGACGCGCTCGTTGTGTTTCACCCAGCGTGGGCGGAACTCGGATACTGTGCAAAATAATAACTATTTATATGGGGAAATCATGTAAAATGATATTTTAGACACTTTCCAATGAATAGTACACACAATTTCGTAAGATCTGGAAATTTTACCAAGTTTAGTAACAAAATATCTATTCATTTTGATACATATGCATACAAGCATCTGCGTCACATTTTTGATAAAATTAGTTGTTTACGTACTCGGTTTGTTTCTGTTGTCGTGTTGTTCGTCGTCCTGTTGGTCGGGGAGGGCGTGCCGTTTCCTCCAGTCGGCGTAGCGGCCGCTGCGGTAGGAGGCGGGCACGCGCCCACCGCTCTCCGTACGAATCATCTTTCTCCCCCCGTCCTATCATATTTTCTTAGTATATTTATCCAGCACATATACAAACGAAAACATTGTTCATGCCTAATCCGTATGGAAATTATACTTATTAATCTTTTGACACATTTATAAGAAATTGTTGAGACTGAAATTTAAATTTGTAACGGAACCTACAAATACACGTGTGTTAGTTTTAGCCTTGAAACGGCAGTTCAACTAATGTGACACACCACGAAGTTAATTGATAAACAGTTTCTTTTTAAATATTACTTAAAATATATAATTTACACTATAATTCATAGTATTTAATTTCCTCATATACATTTTTGACTCTGTTCAAAACGGTTAAAACGTAGAAGAAATGATTCATTTCATATTTAAGCCCAAGAAATGTTTTTTTTTTCAAACTGACATACCCTGTTGGCAATTTGACCTCTACAGATTCACCGGACTACTCTCAAGAAGTGTATATTTACACCAAGCATACGTAAGTACAAAAACTCTTATTTCATATAATGATTGTATAGCAGTGAAATTATATTTCCATTACTGCTATTTCATGGGCAATAATTAAAAACTAGCTATATTTAAAAGTTACCGCGGAACACGAAGACCAGAAACATAATAATAGGGTAGCATGACGGATAATATGTTAAGTGTTAGGAGTAATCATCACCTCGGGAGGATAAAAAAACAACACTTGTAAATATGTTAGTACAGTTCAACACTTCATTCAACCAATCATTTTGTCACAAGTTTTCAACTGTATAAATATGTTACGGTTCGAGACTACACTTATTTTCAGCTACTTTTGAACTCCTCAATTTACACAATAATATACGATAAATTTAGGTGATATACAAATTTACAATCAACATATGACAAATCACTTTTCATTTTATACGAAAAATAGCAGTGAAGCGTGAAATATTCCATACATACATTTTAAATTTCTAAATATTATAAATTTCTGGTATTATACGAAAACATATTGAAAATATATAACTGATTGTTCAAAGGATGTATACTGGGTATTAGGAGACCGTTTCTGAAAACGAAGATAGACGATAGTACTAATGACACCTTTGATGATGGGACGGAAAAAAATCAATATTGATAAAAAAAACGTATTTTTAAAACGTTTTATTAACATTATTTACACTCCATCATGTTAGTACAGCTAAATGTAACGGTAGTTTCACAAAAAATACATTAATTTACTTTAAAAAAAACCAGCAATCTTCGTTTTCGGAAGCGGTCTCCTAACATTATTCTGTAGATATGAAGACCCTACATGAGCAAAGATTTTATAATACAAAAACATGGATGTCCAATTTATGAGAAGTGTTTCTTTTATTTCATTTTTGATAACCAATCTTCTAGATTATTACTGCCATTTTCGAGTAAGTAACAATATTACAAGAGCCTATTGATCATTTCAATGTTTTATAACAAGACGGTGACTCCTTGTTAGCAATTTCTTGGGAGTTTATGTAGTATCTCAGAACTTATGATCCGTGGTATTATTTCTCATCCGCTTATACACAATAACCGAACTATATTACGTAAAATGTCATCAGTATTACAAAATATAGAGTGAAATAACATAAGATTATGAATAAACTTTGAAAGTCCATACATGACAGACTTAAGATCCTGATAAAAACTCAGAATGAGAAGTAGGAAATAATGTTAAAATACTAACAGGATCGACGTGGACCATCTTCTTTCGTTTCCTGTCCCAACGCAGCATCGCTCGCTGCGTCCGCACGGCCTCCCCGCTGTCCGCGCCCAGCTCCAGCTGCGCGCTCTCAGCACCCGCGTTCAAATTCACCGCCATACTTTAATTATTAACATTACATAGCTTTTTACTAACACACTATTGATCCGCTTCGGTTTCACACGGGTTCAAGATTCAAATCCAACATTTTTTATACAATTGATGTCCTGAGAAGAGACCGTTCATAAAATGTGTCACGCAAAATTTTACCATTTCCCCTGCAATTGTCACTCTGTCACATTTTCTGCGACCCCTCCTATCAATATTTCGTCACAAAGGAGACCTCCACATACATTTACAAATATTAAAAAATCCTTTCTATGGTAACAGAAGAATAAAATTTTATAAAATCTAGAGAAATAATTGAAAAATTATTTGATGAGCTGCGAACATCACGTTTCCTTAGACCTCCACCGATCCCCCTTCTAACAGTGGATGACACCCCTTCACCAATAAGTGCAAACGAAATTTATGAACGGCCTTGAATAAGTTTAGAAACGGCCTCGAAGGCGTTTAGAAACGTCAAAGCTACCCCTGGTTCGGGAAACATCTCACTCACTCACTGGCAAGAAATATGATCCGGTTTATCTTTTTATCGGGCGTATCTTTATATCAATTCATTCTATTTACATTCACTCTTAGCAGATACACAGAGAGGGCTGTTATTCCCAAATATCACTATCATTAATATATTGGTCTACCTTATTAGCATTTTCATACAAGGAACAAAAAAGGGCCTAAAATAGAACCCTGTGGAACACCGATTTGGGCCAACGATCCCTCAGATGTTATTTTTTATAGATTTATACTAACTTTCTGCCAGCGATGTTTTAAATAGGAAACTAGAAAGTCGAGAAAAGCTCCACAAACACCATAGTGCTTTAATTTAAGAATAAACGTACTATGGTCAATGCAGTCAAAGGCCTTAGACATATCAGAGAACACACCCATTGTATTTTGAGACTCTTTCCAGCAGTGGAATTGATTAGCAGCGTTGCACCAAAATCAGCAGCAGATTTTGATTTAGTGAAACCAAACTGTGACCATTCAGAATTTCTTGCACTTTAAAATATTCTACTACTTGGTTAAGAATATTTTTTTCGACTATAGTATACAATGATGGAAGCATATAATGTAATTTGAAAATGACTCCTACACTTTGATGTAAAGAAAGTAAGTAAAAGGTCTACTTATTTCCATTAAATTAGATAAAGATCTTTTTACTCTATACTGATTAAATATATTAGCCAAATTTCGTGAAATGTTGACAATGAAGGACTGTACTATTATTACCGACAGTTCCCATAAGTATTTGGCTTTTTTAATAATATCTATATGGGTATAGATTAATAATGGAACGATATATAAAAAAATAAATTTACCCAGTCTCTGTATGTTGGTCGTTGGCTTGATGTGGGATGTAATTTTCATCGCGAACGATTCCCTTTTTCTTTTTCTTTGACTGTTGATTTAGACCATTTTTGTTTGACTTATTATTTATATTTTCTTCTAATACACCTTCAACCTGAAAAATATAACGATATAGAACAAAACTTTTCCTATAATAATATTATTATAAAATTCTGACATCTTAGAATAGAGATTTTAGAAAAGAAATCGGACGCTATAGTTCAAAACATCGAATATGTATAATTTAAAGGTGAAAATATGTAATTGATGTCTGTGAATTTTGCAATAGTCACTTTAGAATAGATACACAAAAATAACATTTTAATGCCTGTTCTTTGTCCAAGTAATTCCTGGGAACCGATTCATATCACTTTTTAGAGTATCCATCTAGGCGATATTTCATTAAGCTTTTTGATAGGAGCTAGACAGCAAGAATAAAATATAACATAAGTAACTTAAAATCGGTAACGGTTACAGGGGTTAAACAAAAACAATTTTAAGTGCACCAAACAGAGTATGTATAAGATTAAGCATTTACCTGCAATTTCTTATTATCACGTGTCTTCTGTACTGTTTTTCCGTGTGCATGTTTTTTTGCCTTCATCGCCAGATAACTAGGTGAATCGTTCTTTGCAGATAGCTCTAATATTGTCTGAAAGTATATAATATTGAAATGGCTAGTGAACAACAAAGTGGATACGTGTTTTTGTACACAAATACCATAGTATAACAAAATAATAGCATAAAACACAATATAAATTATACAGTTATACTTTACGCATAACTAATATATATTAACAAACGGTAATCAAATTAATTTTGTAAAAATGTTGAATAAGTCAACCACGGGTTCTCTTACCCTCCGAACTCCAGAAAATTCTAAACCGCGGGAATAATATAAATTATAATATATGACATTTGTTCGAGTATTTTCCTGTCAAAGATAAAATAAATACTATGGTCATGTGCAAACAATTATTGCATCTTAATGTATCTTTACCAATCAATGTAAATACTTTACTCCATAATTGTAATATAATTTTAAAGTAAAGCAATTAAAGTCAAATAATTTTAATGGTTTAGAGAGTTTGTCGTTAAATCGAGTTTATACTGTAAATATTATTCTCTAGCTTTATATACTATAAGTAATAATATTACATTCAATATATTACAATTCCTTCTGTTTTAATAAAATGCATAGATTACTGAACTTTTCAAACATTTCATGTTATTTTCCCTAATTTTAAAAATAAATAGCTATCTATACCTATGTAACTTTAAAAAATGATAGTGGCAGATGCGTAAATCACGTCTTGACAAAATGAGAAAAAAATATCGGATACGTTCAAAATTGAATGATTAATTTATAGATTAAAAAAACTAACTATGCCATAACATTCAATAATTGTAAAATTTTTACAACTAAATTGGAAATAAAGTGTATTTGATCCTAGCCTAGTTTTATGTTTATATTTTTTTAATGTTGAATTACCGATGATAAGGATCAATATAGGCCCGAGACAACGTAGTCCGGTGGAACTGTAAAGGCCTTATCTTATTGGCTAGCAGTGTAGGTCAGTTTGAAAAAAAAAAAGAAAATGGCCCGAGACAATTAGTTTACCATTCTCTAAATTTAAATTTAATAATACGATACAAATTACTCACACCCTTGGGCGTGTAGTTCTTTATCTGGTGGATGAGGTCCACGGCTGCCACTCCTGCATCATCCACAAGGAAGGGATGAGGTTGGGTGGGTGGGTCAGTGGTCTTAGCACGTTTGTTAGCCTCTGCTGAAGCTGGTTCCCTCCACTTCACATATTGCTGCCAACCACGACCACAAGTTCTGGCCGCTTCTTCCTGAAACAAGACTTACTTTAGTACTAATATTTACCAGCATATGAAATTTAAATTAGGTTGATAGCAACGTTTTATTCCTAAAATGTTACTATACCATATAAGTATATATGATATACTAGCTACCTGCTGCGCTCTAAATTGGAAAAAACTAATGGATAGCTTTTGATTTCTTTTTTACTTTTAGCCCACATGAATTTATTTGGTCTGTTTAAAGATTTAAGAAACACTGTTTATCAGCACTTAGCTTTTAGCAATAATTTTTCTATTAGTGGATAAGTGGGGCTAACAGTGTGGCGCGCATGCGCAGGAAAGGGGAAGTGTACGGACAACGTTGTTATAAAGATTTTTTTAAAGACAAGTATATTTAAGTTTTCATTTTTTTATGTTTTCTTTTTGGGAACATAAAAATAAATTGTTAGGGTAATAAACCATGCAGGCGAAATCTCACGTAAAACATAGTTTCCAATCAATTTACACATCCCCATAGAAACTTTACTCATGTCACGTATACCGAGTTGAACGCGTTATTTCTTAACGAATGTTTGAGACTTACAATTTCCGAATAATTCTTCTCCCAAGCCATAACGTCTTGGTGCCTCAATTCCAAATGTCCCGTGGGCATCGCGCCCCACACTCCGCTGGGGCAGGCAGAACCGTTTTCGTTCACTGTATCCGGGGACATGAGTTCAGCTCCGAGGAAAAGCTGAAGGTCGAGCAGGTGAGCAATGTCGTCAGCTGCGACTAGTGAGAACGCTCGACCAGCTCTTCCGGCGCGCGCACTTCGACCTGGATTCCAATAAAATAAAGATAATTATTGGCAGCTATGGTGTAAGAATACATCACCAACTGTGAACACTTGTGTCCTTAGCACTAGGATTAGTACACGCAAGTATATCTTTATTTTCCACTAGCAACTGCCTGTGGATTTGCACACAGTATATGGAGTAATTAATTTCTACTCGTTATTTTATTTGATTAAAATATCGGTATATTTTACTGATTATTTTTACAGCCTATTATATAATTATTTTCTCGTGTTCAAAATTCCTAGTATACGCAACGCTATTACATGCCTTGACTCGCGCAAGAACAACAGCTCATACAGACAAACAAAAATTACTTATTAAATGTGCCTTTTATCCCGATTCCGTTTATGTTTCAAACTTGATATTACAAAATACTTCCTTGGACGGCATAAAAATTCTATCAGAAAATTAACAAAAAAAAAATTATGTACAGACAGAACCACGTCTAGATATAGGGCATCGTTTCTCACATTTAAACGAAACACTATCTCAATAAAGGATCTTATACGAGTATAACTTTTTCGGCCCCCATTATCCTTTATCGCAACACCCAGGTCGAGAAATGATAACCACAGTATCACCCAAAATGATAGACATCACAGAGAAGTCTACTAGAATCCACCGGCAATCGTCTTTATCATACCGGCTTGCAAGCAATCCGCAGAAGGACATGCGCTTGGCGATTCTGAGACGGGATAAACCAATAGAGAGGCACTATGAGAGGTTTGTAACCATGTGTGTGATCGTAGCAAATTATGTAGTGCAGGTATTTTACAATGGAAAATTAAGAACCTGTTTGTGTATGTTGCTTACCAAAAATTACAAACATTTTTTAGCGGAAGCGGTAGTGTGATTACCACTTGCTACTTTCAGAAGGTTTGAAAGGTATAAATGAAAGATTTGACTCCGTTTGTGTTGACTAGTAACCGCATTGGCAGCTGGATTACGAATCCCCTTTATTGAAGTCGAGTAGGCATATTTAAAAGGTACAAAAATAGAACACGTGAAAAGGATTACAGTCGGTGAAAATACAAGCATAAAAATAGATATAATATTAGAGTTATAAAATTAAAGTAAAATAGGAATGGACAATAGTATTTGGGTAATAAAATAATATAAACAGTAAGCTAAGATAATTCGCCGCATTGTCGTGAGAATACAATTACACCCATGTAGCATATCGTCGTCACCTGGGCGGCGAGTCTTTAATAGTTTCGTTGTTAATCCGACTAATTTTGGACTTTCGTAGTGCCGCTTCTGAGCCTTTGTCTGAATTCTTGTAGTACACACATACCACTTTTGATATAGTTATGTGTGTCGCTACAATTTATTATATGTGGTAAAAGTATGTGTAATTGTGATACGTGAATAAGTGGAATCTTACATTGGTTGAAATAACTAAGTAACTTACCAACTCTGTGCACAAAAAGCTTCGGCTTCGCAGGAAAATTGTAATTAATGACTGTGTCAAGTGCAGGTAGATCCAAACCTCTCGCAGCTACGTCAGTGACTATTAGAACAGAAACTTTTTTGTTTGTGAAGCGTCCCAATGCTATTTTACGAGCTGACGCATCCAGCCCCGAATATGCATATGTTGATGTTATTCCAGCTTGTTGGAGTATCTATAGAAAATGAAATACTTTGACAAATGCTGGAATTGCGACTAAACGGAGTTGAAAGTTGGGCTTAAAGGTATGGGGAAATCTCCAAGTATTAAATATAAATTGTGTGTGAAGTTAATAGACATATCTACAGTCAAAAATAAGTAGCAAGGAAGGGAAAAATGTATGAGTCAGTTAGTCTTTTTGTCATTTCTATTGTAACCAATTCACTGAGAACTATTTTTAAGTACATTTCTTGGGAAATCTATACAAATCAATAAAATCTAAGTCTAGTCTAGTTGCACATTTCTCCATCAAAGTGACAGATTTTTACTAAATGGATATGTAAGTATATATGGTAAATATAACAAAAACACTGCTTTTTAAATTGTGATCGGTTTATTCTGGCTAATCTCCGAAACTTTTGGACCTATCTTGACAGGCTTCCACTGGCAGATAGCTGATACTATAATGTGTAATTTAGGATATTTTTATATAAATATAATACCACGCAAATATAATAAAGTAAAAAAGTAGTGTTCAGTATCACATGAACCTCATGCTCACTAAACAAATTTTTATTTGCTAAGTTCCACATAGTCGAAGACATAGGTAGAAGCTAGTGTTTACTAAATTCAATGCTTATATTATTAAACAAACCATCTTTAGTTAGTCTTCAGATCATCTTCTTGATGACTGGGTAGTTTTCTGAACAGGTGGTACTTTAGGCCTTCTTAGGGCCTACATTGAATAAAGTATTTTTGATTTGACTTAAGTACCATTAAAAATCTATGTAGATAAATACAACATATTTTTAATCTACTTTCTAAGGTAAATCTAACAGATTAGGTCAGATTATGTTTAAAAGCTAACATCCACAGAATAACAAATAAAAATATTCACTTACTAAATTCAAATACTCTACATGATGTTTCGTTGCTGCAAAGACAACTGCTTGAGGTGTAGTTGGTGTCAACACTTTATCTAGCAGTAACAATAAAGCTGCAGTCTTCAATTCTGCTCTGACCGATATCCATCCTAACCATAATGTCGACGGCAGCTTCCAATCGACATCCAGTCTTATTAGCATGGGATCTGAGAGACCGGCTCGTGCAAATTCCACAAGCATCTTAGGTAAAGTTGCTGAGAAGAGCAATGTTTGGCGACTAGAAGGTAATCTGGCGACAATCTCGCGAAGTTGTTCACCAAAACCGAGTTCAAACAGACGATCAGCCTCATCAAACACAACTACTTCTACAAAACAAAAAAATCCTATCAATTAATAATTTATAAAGAATAGAATAAGAGGATTAAATTAAAATTTATGTCAAATATTAACTACAATTCTGTCCTCCAAAGGATGGAGGTGTGTGGTCCGGTGAAACTGTGGAGGCCTTGCCGGGTTGACAGTGTAGACAGTTCGAAAAAAAAAAAAAAAGGATGGAGGCGCATCAGCCATTATAGGATACTGCATCTAATAGTATTTTCTCGTTTTCCTATGTATTTATTTACAATTAGAGAACAGTCTCTAATTATATTCAATATAAAAACGAATTTGTAGTATTTTATTAAAGGTGTAAGCTACATATTTTTGTCTGATTTGTGTTTTAGTTAGGTGTGCCCTCTTTCCTTACGATATCAGATAATTGTTGGCTCTATTGCTATACAACTGATTGTTAAAGTGGATAATCAATGTAACCAAACACCTAATCTGTAAAACTAGTGCAAAAGGCTTTAGATACCTTAGAATAAAATGGTTCGCATAAGAAATAGTGGAAAGTATGATGTTCAACCACAATAATATTATATTATTGAACAGGTTTATCCTGGATTTAACCATGGTACAAGATGCGAAAAATTAAAATTTGGTGATTCTAGAGGCATTACTACCAAATGCTAGAAATTTAAAATTTATTTCAAAGGATACATCTTAAGAGAAAATTATAAAAGCAATATTAAGCTGGTTATTATTAACAGATACATACTTATATTGTCAAGTTTTAAATTCATTTCAATGCAAATGTGAAGAAATCTTCCTGGTGTAGCGACAACAATATCAGGTGCCTTGCCAGACATCACGCTAAATTGTTGTTCAATTGACTCTCCTCCGAGAATCGCTGCTGATGATAATCCAGTAAACTTTCCTAACTCTCTAACAAATTTCAAAGTCTGTGAAGAGACATGTATAAGTTATAAAATATCTGCAGAGATTAAATGTATTGCTAATTATATTTTTTATTTATTTAATCAATTTTTAAAAATATATCTACATTATATTGAGTAGTGTTTATTACTTCATAGTCCAAAAGATCAAAGGATGCAAATGGCAAGAAACTGAAATAGAGGCCCAGGTTTTAAAAATAGTCAATCTATTGGAAACACCACTAAAATATATATCACAGCCAATATAAATTTGCTTGAATATTAAATATTAGAGTGAACATTACTATGAATTACTCCCTGTTGTCACACCCAGAGTATCAACTGACAAGTTCAACCACCCACGAATATTGGGTTCATCGGTCAATCAGCAATATATTTAACTACTTTTTATCATATCTGTTACTAATATTTTATTAATTCTATTGCTAGTTACAAACAAACTTTAACAGGTAAACACTGTGTTAAAAAAAAATAAAAAAACACTAATATTTGCATATAGAGTTTCACAAAGTAACAAAATATCTTAAAAAGAAACCCATAAGAATATTAATTTATAATGAAAAATTACCTGTAAAGCTAATTCTCGTGTTGGTGACAAAATTAATGCCCTGAGATTTTTTCCCGGTTGAGGTTTACTGTTTGGTGCAAGAAGTTTCTCCAGAATGGGTAGAACAAAACTAGCTGTTTTGCCTGACCCTGTGCGTGCCATAGCCACAACATCTTTCCCATTCAATACTAGAGGTATTGTCTGGAAAATCGTACAATTTTTTAATAAATATTATTTTTTATATCTTTCCTATGTTCACTGAATAAAAGGTACAAATATATTACATATAATATCCGAATGTCAAGTAATTTTTTTACTATTCTAACATTAAAATATTGTACAGGGATAATCTGAGAGACACAAATATTTGATTTACTCCTAAATGAAAACTTTATTTTGACTATTTAGGTTATGCACATATGTTTATAAAATTATTTACCTTCCTCTGTATAGGTGTAGGCTGTTTGTATCCACGTTTTGTTACACCCTTGAGTACGGGAAAACTCAACCCCATAGTCTGAAAACCACCAGATGCCTTCTTTTTCTTTTTATTGCTTTGTTTTTCGTCTTGTGCGATTTCTTCTGCAGAAGCCTCAAAACCTGGGAGGCTGTCTCCCAAGTCTTTTGGTTTCAACATTTTCAAGGTATTTTACGGTATAGTTGTTATTTCTTTAGTTTATTATTTATTCACGTTTATAATAATAGTTTATAACCTCTTCTGACATCTTTGACAGTTAACAATCTGTATATGGAATACAACCATGGAATAACTTTTTTCTTTCTTCCGTGGAATACAACAGATTGCATATGCACCACAGAGTATGTAATATAAATAGAAGAATCATTCAATTTTTCAAATTTGCGCCTCTAACGTTATAACTCAGAACTAAGCTCGTAGGTAACGGTACTGCGCAAGTATTATACAAGCTTTCAACCATTTGTGTTTATAGTAAAATATGATCATCTAGTTAAAAAATTAACTGTGTTTATTACAGAAATAAATAAGCATTTATTCAAAAAGGAAGAGCAGTATAAAAACAATCCAAACAAACTATTTAACTCGTAGAACCAGTTATATATTTATTTTAATGTAATAATACTAGAGCAAACTTTTCACGTTAAGTTGTCAAAATGTTGTTAATAACAAGTGTTCACTTACGGTATTGCTTTGCACCATTTTTTCAATTGTTTTTGGTGTTGCTATAACTTTCGTAATCGCTCAGCATTAGATTTTTTTTAATTCCTTTTGACGTGGGCTTCTCATTTGCGTTTTCTATAATTCCACGCATATTTACGACTTATATGAGGCAACAACTTTCATTTCAACTTTCCATTGTGATCTGAGCCGTTGCCGTTGCAATATTAGCAATTGCAATGATTTTGCAAAAACGTTATTTTTATATAATCACATAATTTAAAGATTATTAAAACCACAACCAATTCAAGACTTATAGGTATAATCAAAAGCAAAACAGAAATTATTCATGTGGCACTCCTTTTTGAAGAATGCTGAGTTGTCATTTTTTTACCGTCACTCGGAATCAAATGTAATTACAGAATCGTCACTTACATAATTAGCTATAGGTGTAAAATTAGTTCTAGATTTATTAATGATATAGTTATTTACAAGATGATTACATGCACAGCTAAATCGAAAATGAAAAATTTATAATACATCACTTTTGGGTGTGAATTGCCATTCATAAAACATTCATTTAAATATCTACTTGCCGAAAGGTTACTGTTGCTGCTAATTTTTGAATAACCACATTTAACCTTCAACTGATAGCTTACACTATGTTGAAATAATTACTAGTTATGAAAACAAATAATTGTTTTACAAAGAATCCCCTCTCAAATGCATATAGCTGGGAATAAAAGGTCTGACCTCTCAGCTAAAGAAGGATCTTCCGACGGTGCTCCTATTAATATATTTTTAACTTACTCATTAAAAGGGTTACTTTGATGAATATCCTAAAACAAAAGGAAATGGTACAAAACGATTTGGCCACATCCCTTAAAGTCAACCCGGATGATATTACTGTTAGTCACGGGAATGAGAATACAATCAGAAACATTAAAGTTCGCTTTTATGATTCGTAAAATGCCATCTACAGTCTGTCATATTTTCTGGCTCATCAGCGATGTGCACCATATCTTAGCAGAATATGTTCAAAGTGAAAACATAAGGTCTGAGGTCAATATTTCTGGTTCATGCCCTGTTGGCGTTAAGCTATGACTTCTAGCAACCTTCAGTAACTTCATTCGAGTTAAATAACAATATAATAGTTAATATTAATAGAATACAGTCTATCGTAACCTAGTCGCGATTTATATTTAAATTTATAGCATTTTTTTTCTTACTAAAATTCAAATTTTGTGGTGATCTATCACACAGTTTGTTTTTTTTTTATATATTATAGTTTTTCACCACAATCTTACCTGATGTTAAATGACGATGTAGTCTAAGATGGTAAACACGCTAACCCTTGTAGTACTGGCTCTCAAGTGTAGCAGCTAGTGCTTGCTAATTTTCAACTTGAGGTTGTTTAGCTAGCCAGGCGGGCTTAGAATCAGCCCTACCACCGTAATATGGTTTCATCACGATGTTTTCCTTTACCGGAAGCTCATTACCTCAAGGTCATTCGTAAGTATTCGAACCTACGTCAATCGACACGGTGTCCGAACGCTCACCAGAGAGCCATCGTGCTTACAATAAAATAAAAAATAACGATTTCGTGTAATCAATTCTATTTTTTTTTTGTATTAATTAAAAATAATTAAATGTGATCCGAGATTAACTGTTTGCTTCTGTTGAAATCAAAATTTTCAGTATAATGTCATATATTTATTTGCAAGGCGATGACAAATGAATGTAAATTGATTTTTCTTATAAGGAAGTATAAATCTGATGTTATGTAAATATACATGTGAATGTGGTTATTTTGGAAAATTCCATTTCTGTGACTGCATCATCAGTCTTTACATTGACGCAATTAAAAATAAACAGACGTGGGATAATAATACTTCAAGGACGATACTTTGTCAAGCGCATTCTTATGTAACTGTGGAAAAATAATTATTTTGGAAACGACGGTGACTCAGTATTATTGATTAGGATACGTGTCGGACGATATTGGCTGTAACATTATAAATAGATTTCGACGAAGAAAATTTAGGTAACTTGTCAATCAATCTATTAGCACGTACCTGTCCTATTGTGTCTTCAATTTCTAGCATTTGAATGAATCCCATTCCTAGGTTTGTTATTTTCTCAAATATATTACGATCATGTATATATATGCACACTAAAACTAGCTAAAATTCGGCGACCTAAGGTAAGAATGCTTTATTTCCTCTTGTGAAATTTAAGGAATCCAAAATATCAAAGACATTTTAAAAGATGTTCCGAATATTTTAACCTTATACCAGGTAATTCTACAAAATGTTGTGATCGATCATTTGTAGTAATTATAGCGACTGTGTAAGTTGCTTCCACTAGAAATCCAATTAGCCAATTCTTGGAATTTTATAAGCTTTAATGTACCACGTGATACTGCTTATGCAGTTCAATTCTAAATATATTATAAACTAGCGGGCCCGGCGGACGTTGCCCTGCCCTGATAATAAAAAATATATACTTATGTGTATGAAATGTTTAACGTAATTAATGTATTCAATTTGATAAGGAATAATACTATATCCGTCTAAATACCCTGGAAGGACTTCAGGACTTAAACACCTAAAGATTATTATTTTAAACAGAACATATGTGACGCCATTATATTTTTTACATATTTCTAAATGAAATAGTTGGAGTACTTAACGATTTTTTTTTTCTTACCAACGAGGGACTCGTTGAAAAAAGGATGGCCGAGCTGTTATAAATATCTAAATATGTATATCGCTTATTATTTTCATATTAGGTAAATGACTATTAAACATTTTAACAATGTTTTATATTTAGAGTACTTCTTATGATTGATCGAGATACTGTCAATCTTAAATGATCAATCATAAGCAAGTGTTATAAATGTCTAAATATATCAATTATTATTTTCATGTTGGTTAAATAATTGCCAATGATTATTATAAAGTTCTACATTTAAAGTACTTATGATTGGTCGAGATACTGTCAATCTACAACGACCAATCATAAGCAAGTAAATTGGTGGGGATGAAATCACAATAGCGCGCATTCAGAGGTATGTCGGGCATTCGTTATTCAAGATCAAGAGCAAACACATGGGATATATCGCCTTTAGGCTGTTGTAAGTAAAACGGTACTGTAATAAGACTGATAGTTAATACTGCGTAAAGTGTTTTTGTATTTAAAGTCCCTGCTACTGGTTGATGAACTAACACGGTTTACAATCAGATAATCTATACATATAATAAAGATGAAGTGTCTATATGTAATATCAAAATAACGACTTTTTACTGATTGCATATGAACGTATACACGATACTGATAACAAAAATACAATTTTTAATGTTTTTGTCTGTCTGTCTATATGTTCCGGGTAATCTCCGAAACGGCGGGACCGATTTTGACAAAAATTTCACTGACGGATAGTTAAAATTACAGCGGGTGACATAGGCTACTTTATTTTAGACTAGCTGTCATCCGTGGCTTCGTCTGTAGTACTATCTCCAAAACGATTGGACCATTTTTCAGGGAACTTTCACTAACAGATAGCTGGTCTTATAAGAAGTAATTTACAATTATAAAAAAATATAAAGATGCATACCCGGTGAAGTTATAGTTTCGTCTGAGCAAGTTATGCGGGTGAGTCGTGTAAACAAATTGACATGCCAATTAAACTAAGTTTGGTGTACCCAATTATTCACGTTCCGCATATGTAATATCTGTAGGCGAAATCTCTTGGATCTACCACACATACGTGTATGTCGTATATCGCTATTGACATACTAATTCAAAAGGCGGAATGGCGCCTTTATCGCGAGGGTGTCGTTAATGAGAACGGAAGTCTGTAGATACTGCGATCTTTCCGTTTTTTGATTATATCTTCAGAAAAGAACATTCTCGTGAATTTGTTCTAACAGATTTTCCTTAAATTAAGTATTTACATACATCAAAGGCTACAACGAAGGTGGGTTAATATTTGTATTTTGTTTCGCTTAAATTACTGAATAACAAAGAAACAGTAATGCGATAATGACTCGGAGTTAGAGTGTTCGGACATTGCATAAATCGATGTAGGTTCGAGTTGTTCGATGAAGGAAAACATTATGACGACTCCATAGTCTTTTTGTTGACATTTTTCAAATGATCGCCTGCTTACCTAGTACCTTCAAGTTGAAAATCTGTTGCCAAGCACTTATGTGTGTTCCGTAAGATGTACATGAGAGTCAGTCTTCATATAGTCATAACATGCTCCCATGTTATATCATATCGTTATTTAACATCATGTGAGATTGTGGTCAAACCTTCAAATTGAAGTTAACGGTCATCTTCCACTGAATGTATTTACGCATTTTGGAAAAACCTATGTCACACCTTGAGGGGATATTTAGTCAATATCAATGTCAGGTTATTTCTAAGAAAATAATAAAAGTAAACTGGTTGTTGACGCAAGCATTAACTTTGGCTACATTGAAACCACGTAAGTGTTAAAAGTTTCTCATATGTTTTTAAAATAACAAGGGTCACGTGAATTTGCTACAAAAGCTATTAAATACTTGTACGATGTAGTAAACAAGATTGCTCACTGTAGCTAATAGCTATTTATATCTAACCTCAATACGAACACAGTCTTGAGTAAAATTATAATAGTTTGACACTACTAAAGATTACCTTGGAAGCCTTGTGCATTAGATAGAGGTGGGTAATCATCCGGGTTAAAACCCTAAAATGGGTCAAAGTCATCAATTTTATTCCAACTAATGAGTTCTTTATCTGGGTTAAAACTTATACATGTTTAAATTTAGAAAACTTAAAATAATTCGTTTTTAACCGGCTAAACTACCCAGCGGGTGGAATTTAATTGGTGATAACTGGTTTTAATCCATTTGTAAGTTATAACCCAGGTGACTACTAGCGCCAGTGCATGTTGAGAACTGAACCCTTCGATCCGATAGCGCGTGCACTGCTCCTTTGCGATAGAAATAGACGTGGCAGAGGTTGAATATGAACTTTTTTTATGGTAGGTTTGCAAATTGGTGGCAATATGTAGGTATAGTCAAAATAGAAGTTCACTGTGAGTTGCACTAAACAGCTACGTAGTAGACGATGTATAAATAAGCTAGCAGCTATAAATGAAATATATATGTGTATAAATAAATGAAATAGATAAATGTCTCTTATATATTGAAAGAGTTTTATTTCACAAACATTGACAATGCCTGGGCAAAAATATACGCGCTGCAACTTCGGAGTCGTCAAGAAATTTGGTGAGACCCATACCTGATGTCCGCACAATATATGTATCTAAAACAAATCATCATCATTGCGACATTAGGAATCCATCGCTGATCGTCGCAACTATGCCGGACTACAAGCCTCTTGGCTGCTGAGCATACACTGTCTGGATCTTAAACCGCAATAAGTCTAAACATGCCAATATGACGGGAATGACCCCTGGTACGTGTTACATCTACAGTAATAAAGGTTTGTGAGAAGCCAAATTTTATTGAGTTACCAATCGAAAACAATTCATATATTACTTCAATCTTTTACTAACATTAATGAAAACATCACCGTTGGCAGAAACATTCGCTTACAACAAACACATAATGGATCTTTAAGTTAAGCGATGGATTATATGTGATTAGTTACAGGAAATATAATAATAAGTTAAAATCAATGGCGAATTATCAATTTATGGTCTTAATAAAAATCTAATTAATATGCATGAGAAGAAACATAACATTATATTCAAGAAAAATATTTAAAATAATAAAATTTCTGTTTGTTTTAATTCTTAGAAAAAACTTTGCCTTGTAGTTTTATTAGCTATTGTATTACTAAAACCTTGGGAACATTAAGTATATTTTTCTGGGTAAAAAGGTACATATGTCCTTTTATGTACCCCTGACAACGTTTGTGTAAAAATATACGATGAAATTAGGGCCTGAAATCGTAACATACAAACAAATATACTTATATTCCTATTTACAATTTGAATTAGGATTGTTTGGGAGAAAGGACATAAAACAATATATTGTAAATACCTATCAATCTACTTTATTTATTTAGTCTTTGTTAACCACCAAATTATATTAATTCAACTCAGGTGAAAAAAAAAATAAGTAATTAGCTTTATTTTTTTATACACTGTACAGATTTTATCGTTTGACCACAATGTCACCTGATACGAAATGACACATTAAATTTGGGAGGCAGGTTTCCATGTACGGTGGCCTGCACATATTTATAGATGATTGGCGCTATAGATATCAACTCAAGGACGGTATATACTAACAGAAGAGCATTATTTATTTATTTAGAGAAATCAACAGCTGTCAATCAAATTTTATACACATATATAGTTGTTAACATATTCATTGAGCTAAACGAGATTTCAGTCATATAACAAATTTTCTTACTACGTATTCTTAACAAAAGTATATATAAATATAATACTAAAGGGGTAATTCTAAGATTAATTACTTATTATTAAATTAAAAATAACATATATAATAATCAAAAGGGACAAGTGTGTGTATCTGTGCGTATATGAGTGTCAGTAGTATATGCTTGTAGGTGGTAGAGCTACGCTGAAGCTATTACTGGTTTTAGCATGAATGGGTTGGCTCACCCAGGGTAGTACCACCCTCTTACAGAAAACCGACGTGAAGTAGCAGTTCTTGCACTGTTGCGTTTCGTTCGGTCAGTGAGAGCGCCGGAGGCCCACATATATTAAAAGGCCGGCAACGCACTTGCGACTTCCCTGGTGTTGCTAGTGTCTATGGACGGCGGTGATTCACTTACCATCAGGTGACCCACCTGTTTGTTTGCCCCTATAATATAAAAAAAAAAAAAAAAAATGCTTAACGAGGATTGAATACTTTATCCGACGGTTGGGCCTCAGCGTGGCCCTCGATAAAACCGATGCCCTATTATTTTACGGGTCTCGGCGGGGGCTACCTCGTGGGGCACACATATTGGTAGAGGACGTTCGAATCAGGGTTGGGGCCCAGATGAAATATCTGGGCCTCACCCTGGACGGACGCTGGCGGTTCGAACCCCACTTTAGGGGGCTCGGACTGCGTATAGCTGGGGCGACAGTGGCACTCAGTCGTCGATTCCCCAATAAGGGTGGGCTGGGTGCCGGCTGCCGCCGTCTTTATGTGGGAGTCGTGCGATCGATGGCCGTCTACGGGGCACCGTTGTGGGCGGACGCCCTCTGTGCTGCCAATGTTCGCGCGTTGCGCGGTGCACAGAGTGTTGTGGCGCAGAGGGCGATATTACGATACAGGACGGTCTCCTCTGCGGTGGCCATCGTACTCGCCGGCTCTCTTCCCTGGGAGGCGGATGTTTTTTCCGGCGTATATCGTTATACGGCGGTTAAGAAACGCCGAGGGGAGCCTCCAGCTCCCAGGGAAATAGACGAAATGAGAACGATGGTCCGGAGGGACGAGGTGGAAAGGTGGCAGCAGGATATGGCGGACGCACGTTATGGTAACTATACCATTGACGCCGTTCGCCCGATCCTGCTGGAATGGATGAACAGGGAGTGGCGCTCCCTGACGTTTAGACTGGTGCTGGTGCTGAGCGGGCACGGGTGCTTCCGTTGGTACCTGCACCAGATCGCACGCAGGGAGCCGACCGCCGCATGCCATGAGTGCGGCGCTGGGACGGACACCGCAAAGCATACTCTATCTGAGCGTGGTTGAGGCCATGCTCGGCAGCGAAACAAGAGGGAATGCAGTGGGCTCCTTCTGCGAGGAGGTCATCTCGCAGAAGGAGGCGGCGGAGAGGGTCCGCGAGGAGGATCCTCTGAGCGACCCTCGCCGTCAACGCAGAGTCGGTGGGAGGAGGCGGCATTATGTCCGTCTCCTACAACCTCCGTAACCGAACCTGGGGAGACGGGCCGGGGGTCCCATCTGTGTGTGTACCCAGCTTGCCCTCCTTATTAGGACGACGCCCGGCAGACACTTTCTGCTGGGCTGGCCGCTGGGGTGGCATGGTGATAGCACTGCACGATCCCATGCCGCCCCAACCTAGCGGCGGTCGGTACACCGTGAGGTTTTAGTGAGTAAGAGTCTCACACTACCCACTCTCTCCCCCGGGAGGGTGGTGTGTCCAAGATGGATTTCCCCACGTTAATAAAAAAAAAAAAAAAGGATTGAATACTTTGTGGACTTTGGAGGCAATCCGCCCAGTCCTAATAATATTGCATCGAGCTTAATGAGCACCATTTTAATTTTTAAATATTAAAAACTGTTTACTGATAGATTTAGAGTTTTATATCTTAATTTATATGAATGCAAACATTTTTCTGTATTTTTCGTAAGAAAAAGAATTATCAACTCATTGTTTACAATTGTGAATAGTTATTTTGATGATAGAAGAGGTATTTGTAATAAGATATCAGATCATAAACGTATTGACTTAAGAATTCCTTAGTACAATTTCTTGCGGATCAAACAAGCGATTAATTTTGTATGCTCGTAAAAACTTAATTATATTGACAATATGGGCATATTATATCTATGTAATAGCATTTGAAGACATATTGTCAGATAATGTGTAGCTTGGAATTTTCATTAGTTTCTCATATAGTGTAAGTGAGCACTGAGGGTGAGGGTTATATAGTGGGTTAAAGTCCAAATATGTTATTGATGGCAACTTCCAACCGGCACGCTGTCAGTGTTTACATATTTAATGTACTCGTTATATGTTACAGTAGGTGGCTTACGTGTCGTATATAAAGATGTTTTCGAAAGAGCATTTCTGTAGTTGCACATCTTCTCACAATTTTATATACAATCTAAAAAACACGTGTGGAATTGCAGGCATCAGCCAGTAAACAATCATTCTTGGAAATTAGTGACCGCGAAATCAAATATGTTAGCGGATATTTAAACATTAAGGACGTTTTTGGAAATTTTATTACTTCCTTGTCTCCATCTTAATTGTAACTAATATTATTCATCCGATTATGAGTTTGTTTGTTTGTTACGTCTACTCGTCTTAACACGTTCCGTGCCAAGCGGATTTTACTTTTTTTTTTTTTTTTTTTTCGAACTGACTACACTGTCAACCTGGCAAGGCATCCACAGCTTCACCGGACCACGCGGATTTTGCCTGACATGTCGTTCAGGCCATTTGATATTTTGACTAAAAATTGATATATTATCATATCATGTTATATTACAATATTAATATATAAGTAATTCTTTCGTTTTCAGTAGTTATCACATCGTGTAAATGTAAGTAAGTAATTAGTGTAAATATCACATCATAAGTATATGGTACACGTGTCCTAAAGATCAAGCTTAACGTGTACCACTGGTGGTACACGTGGCACGGAATATTTTTACTATTTTATTTTATTTTATTTTATTTATTTAGGAAAACTTACAGCTAACATTGATTAAACAACAAAACAATAACATATTTAAAGGCTAATTACAAGTTTTCACTTATAAAAATATAAATAAACAAAGAAAAAGACAGCTATAAATACTAATAAACAATAACAAGCATAAAGATTACAAGCATAAGGTTAGAAGTTAATGAAAGAAGTCTCTCGACAAACATTGTCTAAGGCATGGTGCACTCATATAAAATAAATCTACATTATTACTTAAAGAATTAAAATATTTACATGCACGGATTAGAAATGCATTTTGTCTATATGTTGTCCTTACAAGTGGCACATGTAATAATTCAAGTTTTCTTAATGTAGTTGTGGGCACGCATAAATGAACTTTAGACAATAGTTTTGGACAGTCTACAATTCCATTGGCTATATTACTCAAATAAATTAAATCGGCTATTTTACGTCGTTCATACAGTGGTAAAAAGTGAAAATGTTTACATCGTTCTATATAGTCTGTTAAGTAATAAGAAGTTCTAAATTGTAAATATCGGAGGAAGCGTTTTTGGATCCGTTCAATACGAGAAATGTATACATTATAGTTCGGGTTCCAAACTTGAGAGGCGTATTCTAAGTGACTACGAACAAAGGCGCAATACAATATCTTCAAAGTTTTAATGCATTTAAATTCAGACGATAATCTTAAGACAAAACCCAGGGCTTTGGAGGCTTTACTTACTATATTATCAATGTGCGAATCGAATGTGAGCTTCGAATCGAAAATGACTCCTAGATCTCTCACTGTATTAACTCGTGTTAGTACAGTATTCTTGAGTATGTAATTTTGTTTAATAGGGTTAGGCTTGCGGGTAAAAGAACAAACATAGCATTTTAACACATTAAGATCAAGTTTGTTCACATTGCAATAGCTTAAGAAACTATCTAAATCATGTTGAAGACCAATTGTGTCATCTTGACTTGTGATTGGACATAAAATTTTCATATCATCGGCATAAAGTAAAATAATAGAATTAGCAAAACATGTTGATATATCATTAACAAAAATGGTAAAAAGAATAGGCCCTAACAGAGATCCTTGGGGAACACCTGAAGGTATTTCGACAGGATCAGAAGCATATCCACCGAGAACTACAGTTTGACTTCTATTTTGCACATATGACGAGAACCACCTGAATAAGTCACCACGAATTCCCAGAGACAATAGCTTGCGTAGTAAAATTACATGATCAATTCTGTCAAACGCTTTACTATAGTCAGTGTAGATAACATCAATCTGAGCAGGTTCAGACATAATCCTTGACAAGTATTCACTACAAAGTATTAGATTTGACGTTGTTGATCTGCCTTTCAGGAAACCATGTTGATCAATATTGATAGCATGTTTAATGGAGAAGTATAGTTGTTTGTATACTATCTTTTCTAAAACTTTGGCAAATAAGCATAATTTACTAATTGGTCTGTAGTTATTCACAATATCTTTAGGGCCCTTTTTATGAACAGGAGTTATAAAAGCTGATTTCCAGATGATAGGCACAATTCCTTCAGTAACTGAACGCTTAAATAAAATTGTAATCGGAACAGCAAGGCTTTCAGCACAATTAACAATAAAGTAAGATGGAATATCATCTGGACCCGCAGATTTACTGAGATCTAGTGACAGTAATAATCTATAGACTTCTGTTTCATTTATTTCAATGGAATCTATGTCACATGGAGTTACACTCAGTGGCTCACAGTCACTGATTTTTATGTCGTCACTATCTTGTTGAAGGAAATTAGATTTAAAATATCTACTAAACATGTTAGAGATATCTTCACCACGACACGATGATTGCAGGCCAAATGTCATTACCGAGGGGTAAGAAAAGGAATGATTCTTACTCTTTATATAACTCCAAAAAGATTTAGGACATTTGGTGATATTGGACTCTATATGGGCGATATAACTATTAAACAAATCAGCTTCGACTGACTTGGCTCTCTCTCTTAAAGTAATAAATGAGTTGTAGTCGGCAATATTACCGTATTTTTTAAACTTCCGATGAAATTTAGATTTTTCCTTTATTATTTTAATTAGTGGAGCTGTATACCAAGCAGGATACTTAAAATTTGAGGAGATCATCTTTGATGGTATATATGTAGTACGTAATTTGTAAAGGACCTCATAGAAATAAGAAAGTGCGGCTTCCAATGATCCAGCAGAGAGGTGGTGATGCCAATCTATTTTATTGAATTCTTCCCTTATAGAATCATCTATATATATCAATCTATATAAGCAATCATCATGAAATTTTGCATACATGTTGTCAGGGCTCCATAAAAGGACATAGGGTACATTTCCTCCAGAAAATAAGAACTATTACCAAGGGATAGGTCAGATCAACATTCATGATAGCAAAGCCGTGGGTAAGACCTAATACAGTATAAACAAATTATATGTTTTTAGGCAAATAGCTATTTAGTACATAAGGAAATCATTCATTCGGAACCAGAGAGGTAGAGCAAATGGAACTAACGTACAAGTTCAGAAATTAGTTTGTTTTTAGTAATTAAGTTATACCATATATTATGAAGATGTAGATATAACCTAAAATAGCGACAAAATTATTATCTTCTAATATATATATATAATAGTGCATTTAATAAAACTCTAGAACTATCCTGTCTTGAAAATATTCGGCACAAACTCGATGCGTGCGATGTATTTATTGTGTGTCTGATTATTTTTCTGGTAAACATGTTTTTTGTTTAAAACTATTTATTAGACGAATGTTCATAAAGTTTTTACAGATACCTCAAATGCCGTTTGGGGCAACATATAATAATTCAAATCGGATCACGGAAAAATACGTCTATATTTTAAGTTTTAAGAGTGTTAGATAATCGCTATTACTCACCAATTTGATGTGGGTAGTATAGAAACCTTGGAGAGCACCACAGATTCACAGGTATAGATTTTAATGCAATTTCATTGGCGGCAGCAAAAATGTAGGTGCGCACGCGAGAGTCGTTGGTATAGGAAGGAAAGGGATGCGGGGAGAGAAGGGTATCAAAATAGCCAATAAGGTGGCTATCCAATTAAAATGGTCCATTTGTGATACTCACGATCTTGCGTTTCTTTATACGCATAGTTTTACGGAGCAAAGAGCATGCTCAGCTTAACACGATATGGAAAAAGTGGTGCTTCTACAGTTGATCTTCAGATGTTTCGTCTTGCGAGCGTGGAACTTTGAATGAGTTGCTTTTCCTACTGCCGGCTTTATGTGGCTTTTTTCCATGTTAGTGAAGGAAATAAGCGAATATAGTACTATTTATGTTTTTTTATTTTGTATGTATATAATATTATAGTAACAAATTAACTCTTAACGTTATATGAATTCTCTGGAGGCAGCATATTTTGGTCGATTTTATTAGTACCTAAACTGTAGCATATGTATTTAATTGACCGCAAACAGGAAAGCAGTCCTACGCTAAGTCAGTCCTAAGTTAGTCTCAGATAGGTCGCTATCCTTGAGGATAAGTTAGTGTGGTTCGTGCAAACTTGTATAATTAATTATGGTAATCTCAAATATTCTGTATGAAATAAACATTGTAAATATTTATTAAACCACTTAAAATAAAATATAAAACTAACTAATTTATAGTGTAGGTATTCAGAATGTTTATAGAATAAATAGTAAATTACATTAATTGTAAATAATTGTAGATAATGGATGCCATTAAATTCGCTGCCAGAAAAAAAAACGTTTCCAGAATGGTGGGAAAATTAACTAATTAATTAAACTATGTATAATAATTATAGACAAAAAAAATACTAAGGTAATATTTTAATGTCGTATACCTACGCTTTGTCATTATAATTTGAGTACACTTGCTATTGTTGAAATGAATAAACACAATCGTTTCCTTCATTTGTATATTTGTGAATCTGATGAATCTGTAGAGGGTTCAGGGTCAACAGAGGTCAGTTCGAAAAAAAAGCATTTCCTATGAACAGACAGAATATTTACTCAAGATATTCTATAATAATCAGGCCAATTATTGTACGTCATTGCCATACTTACACGTATATTCACTCACTTTCATACACTCATTATACCTATACATACTCACTTTCTTACACTCAAACATTTACTTATTATAATGATATATTTTTTTAATTTCTTTAATTAATTGTATTCTATCGTTTTGCCAAAAATACCGGACATATACCAAAAAGAAGAAAAAGATGAGGTTTATTAAAAAAAACACGTATTAAACAATCCATATAAATTTATGTACATAATTATTCTTATAAATTCGTAATATATTGAGGTTCCCTTTGAATTTGAATGTGACTTTCATAATTATATGCATAACTCAGCTTTTACTACGTGGGCAATTTTAACTGTTCGTCCACAAAAAGTATAAATCCCTGTTGTCGCTTCTTCACGGAAGTGTCATTATTTAATTAAAAACAACGCATTTTCACACGTTGTATGCACAAATGTATTGCGAAGAAAAGGATGAGTTAGAGATATAAATAAGTTTAAAAAGTAATAATGAAGCACACATACTTCAGTATTTTATGTAATATGAAACGGAGGCATGCAAACGAAAAGCTGCGATTAAAAACAGAAGATCTGGCGACATTTCTCCATGATGTTATTTGTAAATACACGTAAATATAAAACATGTTTAATTTATTAGTTGGTATTTCACGTATGTGTATTCCAACCACAGACAGACCTTGTTGGTGATGGAAAAAGATTGTAAATAATTTACTCAAGCTAAATAACCAAGAATATTGTCTAGATAGAATGCGGTTATATTTTTCTAAAATAATTTAATATAATTTTTAGGTTATGTCAACTTTAAAAACGTTATAATTTATTACTTTGATATTTAATGTATCATTCCTTGTATTTTATTTGCTCTTTTATTATTAAAATGATTCGTTTGTTTGTTATGTAGTTTTTTTCAAATATAACGTGTACAACGGAACAGGATTCAGCTGCAGACATTTGCTGCCTCAAAACAGCAATGAATCTCAAATCTCATATCAAACGTTAGTGTATAGTGTAGTTAATAATAGATTAACATATTACGAGTATGTATATATGTATGTATGGATATATATGAAATATTCGTACTGTCTGATTATAAATTGCAGGTTGGTAGCTCTAGGAATTAAGTATATGATTGCTTATGGAAGTTACCTCTGCGTCGCCACATTTAACTTGTTTGCATTCCTTTCCCATCCTTGATATTCATAAGTCTGTTGACGTTTGATCTTTGTCTGAAGTTGTTGCACTCGCGAATGTGAATTCAATTACCTTTTTTATATTTTGTAGGTTTCAGCGTTTGACCATAATCTCACCTGATGTTAAATGACGATGTGGTCTAAGATAGTAAACACGCTAGATGGGAATTGGTTTTCAAGTGTAGTTGCCGGAACAACTTGAGAGTAGAAGCTAGCTAGGCGGGCTTAAAGAAGTTGTATAGTTGTAACTATACAAATTATTAGAAAATATTTTGAAATTATTTTTTCTCTTGCAATGTGTCTTTAAACTATTATGATAGGTTTATTTAAATTGTATGTCAAATTCATGGCTTCATTATGATGATGGTGATAAAAGTAGATTTTCTGATTTTGTAATTATGAATCTTTTAAATGCTTTTCTATCGATAAATGACATCAAAATATCACAATTTGTATGTTGTAAATGTTTAAAGTGGTCAAAGTATTTTTTTATAAGAAATATTACTGTCAATTTATTGAAAAAGATTTTCGAGTATGAGTGCCCTTGGGCTTGTAAATTAAAGCCCTTTCACTAATTTAATAAAATATTTGCATATTAGTACATTAATTACTGAAATAATATACAACAAATATAAGCAAAATGCCTTCCTGGTCTCTTTAGAGTCATCACCTTCTTACCCTTAACCCTTATCCCACTTAAGTAGAGTCGGGTACAACATGTTTGTCATATTGTGATGTATGATTTGGCTTAATATTTACGATCGGCTAAACGCTAACGATAAAACGAAATTACATTAATTTGTATATTGTATAAAATCATTTAGAATATATTATATTTCTTTGTAAAAGAACGCAAACATAAGGAGAATGTCTTTATAATTAATAATTATAATAACACGAGTAGTGTACGCTATATATATATGGTTTTATTTTATACGTAGAAAAAAATAACAAATACGTATTAGATCAGAATAAATGTTTTAATTTAACATGTTTTAATAAACTTGAACGATCTTTTCCGAAAAGAAATTATATCATAACAATAAATCCGTTCATTGACCCAAAGCCAAACCCATTATAATACATGATTTGTACAGACAGTTGGCTTGATGAATGCATTCAATTTCGCCTATAATACACTAACAAAATAAATGATGTCGACATTACGTCACTGAAATAAATCTAAAGAGATTTATAAAATAGTGGTATAGAGGTGCAAGGTAAACTTAATTTATTCTCTTGTACTTATGCTTCGAAGTTGAAGAAGTTGAAGTGATACATCATTCATGTTATTGTTAAAATAAAATTTATCTATTGGTTGACATTGTGGATTTTTTTTTACCTGGTTTTGAAGTAATTGTAATTTTGAAAACCATTCAAGGAATCGTGAATTTATTATATTAAATACATTTCTGTCCTTAATTACTCTTAAAAAAATCTCAAAAATATAATGGATACAGAAATTTTTATAAGAGTATTTTTTACATATACCTTCATAAAGCACATTGCGTTTATTTAACTGTATTCTCATATTTATTGAATTTAATTTTATCTAAGACATATATTTTTTATTTATCATTAATGTTTTGTTACATTCTATATATGTCAAATAAATCATCATCAGCCTGTAAGAAATTCACTGCATGATCATAGGCCACTTCCCGAAAGAAGGTATAGGGTACAATCATTATTGCAAGACACGATATTGCCGATTTCAAACTCTTAGAAATCTATAGTACACTGTCCCACATATAGTAGTACTCCGAGGATATTTCCAGGTATTTTTTCTTATTTTTCGAACTGACTACACTGTTGAAATGGTAAGTCCTCTACAGTTTCACCGGACTACTAAGGGGAGCGCTTAAGTTTTTTTTTTTTTTTTTTTTTCGAACTGACCTACACTGTTGACCCGGAGGCCGCTACAGATTTACCGGACTACTAAGGGGAGCGCTTAAGGCACTCACCCGATTTGTATAGACGACTAGCACAAGGGCGCACGGCACACCTCGGCTTGGGCTGTCGTCGAATACCCGAATCTGACTAGCTAAGCTAAACTAAGCTAAACCTATCCGTATCATACCTGTATGAGTTCGTGAAATATACATGGTTACCAAGCATGTATGTTTCACGATCCCGTACATGTATTTTGTATCTGACTATCTGTGTTCTAAACTATTTCAGTTCGAAAGGGCAAAAAAACAAACAAAAATAGCCCACCACTATGTGTACCTACGAGTGTGTGTGTGCACGTATGTGGGGTGATCGGTGTTGTGTTGTAAAGTCGAGTGTTTGATTAACAGTGTCACTGTGTCCGCGCGAGCAGCATGCTCGAGGGCTCCTTTCCGGAGGATCGTACCTCGGCTTGAGCAGCTGCCGAGGGGGGCCTAGGTATGTGTGCTGGAGCAAAATTCACAGCCAAACCGCGGCGGCGTGATCTGTGATTACGCGGGCGTGGGCGCGCACACGCATTATTTCGAGGAACGGAAGGGTAATCTGCGTTAGCTACCGTTATTTTATCGGGAGGATCGGAAAAAATATGTCGCGGACGTCTTTTATAACGCGGCGCGTTCGGTACGGCATCGTAAGTTACCGCGGATACCACTAACGGACTGGGATGATTCTTTGCATTCTCAAAATAATTGCTAGTGAGGGTCTTAACGTACGCCCAGACAGACGGCATTTCCAGGTCCTTGTGGAGGTCGACTCCCCGGACGTACCAAGGGGCACCGACCGCCCTACGAAGAAATCGGTTCTGCAGTATTTGCAATCTCTTGAAGAGATTTTCTGACATGTGTGCGAAAACAGGACAGCTATATGTCAGAATGGGTCGGATACACATTTTGTACAGCGTGAGCTTGTGTCTGAGGGACATCTTGCTCTTGGAACAAACTAAGGGATGTAAGCGGCCCAAGACCATGGCGGCCTTGTTTCGCACTCTCTTAACGTGGGATCTAAAAGTGAGACGCCTATCAAGGGAAACTCCGAGATACTTGACCTCGGAGGCCCAGGGAATCGCTACCTTATAAAGTTTAAGGGGCTTGAGTTTACACGGCCGCTGGATGGGATCGAAAAAGACAGCGGCACTCTTATCGGGATTGACTTCTATTCGCCATTGACGGTACCATTCGCCGAGGACGCGAACGGCCCGTTTCATGCGATTTCTAAGTACAGTCGGCCGCCAGCCGGAAGCGTAGATCACTGTGTCGTCAGCATAACAACCTAGCTCGATCCCCGGGGACCGAGGTAGGTCACTGATGAACAGGTTGAAGAGTGAGGGCGCAAGTATGGACCCCTGGGGTACACCTGAGCGTATCGGGTGGGGTGGGGACAGTTCACCTTCCACTCTAAAGCGGAAAGTCCTATCTGATAGAAAATCGCGAATTATATGAGCTAAAATATCGGGAACGCGACACTGAATGAGTTTATGAACGAGCCCGGCGTGCCAGACCTTGTCGAAGGCCTTGGCGACGTCGAAGAAGACTGCTATTGTGCGTTTCGGTTTAGGCTTCTTCGGATTTACATCCGGATTAGGATCTTCGTTCCAATTGCCGAAGATGTACTCCGTGAGGCGGTGTACTTGATGTGTGCAAGAGTGTTTGGCACGAAAACCAAACTGCTCAGGTGGTAACAGATTTAATTGGGATATGGAGGCTTGGAGACGGTTCAGAAGGAGCCGCTCATATAGCTTGCCTATCGTATCGAGGAGGCTGATCGGCCGATAGCTATCGGGAAGCGTAGCTATCTTGCCGGGTTTGTGAATGCCTATTACTACGGCCTTTTTCCAGACGGCTGGAAAGTAGCCCTGGGACATGGCCGCATTGAAGATGCAGACCAGAAGAGCTATGATGAGGTCAGGAAGGAGCTTCAGTACCTCGTTCCTGATCCCATCAGGACCTGGGGACTTCCTATTTTTAAGACGCTTGATGGCGGCCGACACTTCATCGAAAGTGACCGGGGTTAGGGTATCCGCGGGCGGGGACGCGAGTGCATGTTCCACCGAGGATTCGATCGATCCAATATGGATAGGGTCAGTGTTATCAGTGTTAGGCGAACACTGTTTCTCTAAACTATTCGCGAGACATTCGGCTTTATCTACACTATCGAACGCGGGAGGCAACCCAGGACCTCTGTCAAGGGGGGGCATAGGAGTGCTAATATCTGACTTTAATTTTCGCGCTATATTCCAGTACGCCACGTGGGACGGGGAGATATCCTCCAAAAGCCTGTCCCACCTGTCGCCCCGGATCTCCTGTATTCTAGATCTTACGAGTCTCCGTAACGAACGTAAACGAACGCGGTTTGCCTCGGTCGGGTAGGCGTCGTGAGCACGAGTCGCGGCGTTCTTTTCCGTGATCAACGCCCTCACGTCGTCCGGGAGTATAAAACGGCGATCGTTCGCCGCTTGTACCTCTTTCGAGGTCTCCCTTACGGCGGTCTGAAGGTAGTCGACCAGGGAATCGATAGCCAGATCCGCGTCGGCTCTAGACACCAACACGTCCGGAATCCTATCTAAACTAGCCGATGAGAGATTCTCACTAAGATAGACGCGAAGCGAAGGATAATCAGCCACTCTGACGGACAGAGGACTGGTATCGGAAGGCGAACCTAGTTGCAACACCACCGGGCGGTGATCTGAGTCAAGTTCGTGTACGACTTGTATGAGTCGTACCTGAAGCCTGATATTCTTAAGTAGAGCTACATCTAGCACTGTCGGACGACAGTTGTCCTGAAAGTGAGTGGGTTCCGGCGGGGCTATGACGTCAAAATCGAGAACGTCACCTAGCCTATCGAGTCTCATCCCGTTTCGAGAAGTACTCGGACTATTCCAGATAACGTTCCCGCTGTTTAGGTCCCCGGCTACTATGACCGATGGTCCTAAATTGAACAAAGCTTGGAGGTCGGACCCCAGAAGCTCTTTGGACGGCGGAAGATACGCGGAAACTAAAATAATTGACGGATGACCGGTCATCCCTAGTCTACACACTGACACTTCCATGTTGGACAGAGCGGGCGGGTCGACCGGCATGCAATAAAGCGATCTTTTATAATAGATCAGGGTGCCACCCCCGCGAGTGACCCTGTCGTTCCTGACTATACAGTAATTCGCGATCGCGGGACTACGCGCTTTAGGTTTTAATAACGTTTCCTGTACGAGGAGAACGTCTATCTGCCGTTCGCGCAAGAAAGAAGCTACTAATTCTCGCTGAGGTAAAAGATTCCTAGCATTAAAAAACGAAAGGGATAGACCGCGCGGTTTAATTTTATTCATAGCCGCGAATGCTATAACTATTTTCCGTTAGAAGCACGGACTAGGCGCTGTATAGTAGCAGCCACGTTTGGAAATTGTGTGATCGCGTAAAGCCAGCCCAAATCCTGGTTGGAGTTGACGACAGCGTTGAATGCGATGATCTCCTGCAGGTCGTGATAATTAAGTATCTCTGTGACCCAGGAAAGTCCGGGCGGATTAAATGAGAGAGCGGGACTGGCCTGTGCCGGAGCGGGAGCGCTCTTCGGGGGCTGAGCCTGAGGCCTGACGACCTGAGGCTGAGGTCTGGGTGCCCATGGGGCCACGGGGGCCCGTCCAGGCAGGGGAGCGCGCGGCACAGAAGGTGCCTCACGCGGTTTGGGAACGGCTACTACCGGGCGAGAAGCGCCCGGCAGGCGCGGGAAAGTCTCCACGGACATGAGAGGTGGAGGCGGAGGGCGGGCGGCGGCGGCAGACGCCCTGGGCGCTTGCCTCGCCTGACGAGGGCGTTGTGTTCGCGGGGCGCGGGGACAGCCGCGATAGTTCGCGGGATGGCCCGCGTTACCGCAAAGCACGCAGCTGGGAGGATCGAGGGAGGCTGGAGTGCGGGAGCACTCCCGAGTGGAGTGATCACCCAAGCACTTCACGCACCTGGGACGCAGGTGACAGTTCCGTGCCGAGTGACCGTAACCCTGGCAGTTGTGACACTGCGAGGGCGCATTGGACTTGCGCGGTGGCTCGACGGTGACGCCCGTGAGACCGCAGACCGACTTAAGGTCGAAGATGGCCTTGCCCTCCTTAGTGCGGTCAAGAATGACCAACACCAAGTTGAACTTGGCCTTTGTGCGCGGGTGGTACATACGATGTACCTCCCTGACGGGGAAATTGAGCTCCTTAAGGGAGTCTTCGACGTCCTCGATCGACACCTCGACCGGGACGCGACGGAGGACTACACGGAGGAGACGCTCCTCCTCTAGGGCGTGGGTGAAATATTGGAGCTTGGCTTCCCTGAGAAAGGAAGTCAGCGCGCGGTGATCGCCTGTGGTAGGCACCTTGACTTGGATGCCCGCCGGGATGTTGAGGGCGGACGTATAATAGATATTCCTCGCCTTAAGGGCGGAGGAAATAGCCACCCAAGACGACTTGTCTTGGATGGTGACGGGGGGCGGGGGGCGGGGCTTCCTCGCCTCAGCTGCGGAACTCGCAGCTTCGGCTTGAGTAGGAGCGGGAGCGCTACGGCCGGAGGGAGCGGGGGCGTGCGGGACGGAGGGGGCACGCGCACCGGAGGGAACAGAGCCGTGCGGGGCGGAGGGGGCAGATTTGCGCCAAGAGACGCAGCTGTCTCCCTGCCTTGGCTCCGTGCGGACGGAGGCAGGGGGGGTTGTAACAACAGGGGGGCGGGGGGGGCCGGCCGGCCGGCGGTATGACACGACTGGAGCGCTTAAGGCACTCATCCGATTTTATATAGGAATTTCCAGGTTCAGGTTCCTTCCCGATGTTTTCTTTCAGCGTCATCAATTAACATTGGTACGCAAAATTTGTTGGTACATGTTGGGGTTCGATCCTGTGAACATCGAATTGATATTCCACCGGTCAAACCACCAGACAACAGAGATAGTATTAAATAAATATTTGTTTAATGCTATAAAAATTTCAGTTACTTTGAATTACTTATTCAAACATTTTGTATGGAGGTTTTGTTCATGTCTTATTATTTTAGGTTCTATTCTTTTAATCTACATAGAGTACCGGTAAAAACCACTAAGAATTAATGAACCGACGGGGTTAAGTCAAATTAAATTAAAGGTAAATAATTAAACATTTATTATCAGTAATATAACGATATACAATTCTTAATCTTATTTATATTTTGTCTCACACAGTGTATGTACTTATTACATATGATTTGCAAATAGTAACAATTTACAAGTTTTTATATTATACTAGCTGATAATAGCAACTACGTCTGCACTGTCCTGCGCATGCGCACCACACCCATGGCCCCGCTTCTCCAAGGCAAGAAAACACAGATCGCTGGACGCGTACTGCTTATAAAAATCGTGTTTTTTTTAATTATAATATTATCATATGAAATGAAGCTATTGTAATATTTATTTTAAGTGAAGACCAATAATAGTCTTATTAAAAAAAGTTAAATACACGTTAAGCACTTTTCTTTAAAAAGTTTGATCCCAAAACAGTGTCTTACCTGTGTTGAGAGATAGACATTATTTAAATTTAAACATAACATATGTCTAAGTTGACAGTTTATATTTTATTGTATTTCTATTTGCCAGCAAAAGACATTTCGTAGTACATTATAGATTTCGGGGGTATAAAACATTTGTCGATAAATTTTATTACAATTTTAGATATTCACAAGTAAATAATAACTACTACTATATGACATTATTGACATTTGACAATGTATTTAATTTGAAATTATACATACTGTTGTTCCAGTTTACGCACTTTAACGTAATATCTTAAGCTTATGTATTGCTTATATTAACAATTACATCATTTTCTTCAAACGAAAATGTCCATTTTTACTTAGAATTAATGACTTATCTGAACAAGAAAATTATTCAAAAATTTAAAATGTTTTCAAAATATCTGTATGTAATGAAACGTTTTTGACTGAATTGAATGAATGCTTTTCAGACTTCTTGCATAAAAAACTTAAACCAGATGTTTAGCTAGAAACCGCTTGAACATAATAAAAATAAAGTATTTTATATATGTTCACAAGATTTAAAATTTTAGACACTGTTTAATAAAACTTTTCGTTTTAATAATGAGACCGCAAGTGTCTAAGTAGGTGGTAGTAAAAGTAAAAAAGTGACCAAAATCTATTCGGTAGTTTTTTAATGGTGCGCGCACAACGACATCCCTCTATCAAGTTATTTATATAAATTAAATTCTAGTAAATGGTATGAAACCTTACACATCTAATTTAACTTTTTGGCTACTCGCCTATTAAGAAGGCATATTTCAGACACGTTGAACAATCTTAACATAATATTATTTATATTTATTATCGAAGTATAAACCAACATTTAAGTCCGAAGCGTTTTTTCACATACCTGAAAAAAGAAAACATTACAATTAATATATTTTTATTTTAAAGTGTTTGTCGATTGTGTGTAAATCGTCCAACGATACTATAAACACTGTAGAAGGAAATAGATATTATTTCAAAAAACAAAAAAAAAACTATTTAAGTACACAGTACATACATGAACAAAAGAATAAGCAAGTCCTGATTGATGAAAAAACAATGTAGGTACAACGTATAAATACGGAAGCTGCAGGAATGATATTGTGGCACGTTTTGTTTGTTTGTCTAATCTTTATTCATATTTGTTTTTTGTTTTGTATTTGTAAACTAAGCGAATAGATATTCCAAGTTCATATGAGAGTGACATTAGGCATATGTTAATTATGTGTAAGTAGCTTTATTATTATGAACAATCTTACTTTTAAGGAAAAATAAACACCTGTTTTTTTTTCTAATAAATAACTAATCATTTCTATGTACGAAATTGGAAAGAAAGTAATTTTGCGGAGTTAATTTTGAAAAAAGGTTGAATATCCGCGCTAACTGTGTAAACAGCATATCAAAATTAAAATTGACAAACACACGTGAGTAGAGCTGTCAGAAGGCACGAGATGATATATAAATAAACACCGTAAAATATTTTGTACAACTCAATTTTTAAGGTTCCGTATGCAAGGAAGGATTTCTTTTACTAAATGTACGTGGACCGTCTATACTTTATCGTCCATTTAAAGGGTTGTGTCTTTTACACTGAAATAAATAGTTGGTGTTAATTGTATTAGGAGACGAACTTTAACAAATGTAGACATAAAGTAATACATCGTTTTTACGTCGTTGTATTTAAAAAAATATGAATATAACAACCCGGTTGCTATAGCGACCTTATTTGTTTTTAATAGGAAAATTGTTAACGGTTGGGTAAATCTTCATGAAATCAAGATGGCGGATATCCTTATACAGCTAAATTATTTTACTGGTTACCCTTTTCGGCTTTATATGGGTGCAATGTGTAAATTTGCGACGTGAGAGTCTAAAAAATTTAGAACCATCTTTTGGTGTTTTAAGGTTTACATTTTATCTAAGCCATAGAAGCTAAGTAAGATTCTTAACGCGAATCATTTTTCAAGTGAAAAGTTCTTTAGCCGCGTTGACCGAATTTTGGTTGCAAAAAAACATATGGATTCGCGTCATCGACATGCTAGTGAAGCGTCACCGACAAGCTTGTGACGTACGAGTATTGCGCTCGCGTCAAACTAGCGACGCGTAGTATAGCTACATGTAATATTGATATTTTGTATTGAGCATATGTACGGGATATAGATTTTGTATTCTACTGAATGCCAATAGATATGAAAAATAGACTAATTTTAATAATTTCAGAACACAGTTTTTCAATTTTTGAAGATTTTACTTCTATCGGCCATCCTTATGACTTTTTGTTTGTTTATTGTGTGTAATTTGAAATATGCTATATAGGACAAGATTGATCTACAATAAATGCACAATGTAACTAAAGATTTCAATTGGATAAGGTTATTAATGTGTACAATACAGTAGTACATTATTTTATGCACAATATCAAGATTTAGCAATCGTTTCCAATATAGGTAAGCGCCCGAAAAATCCTTCTTACGGCTTAATTAGAATACTTACATTTTTCTGTACTTTATCTAAATATAATATACATGTGTTATGCACATAAACCTTTTGGAAGAAATTATCCATATGACAGTGAAAACCATATCAACATTCGTTGTGTAGTTTAGAAGAAATAAGCGATTTAGTTTTGTAATATAGATTAACAGGATAGGCTGATAAACTCTGACATCGTTTGACTGACCACAACAAAGCTGAGACATAGAATTGTTTTGTTCATGGGCATTAGTATTGTATTATAATTTGTCACTGTATGACGCTGCAATACATAAACTTTTGAAACATTCAAACAAACATCATGTCAATTGATATGTGTAGATATTTGAGCATGGATATTATGTACACAATAATTAAACTATTAATCACGATATATAGTTAAAACTGCAAATTATTATAGCAACGAATACCCAAAAAATGCGTACCAAGTTGAGGACACAACTAGTCTATATATGTCTTTATATATATAGGTAATGAAAGTACAGTTACTTTGAGGCTCAACGATATAATATAAAATAATTCGATGCGAAATTTTTCGCAGATGTTTCTATCCTACTTATTTTTTGGGTTCGATTAACCCTTTGCCATAGTTTTTAATGTCCAACGAAACGATCGGGCCTTAACTAGTATAATTTAAATCAAAACAGAGACTTTTATATAACCTTAATAGTTTCACTATAAATAGCCTTACATGAATATAAGGATTATTTATTTGTAAAATTATCTTGAGACTATGGTAAATCTCTAATCTCTCTAATTTGTATTTCGACGAACAGTAACAAACATGTTTTTTTTCCTCCTGAACCAACGTAAAACCGGTAATAATAAATAAGAACGTGTGCGGTCAGAGAAATTCTCTCAAGACCCTTCGTTTCTAATACATGAATGGTGATGATTATATTGTATCTTAAGGAACTTCTTCCTTAATGTAAGATAAGGAATCAAATGAAAAATATTATGTTTTAGGATTTGCATGTGCATTTATTCGAAATTGGATATAAAATAGCGAATTATAAATTAAAAAAATCCAAATAAAAATTTTGTTAATGACAATTCTACGCGTTCAGTATAGATGTTAAACAATAAATAGCACACGACACTCGTTTGCTTTATTTTTGGTACTCAGACGCATATAAAAGAAAGAGACAGAGAAAGAGAAATTAATATGGAGTGACAGGGGCAGAGGAGCAGAGCGCTTTTCCTTACGTGACGATCTATATCAGTTAATTTGTTCCGAAAGCCTCGTTAAAAGAATTTCGTTCCATTAAGCGTCAATCGTTGTGTTATTATAAGTCGGTGACTATACTAAGCCAAATAAAATATATTACACGTATTAATACTGGATTGTCTATGCGTAAGTACGTCTCGCACTTGACAGACTGATATTTTTGATGTGTATATTGGTTACTACATTTTTTATATAGTATTAATGTTTATAATACAAAAACATTGTTTTTGCAACAGTATATATTGTTTTTTGTAATTATGACGTGAATGTAAATGATAAAAACTTTGCATTGTAAAAGAATTGGCCATTAATTATTATAATTCGTACAATAATATTCACAGACGAGACCACATATTGCAAGTCATCGTGTTGTCGCATAAAATTACAACATAACGTTGGTAAACCAGCGGTATAACTATATATCTAGAATGTTCTATTAAATTTACGAAACTTAAACTTGTTCTGTAATCTCTCTGAAACTTGATTAAGGATTCTGTTTATATTCTGTACGGAAAATATATCGCTCTAATATTTGGTAATAGCTAATACCCGCGATTTCGTCTAAGTTGTTGTATCTTAACATTAAATTTTATGTATAGAGGAAAAATAATGAAAAACAAAAATATACTTCGTTTATAAAATTTCTTTGTAAATAATATTAGCCGCTTACTACTTCTCTCCTGCGCATGCGCGCCATACATTCACATATCGTTGAACGTACAGTGCTTATAAAAATAGTAGTTTTTTTTTAAATTCGGATAACTTCATTCTAATTGAAGATATCGTTATAATTCTTAGATATGTATGTAAAAGAAGTAAAATTTATAAGAAATCTGTCATATTAGGTTTTGCTTGATACGTGCATAACGGTAGACGCTATCATTTATTATATACATATATAAGATTTTAATCGGTGGCTTCCTACAAAATATTTCTATAATTATGTCTTTTAAATCTTGAAATTATGCAGCTTCCATAATAAAAATAATACAATGTTTATTAAATATTACTTAACAATGGATTTATCATGTAAAATATAACTTATTCTTTGAAGCATAACGACATAAGTTAGAACTAGTTTGTTCCGACTTACGCTGTTATCGTCGCTGCAGTTCTTTACAGTAAACATAAGAAACGAGTTTACATGCATTCCAATGGGTTAAATGCATACAAAGTATTGTACAAGATCTCTCGTACTAATCTCTGAAGGTATCTTTACTTGAAATTCTTTCTTTTATCGTTGAGTCATCACATTCACACTGAAAGTCATTTTGTTGAAAACAAAGTATACCTGAATTTGTAGACACACCGATGTTATATTATAACATATTACAATACCTTAATACTATCTATGCAAATACATACAATTGAAGTGTCCGTTTGTAATGTCAAAATAACTTGGCTTCATTCTAAATAGATATATGAAAGCATTTACAGTACTCATAACGATTTTTTTTTTAAGTTTTGATTATTTGTTCCGGCTACTCGTTTAATCGGTTGGAACGATTTGATTAATTTTATAATGTGTAACTTAGGCAAGTTGTATTTAAGAAAAAAATACTGAGGTTCCGCCTAAATATAATAAGTTAAAGCGCACTCATCACGCACACGCGATCTCTGAACAAACTGACTGACTGATTGACTGATGCTCTTTCGTCGTTTTTGTAAGCAGTTTTTTTTATATTATAGGGGCAAACGAACAGGTGGGTCACCTGATAGTAAGTGATCACCGCCGTCCATAGACACTAGCAACACCAGGGGAGTCGCAAGTGCGTTGTCAGCCTTTTAAATATTTGGGCCTCCGGCGCTCTCACTGATCGAACGAAACGCAACAGTGCAATCACTGTTACTTCACGTCGGTTTTCTGTGAGAGGGTGGTACTACCCCGGGCGAGCCGACCCATTCATGCTGAAACCAGTAATAGCTACAGCGTAGCTCTACCACCTACCAACAGTTGGAATACATAGAAGAAATGCAGGTGGTGGCAGGTATATTGTTGTAGAATCACTTACCCGGTGGAAAAGGTCTCATGAATTCTTAATATAAAAGACTATGAGAAAACAACCAGCAGTGTTGACAGTGGAATAATCTATAAAATGCTAATAGAATAATTCCTAACTATTATTATAAACGAGATTGTGAGTTTCTTTGTTGATTGGTTACGCTTTCACGCCTTAACTACTTCACCAAGGATCATGAAATTTTGTACACACATTATCAAAAAAGTATAGAGGGTATTTTTATCTAGAAAAAATATTGTTCTTTAGGTGTCGATTAAATATACAATAATGCGAGTGAAACCGCGGGCGACACCTAGTTTATCATAAGTGGAGTGAATAAAATTTAAGAAAAGTTATCCTAATGAGACTTATCTATTTTTATTGAAAATACGTGGAAATAAGCTCGTGGAAATAACCTTTATAAGTCTTTATTGAATCTTATAAGATTTAATAAGTTTTTAATGATGTAACCTTATAATTCCAATAATTTTAACTTTTCTCATAGAAATATACTTGTAAGTCCTCCGAGGCTAAGATTAATAAGTGGAAATTATAAGTTATCATAAAATTATGTTTTAGAGCTTTTTTTTTAAACTTATAGAACATATTAAAAGTCGTAGTTTCTCTATCAAAATGACTATTTTATCAGATTTGATAAGACCTTTTCGACTTGATATGTAACAAACTTAGTGCTGTCTTTTTTGTTGGATGTTTTAATTTATTAACTTCAAAATTTTAAAAATGTAATGCGATTATATTTACGTATGCCCATTAAACCCTATTGTTTTAATATTTATTAAGGTAAATATTTTATTGATATAAGCTGTATACAAAAAAGTTGTTAGTCGCATCTGCCTGTGTGTTTTCTTATTTCTTCTAAACTACGCAATGAATTTTAATACTATACTTTTGAAAAAAAAGAAAACTTTTTCTGACGTACACATTATAGGGATGGCTAAACCTTTTGAGATAAGTACATCAAAACTAATTTATTACGAAATTATTGATTTTAAAAAAGCTTATAGAAAAGCCTCAGAAGATATATTGAGCCATTTGTATCGTTTGCATATTATTAAGAAATAATTATTTGCGCAGCCATTCTGACCAATTCTGTATTTATATTTGTGGAATTAAATATTTTAGTTACGTTAATAATTTAAGGTAGATCAAAGATGTCTTTTACATTATATCATTTTAACGATTGTATATAATAGACATATATGAAAACTTAAAATTCCAACCAACACAAAAAAATGTTTACGCGATAATTACGAAGATTTATGACTTTGATGAATTGTAGATATCGAAGTGCCAAAAAATGGGATTCAAATAGTTTAGGTGCTTATAATGCACCATTAGTACATTACTGCCACCAAAAAGTTTTCTCATAGTCTTCTGGATTTGGTCTAGTCGCTCTTGACTATGTGTGCGATATTTCTATTTGAAAGTTTTGCCTTCCAGTGAAACATATCACGTTGTAAATGTGCGTTATTATCGAAGCGATAACGGTTCAGAGATTAGCGTGTTCGGACAGAGTGTCGATCGACTTAAGTTATCCGAACCCTTAAGAATGAGCCGGCGCTTTCGATGAAGGAAAATTTTGGGGTGAGACTATTGTTGCATGGTGACAGATTTTTTCAAATACCGCCCGGCTAGCTACCACCCTCAAGTTGAAAACCTGTCGCCAAGCAATTATGGGTGTGTTCCGGTTAGATGCACTTGAGAGCCAGCCTCTCTGAGTTTAGCGTATTTACCATTTTGGACCACATCGGTCATTTAACATAAGATGAGATATTGGTATAATTTTTTTTATTATAATCACAATAAGAATTAGTCCAACCATAGTTCTCACAATTGTTTCTTTTTTCCAATTACTTTGAGATGTTATTTTGATTAGACAAAATCCAATATTTCTTTTAATAAACATTAAAAGAAATCAAGCCCTTCAGAGAGATCAACGACTCGTCTATATTATCAAGGCCGTTCGATGTATCATTTAAAATGGTGTTGCTACAAAGTGAATGTCGAAATATAGCAGCGAATGGAGTGATGCACGGTTGCACGAAGTTTCTAGACCAGTTTGCAACGCAATAGTACACGAACGCCGGGAGGACGCGATGTTACGTACCAAATACGGTTGATTATATGACAGAAATATACACGAGAATTAGATATATTTCAATAATTTTTTACTCGACTCATTCGAAGGAGGTAAGATTTTTCGAGTATATGTATGTATTAGTGACCCGCCCCGGTTTTGCGTGAGTTCAATATTAATATAACGTTGCGCCGTTAAGGCACGTAAACGATTTAAATTTATTTTTTGGTACTTTTTAGATAGATTTAGATTTCGAAATTAGTAGGTTTATGATAGTCCAAGACTAAGTAGTTACCGAACTATAGACATAAACATGATTCTTTTGAAGTCGGTTTTTAATCTTTTTGTAAAAAAAATCTTGTTTTGAAAAATATAAAAAAATTGACATAAAGTTATTTAAAAACTTTTGTTCTATTACGTCAACTGTGAGAGTGTACAAATATGTCATTATACATTCATTTTCCAAATAATTATATACTAATGATATAGAACTTCTTTAATGATAATCTTTACACAGATCTTGCTCGAGACACTGTTTGATTACAGATTAATATATGTGTTTGCCTTTTTTCTAATTGAGATTCGGTATGAACGTAAACAATGAATGTTTTATTTAATTTGATTTGTTGTACATTTATACATTATATCTCTCTCCAGTTCTTTCCTATATGAATTTTAAATAAGCCAAATTTCACGCTCATCAATAAGGTAATGTGCTTGTAAAGCGGTTACAGAGTTTTTCTTCCCGTACCTAGAATACAAAAGATTAGATCTTATTTATTAAGACACATACTTGTTGACAAGTTTCTTTTGTTCTCCGTGATGTCTATAAATTTATTGTAGTTTAAAAACAGACAGCTTATTTGTCCACGTCCAACTTTGTCCATTGTTCACTAGTTGTGTATTTTCGCGACCATTGAAAATTAATTCCCATCATGATACTGTTTCTCTGTGATACTTTTTTATCAAAGACACATTTTAACTGTAGTATTCGCGTAAACGTCATTTGTTAATGTTTTATCAAATACACATTAATGTACATGTAAATAGGCGAAGATAAAATATTTCAATAACTTTCTCTCGTCTATTGTTCAGCCGAGTTTTTAACTTGTATTTGTTTAGCAGCTATTAACGAGCTCTAGGCTTTTTTAACAAAAAAAAAGAAATATTTCCTTTTTTGCATGTCATCCACGACTCGAAACCTTTATTAGTTTTCTTTCGTCATACTTCACACACTTCACCGTCTACGATTTACAATATTTGTAAAATACTGAATTCCGTTATTACCATGTAGATAAAGAAATACAGATAAAAATATCTACATATTAGCAGTGAAGAAAAAACTTTGTACCGCATACTACGGTTGAATTTCTACTACTAGGCGGCAAACTAGTGTTAATAATTGCGCCAGATAAATAAATTCACCAATCATGACCTAGAAATATTATTTAGACGATTTTTTTTTTATATAAAGTTACTAAAAATGGTCTTTAAAGTAGCGTAAAATAATTACGTTGCAAAAGATGAAAACTTGTATTAATAACTTCGATATATCAATAAATTCATCACTCACGACGCTAATAAAATATAGTTATTTAAAATAGTCTTATAAGCAGCTTAAAATAACTGTCTCATAAAACTAATATTTTCTGTACATCGATTATTAAAGTAATTAAAAGAGATCATGTTACAAAATTCAATATTTTATTTACTACGTAACATTTGTCCGTTTCGCGATGTGCGTCTCTTGTTTTTATTGGCGGAACAAAATGTAAATAAAAGTGAATTGAAGAAACAAAATGGCGAAAGGTCAATGCAATCCAAGAAATAAGTATCTTAGAACCATTTATATGAATTTAGTATAGTATTATGTGAATAACTGTTACAAAAATCATATTTTCTCTGCATCGCTTATGAAACTAAGATTAAAAGATCATGTTACAAAATTGAATATTTATTATAGTACTTGATATCTGCCCACTTCCCGATGCGCATCTCTTGTTTTATTTTATTTTATTAGCGTTAATCGAAAAAACAAAATGGCGAAGGTTGAATGTAATCCAAGAAATATGCTATAAGAAAGAATCATCTTTAGGAAGTCGATAAGAATCTTAAGCCGTTAAGTTCAGCAGTTTTTTTTTATTGAGCTTCAAAGGAACTATTCGTTATTGTATTATATAGATTACTAGCAGGCCCGGCGGACGCTGTCCTGCCCTGATAATAAAAATATATATACATACGTGCATGAAATGTTTAAGGTGGTAATTAATGTATTTTATTATCATTATATTTTAACCAATCTACAAAAAAACCTTGACAAACTATATACTCTATCTATTGGTGGAGATCGCATCACAATCCGTTCAGTAGTTTTTGAGTTTATCGCGAACATCCAGACAGACAGACACGGCGGACGACTTTGTTTTATAATATGTAATGATATTGTTGTTATAACTTACGTTATTTTTGTACATTATTTGAATTTGAACCCCTATTGGATTAAAAACTTAGTGACTGTTGATAATTGATTTTTGTAGATACTTTACATCGTCTAAAAGTTTCCCGACGCGACGTTATTAATGCGCGTCCAGATTTCATTAACAAACAAGTCAATCACTGTAGGTCACTGATCGTTTTGAAACTTTCTATAATCTACTCCTCTTTTGAACTAATACAGAATGTCTTACGTAAAGTCCCTAAACGGTTTTTGTGAAATTGGGGCGCTTTCGTTGAAATTTCCATGTTTAAATCCAATTTACAGCTTTATATTTGTATAAAGAACGTTAATTTGTTTGGGAGGTTTATTATTGTTTAGTTTGTGTTCAAACTTCGCATAATAGGATTTCGTTTAAATTAATCTCTGTACAAGATTTATTAATAGACCGAGTTACTCCCACGTAAAAACTTTATAATACTAATATCACTGCTGTTCTATGGTCAGTTCGCGAGGAATGGTGCTGGCATAATTTACATACAAGCCAACAAAATAGGCGATTTCAAACTCGGAGAAATACACTGTTCTCTATTTTTCTCACACACGGTAGTACTACAAGAACATTTCTCAGATTCAGCTTTCTTCACAATATATTTCTTCACGGACAACCGATAACGTTACCAATTAAAATTAATAAATACCAAAAGATTACCGATATACATCACGGTTCTAACCTGCGGACAACGAGTCCGCTTCACTGGTCATACCACGCGGCCACCACGACTCTAAAACTACCTTACATAATTGGCCCTTAATGGTTTGTAAGACTATTTTATAACAGAGTGTTGCAAACTCACTGAGTTGTGATGGAAAGAACGGGTTTTCAGCAAACGTACCGACCCGCCTTGCAAAATGGGTTATACCAACGTTATGTTTGAAAATTTTTCGTTGCTTAAGCCCAAACATGGTAATTATGTAACGCTACCAAACGAGCAAAGAGGTTTTATTATTTTTACCCCTGCCTTAAATGCTATTACAGAAATACATTTTATTACATATGTATTCTTTGTAAAACATTAAAAAAAAATCTTTATAACAACATTTAGGAAAAATAAGGTCACCTTCTTTTTATTAAGCAAATTGTATTTCCCAGTTACAAAATAAGAATAAGAAGAGAAGAAAGAAATAAGAATTTGAAAATTAACCATGACCTTTGTTATATTACAATTACAAATTATGTAATATACAATATAAACGCTCGTGTAAAATTGATCAAATAACTGTCTTCGTCTCAAAATATATTTAACCTAGTTTGCGGCTCATTTTGCTTAAACTTTGTTTAAGACATAAGTAATTAATAAGTTTATTACTTATATAATAACAAAATAAAACTGTAAATATTAAAAGCAGTATCTTCTATAATTCTACTAATCATCGCCTACAAGTTTGTCGGTGTTAAATTACAATATAAATATTAATAACAATAATAAAGTTAAACCTTAGCAATGAAGAAACATATTAGGGCTTTCAACATTTACTGTCATAGATATACAAACTTCCATTTATATATATGTATATATATAGATTTAGAAAGATTAAATACTTTTTCAAACATGTAAAATTATACGACACAGTTACATGCACTGACAAGTCTTATGTTAGAAATGGAATTTATATAAAGAAGAAATATTTAAAGGTATATTATAAACTTACCAATGTATCAAGTAGTGAATAACAACGGTTGACTAGTAGACCATAACTGGAGTTTCACAAAATTAATAGTCAATAATACCACTGCGAGGTTAGTTAAATGCGGACACTGAATCCAATTAACTTGCCGCCTCCAGACCTCGAAGACGCTGTCGAACACGACGACGAGTTACTGTCTTTCCTCGACAACGCATTTTTCCTTCTAACGGTGCTCTTTGAGTCCTTAAAAAGTCTGTCCAGGATTTGACGTATCGTCGAATGTTTTCTGTCAAATGGATTTGGATACATTTTCAACGGAATATTCGACGTGTGCGCGCTTCGTCGTCTACGCAGAACAGCCGTATGTTTTGTAAGATCATACACATTGCAACGCTAATGCTGCGCAGTGAGTGGGGGCTGACGGTTTCAAAAACACCAAGGGTCAAGTTCAAAGGCATTCTGCCTTATTTGAAGTTACTTAAAATCAGCGTTATGAAACACACATTTGGTAAGTTCTTATTGACTGATTTCAATATAACGCTTCTTAGATGTCCGAGTTTGTGTTGTTTTCGAAATAATTGATTTAAAGTTTATCATTTGTTACACAATAGGCTACATGGCTATGGTTCCTCATATTGCAGATTCGCTGAAATACGATTTTATTTCATTGCTAACTAAACATATAAATAACATAATACATATAAAAATACAGGGGTAATATGCATGATCATTTCGTAAATGTAGAAATTACATACGCACATGGAAATCAAAACCACGGCTTCTCAGCCTACTGGTAGTAAGCTATGGTACTCTACTATGAGCCTTGTAATTAATATAGACAGTGATGTACACAGTTTTATTTGTAAGGTAATGTTGGCATTATGAGAATTAATATTTAATAATAAAATATTTCCAACATAATAATATTTACCATAAATTATTTTATATTTTCATTCAATTCAATCATACAAAAAATAGAATAAAGGGGAGTAATCACTACATATTATAAAACAAAGTCGTCCGCCGCGTCTGCCTGTCTGTCTGGATGTTCGCGATAAATTTAAAAACTACTCAATGGATTGTAATGCGGTATTCACCAATAGATAGAATAATTCACGGAGAAGGTTTAGGTCAAGATTTTTTTTAAAGCGGTTGAAATATAATGATAATTGTTGAAAGAATTGGAAAAAGTTAATCCGCCAGGGAGCTTTCGTCGAAAACGCTGCCTAATCGCTTTGAGATATAACAAAACAATGCATACTGTAATATTCCTCTTTTACAGATCTACAAAGAAGTCTATGATGGCATATACCTATCTTTTTAGGATAGCTTACAATACCCATCTATCTTCTAAAAATGGTCACATATAATGAGGTAATTGGAAGGCTATTTAGGCGGATACAATATTAATCCTTATTAAATAAAATACGTTAGTTACTTTAAGCATTTCATGCACATAAGTATATATTTTTTATTATCAGGGCAGGACAACGTTCGCCGAGCCTGCTAGTAAAATATAATAGAAGCAAGAAAAATGCACTTCATGAAGTTCCTAAAATTGACTCATATACTGTATAGCTTAAATTAGACAATCAAGAAAATCTGTATTGAACAAAGGCGAGTACTAAGATTTTCGAAGATTCACCTCCTAAGAGGGTTAAATAGAGGGAATATTACGATAAATCCTGAGATCTAGGCTCAGGGAAATCCCAGCGACTTAACGGCTATAAGAACGCAGTTAAATAAAAAGTTACATAGAAGTATATCGACCGTGGAAAAGCTAACTAATTAACGAGCTATTAACTATCTTTGCACGTTAGACAATTAGTTTTTGAAAGGTCGATAGTATTTAATAATTAATTCGATAGCTTAAAATGAGAACTCGCTTAGTCTAAAGGACGACTGATTTCTGAGAGTAGCTGGTAACAATACCTTTGTTTTTACCTTAATTATGCGGGGCGCGTCCGCGAGACATAAAAAAATACACTTTTGATATAAGATTTATTGATATTAAAAGATTACATTTAACTTATATTAACTATAAAGCTAAAAGGTGTCTACAGCTCGAGGTGTGAGACAATAGTGGCTTTCCATCGGATTCAATATGTGAGGTGATTCTCACAATCCAACGGTGGTGACGAGTCTTCGGTTCCTCGTATTGTCGCCTTGCACTGCCGGTGGCCGATATGTCGCAATGGTTATACATAAACGTGAGTTACACCTCAACTTAGCTGTTTCTATGTAGTGTGACAGTGTAACACCTTTGTACTTTCATCAAGTTGTTTTCCCTCGAATACGTCGCTAGCCGCGGTGTCCAAATGTTATCACGAAGTTATCATCGTTCTAAGACTGTGAATTTTGTATTTATACTAATCTATGGTACATTGTGAATCATCGTCAACAAATGTTTGTGTAATTGAGTTACAAATTGGACAATTGATAATGTATACAACGTAATTTATTATGCAGACGTGTGGGTCGTGATAGGGCTGTTTTCGCAAGTCTATCACTGAGCACCTATGTGTGTGTTCTGATAACTATACTTGAGAGAAAGTCCTTCTCTACGTTTAAAATGGATAGCATTCAGACCACATCGTCGCTTATTATCAGGTGGTAGTATGATAAAATCTAAGAAGTATTAAATAGGATGTCAAAGCGAAACCTTTGATCTAAGACCAACAATGCAATTTCCATAATAACAGGCAACCTACATTGAATTATTTTCCATTTGAAATGACTGCAATTACCGTTCCACATTAATAAGGTACCAGTTATCACTGACATCATTCAATCCGATAGAAATCCGGTCATTATGGAGTTCTTCGTAATGTCGGTATTTATAGGTGTGAAGATAATCCATCGTTACAAAAAATGTCATCTACAATTAGTATAAGTATATTTTTTTAAAAACATGAAATCTAAATCGATCTAATTTCAAATGCATGTCTCAAGTATTTGGGTTTAATTTCAAATAACATGATTCAGATGATAAGTGTCATTCACCGTTCGACTAGGACAACGTATCGCATTGGAACACTTGTAATTTAATAGTGAATTGTAATCAGTTTCCTGTTTTGTAGTGATTTTAGTTCCTATGTTTTATGCATTTATACGAAATCCAAGAATGGGAAAGTCAAGGTTTCTGTTAAAATTTGCAATGTTGACATAATCTGACATATCTATTTCAGAGTCCGCCAACAATGCATATATGTATATATATAATATACTAGCAACGGACCGTGATTTCAACCGCGTTAAATTACTATATAAATTGTAATAACAATAAACTATAACCTAGTGCCACCTAGTGGTGAGTTATGGTAGTACAGATAGCAAAAAAATCTTCTCCAAGAAAAAGCACTCTGATGATCCATCTTTCATGGTGATCATTCTACAGGTGTTGGAGTTTATTGATCTTGGATATGGCGACATCCATTTATCTTGATATGCTAACGTGACCAACGCTGTTGACGGACATTGGCATATTGGTTTCTTCTTCTTGAGCCTTTCTATACTTTTCGAGAGATAGTTTTCGAGAGTAGAGTCAAAGCGTCATGACCTCTAATTTTGATTAAGTGTCTGCTGGTTCACCTCTAAGGACGGAGATCCACCGAGTTGTTCAAAAAGTTGAGAAAAAGTTAATAAATTAATGTAATGTAAGCAAAATTAAATATTTAAGCCATTATAAATTAATAAAGGGAGATATCGTAAGTCTGTTTTCTACAACACAATAAACAAACTGTACGAACTTCGAATTTCTAGATTAGTTTACCAGACGAACTAATTAATTTTCACTTAACAATTCAACGAAGTGATTTAAAAGCGTTTAGAATTTATACGTGTTACGTAATTCATTATGTTATGATGAATATACTACCTTTAAAATTAATTCAGAAGCCATGATAAACATTTTTGCTCATAAAAAGTTTTAAGCTAGGCTCGTTATGACTTAATTAATATACGTTTTTACTAGCGTAACATTTATCATAATAAATATTGTATCACCGAATAAATATTTATGTTAAATAATATGTTAACAGTAGGCAGATTGCATTTTTTATGCGATTGGAGGTAAACGAACATGAGAGTCATCTATTGGTAAGTTATCACCGCCGGCTATGGACACCTGTGACACAAGGGGCATCATAGATTCGTTGCCAGCCTTTGCAAAAGGTGGAGGCTTATTTCTACAAAGGTTGCAAGTTACATGGTCCGGAAACCTCACCACTGGAACTCATTCCAAAGAACTGACGTATGTGGAGAACACACTTGCGGAAATTGCGCGGTATACGACCTCAAGCCATCAAGATGATATGGATAGATTTTCAATTTATGGCAAGTCTTTCGGTGGTGGAACTCAGCGGCAGATGTCAATCCGAATAGCTCTTCGGAACACTTTTCGTAATAGATTTTGTAAACGATGCAACGTCTCTACGAACCGCTAAAGTTTCGGACCTCAAAGAATGCCCCTGGTCGCCGACGATTCCAGACTCCAGTCGATATCAGGTACAAGAAGGATACATAAATTGTAGTGCCTTTTTGTAATGACAATTATTTGGACGAAGGAATAAACGATGTTTACAGAATGACAATAATTATTTCTCAATTAATTAATTGGATTTTCGATGATTTTAATGGAAATTTAATAGCAATGGTTAATCTGTTATCAGCTGTTAATATTACTTGTGGCTTTTTCCATACAACCTTATTGACGTCAGTGCGGTAATGATGTTTATTGTCACATTAAGGATTAAGGTCCGGATGCTAATAATAGTATGTCAAAACAAATATTGTAATGTTTTGTATATACGTTTACTTTGTTAGTGTGTAGGATAGTTTCTTTTTAAGATGTACTTATGTAAGATTAATTTTGTAGCGAAGTGGAGTAGTAATAGTCTTTTTTTAACAAACGTCACGACACAATTTTACTCACGTTCATTCAATTCCCCGACTAACTAAATATTGTACAATGTAATCCGAACAACTGATACTAGTAAATAAATAAGCGGAGACAGAACAGTTCAGTATCTTTTTCTCTTCTGGTTGTCAACCGATTTTCTTTGTTTTTTTTGGCGGTTATAGACAAGCTTTAGTGTTATCAATACAAACAGATAACAGATTCATAGATATTAAAGAAAACAAAGGAGTTTTTACGTCTGCTTGTTTTCTTAATTCTTTTACTACATAACTATCATTTGGAAAATATCTTGCGAAAGAGTTACATGTATGATACATTTATATTATAGTTCTTAAAAGCAGAGAAAAATCGATGTATTATAAATAATAAGAAATATGCTGTCTAACTCTTTGGAGATACATTGAAATAATGTACTATGTAATTTTGTATCTTAATAAGGCTTATACAATACAACTGTATTGTATCTCCTAAGAATGACGAATTGCAATTGGTTTTAATTTGCACATAATGCTAAAAAATAATGGTTTATTTCCGAATCCGTTTTGACCAGGTATTAATCCATCCATCTTAGGAATTTCATGTAGATTTAACTTGTCACATACATACAGTAAAACATATTATTTCATTATCTCGGAATATATCGCAATTTTAAAGTAAGACGCAACAGAAAGGAATTGTTTTTCTCGTAAGATTTACGAAGCCGCTTTAAATTTGATGGAGTGTAAATATCAAAATAGCAAAAAAAGACGTATCAAACCATTCTTACGCGTCTAAATCACTTGAACATTCAACACGCCACGCTTAATAAGTTCAATGCTCCCATGCGAAGCCGGAGTGAGATATTTGTAATTGAAATATGAAATGTATTTCTTTTATCTCATCATTAATCTTTTTCATAAATTGATTTTGAAGTCGTATAAGAGTAATGTAATAATTATAAAATAAATAATGTTTTAGGTTAGTGTAATCCCGGTCCTATATATAGAAAGAATCTTACGTCGTTTTTATGTCTCCATGAATCAAATCGAATTTCCAATAAGTTGAATACCGACAAGGTAACTTTGCCACCGCTTTTCTCTGGAGTAACATTTGATGTTATGGTAAGAATACATGAACCGATCTATTCTGTTTTAATGGAATAAATTCCTTAGAAGATTGCTTTCGATTTCGTGTGTCTTATAGTAGTATCGCTTCGTTTCTGTTTACGATATAACTCGGGATATAATAAGAAGACACAATTAAAGATTACAGTTTTCCGATTTATCTCAAGGAATAGTTTTTGAAATGTCTTTTGTAATAACTTTTTTATATTTTGAAGCAAACGGACATACGATTCCAAGGTGCAACGACGATAAGTGAAACGTTTTTCAACGTTATATCTTATCTTTTTCGGACCACGATGTTCTTTCCTTCTTATGACATCGGGTCCTTTAATCATAACCTGAAGAGACATTTATGCAAACGCAGCTGCCGTTAAGAATTAATCTCTTGATAACGGCCTTTTTGAAGTGAGACTTTTCGTCGGAGGCTTTAAAATTTAAATCCGCAACCTTTTTATGTGACGAAAAGTAATGGGGGTAAAGAATTTGTCGGGTGGAGTGTTCAAAACACCGGATCTCGTCTGATCACCGAAGTTAAGTTTATAGTATTTTATAATTCAGTTTTCACTTCTTTCTTGTGGTCATATGTACACACACTTATTTTAATTGCACTGTTTACCTTCAACCACTATGTCGTTTCTTTTCCTTGTTAATATAAAACCTCAGCCTTTAAGCCCCATTTTCGATGTTCTATCAAGCTCATTATCATCATGTAGTAGAAACAACAGTTTACATAAACAAAAATATTGTTATTTTATGAGCCTATCGCTTGGGAGACAACGCGTGGGCGGCCACGTGACCCCTCGTGCACCATTATCTTGAACAAGGGAAGAACCTTTGCTCGATTGATAAAGTATCAATTAATTGGTTAAATTGTAAGTAAATTAATTATCAAAGCTAATTTTTCAACTCCCTTAAGTGTTATATAAATCGTTTTTGTTTGAAATATTTCGTCATTTCAATAATGAAAATTTAACATCAGATGAGATTGTGGCAAAACGTTAAAACATTAACGATCTTATAAGAAAAACAGAAATGAACACGCGTTTAAAACGAGTTTTACTAAACAGTGTCTACAATTTTAAGCCTTGTTGAACACATGTTTAAAATAATTCATTACAAAAGCATGACCAAACTGTCTCTAGCTAATATCTGGCTTACATTTTTTTATGGAAGCAACTCTGAATATCATTCATTCAATTCAATCTCATCATGCAAAAACGTTCCATTACATACAAATAGTAAATTTGAAAACAATTTGAATTTATTAACAACATTTTAAAAATTTAATTTAATTTATTTAGATCTTTTTACTTCGTGCTCAGATGGTGGTTATGGTAAAACTGTGGTTCTATTTATCTTTCTCTGATTAGGTACCACTTTCGATGCATAAATGTACTTGACATGTTGACCATAATAATGAATTCCATAATATTATTTTTTAAAACATTTTTTTTTAAAATGGTATAAAATATATCAAATAATTTATTTAATTTAATGAGGAATAATTGATTATTAATATTTAAATACTTCATCGAGTAATTAAAAATTATATTACTATTTATAATGCTGGTGTGTGAGATCCCCTTCTATTGAATTCCCTTAGATTTTTTAAAATCCAGTTCTCAAAATGGCGGATTAAGTTTCTAATTTTTTTATATATATACATCAAGACATCGTACATAGTAAATTTTAAGGATTGGTAAAAAATGTTTGTATAAATGAAATGGTTATTGAAAAATACATTTTACATAAAAATTATAATTTTACAATACATTTTTTGTTATTTTTAAAGGTTTCTTACAAATGAGGTATTATTCTTTTAAGCTTATGCTGCCAACAGTTTGTTGACCTGTGCCTCATGAGTTCTACATTCGTTTGTACGGAACTTAAACCTTTATGGCTTTGGACAGTCCAAGGGTTAGTATTGAATGGATTTTGAACTATACAGTAATATGTCTTTGAACAACACAAACTATAATTTACAAAGATATTGTTTAAATTGGCAAGTTGGTTAAAGAGATAAGTGACTTGGAAAAAAATAATCTATCTTTTTGAAAGCCACAAAACGCAGCCAAAGACATGGATAGCAGCTAGTAATTTCATACTTTTTAGTCCTTTTTAAAACCGTAATATATATTACACATCATTTTTAATCAATCATTTTTTATGCTTTCTAATATTGCCCGTACGAAATTTTGCATTTGATTTTACTTTATTTTAGAATGAAAAGGTGATCTTACAACTAACAAAAGAACAAATAATAATAACATTTTTTTTTTTAATTCACACATATAATAACATAACGTATTGCTAAAATTATAATTAGAAAATTTCTATCGACCAGAGAGACACAAGACGAGACGATACAAGAAGCTCAAGTTACAATTGGTAATAATATTTTTTTTTGTTATAAACGAGAACTTACAAATTCAAATTTTTTACTTATTTTATTCGTAAAATAAGCCCTTTGAATGTGTCTATGGTTTGTAGATCACAACAATTCTATATATTATACAAAGAAATGATACTTCATTTCTTCAAAATAACTGTTTTTCTCTTTTCGCTATACGACGATAGATTTATTCTGTCTCACTAGCAAATCTGTCAGGGGCACGCGCGTTATTCTATAATTTAAGTTTTCTTGTTTACTACACAGTTCATTGGACTAAAGGAATGTAATTCCGGTCTATTTTCTTTGTAGTTCGTTTTCTTTGTAAACAACATATTGCCAACAAACAATCGATACATTTTTACACAATGCTTGGTAATGATATTTGTTTATTTCTTACGTCCGTTTACCTTTATTTACGTTAATAAAGACGTTTATATTCATAAATGTTGAACCGAATAAGGTTATCTAAAGAAATATAATCATTACGAATATTATGAATTTGATGGTGAGTTCATTTGTTTTTTTACTCTTTTACTCCTATGATCATGAAAATTTACATAGACATTCT